>VZQC01008050.1:3001088-3082853 GCA_009823505.1 Rhizomys pruinosus | reverse complement strand
CAAAAAAAAAAAAAAAAAGATATTTTGAAAACTGTTGTACTGGACATTTGCTTCATATGTTCAAGAAGCTGGAGGAAACACGACCACGATGAACAGAGAAACAGAGGCTGTAAGGCAGAGCCAAGCTGAACTTCCCACGTGGAAAGTAAAACATCTGGAATGACAGATACAACAGATGAGAAAACAGGAAGAAAGATAAGTGATCTTAAAAGCAGAAGCAGGAATGACTATGAGACCGGAAAGGAAAACTACCAAGAAATGTGAGCAGCTATCAATGTACATCAATCACTGTGTATCACTGCTTATAGGTAATCAGATTTCCAGAAAGGGTTTGGGGCTGACAAGGAGAAGGCTAATGGTCATTAAAATATTTGCAGAACTAATGACAGAAAGATTTCCGAAGTTGATGAAACTGTAAAGTTACAAATAAAGAAGTTTAAAGGGTTAATGAAACACACACACACACACACACACACACACACACATCATAATCAAATTGTTGAAAACCAGTGACAAAAGAACACCCTACAGGAGAGCATCAAATTCTTAAAGAAACATTACAAAACAGGAACAAAGTGAAACTGACAACGGACTTCTTAGGAGAAATCATGCAGGAGGGAAGGCACTGGAGAGGTGTGCCAATGAAAAGAACTATGAAGCAAAGCTCCACACCAAGCAAAAATAGCTTTGGGTTGTAATTATTGCTAATGAAAGCAATTTTTTTAAATGTTTTCAAATGAAAAACCCTGAGTAGATTTCTTGCCAGGAAACTGGCATTAGAGGATATATTCAAGGAAGTTGAGAAGAACATCATATTAAATAGAAATTAACTCTACCGAAGAGGAAGACACTGAAAATGGCCATACATGTATGCGAATATAAAAGGCACTGTAAAAATTCCTTTATAAATTTCCTGAAATGAAAGTTGACTCTTTAAAAATGGTAACATGCTTCAGGGTTTATAGTATCTGCAGAAATACAAAAGTGTAACACCAAGAACAGAGAGAACGGAAGGACAGACAGAAGTATGTTGCTGAAGTCTTATACATGAAGTAGTTTAATATTACTTAAAGGTATATTAAATAAATAAAAGATTAAATTAACACAAATCCATACAGAAAATATGCAAATGTGTAAGTAATGGAGATAGAATTTAAAATACAACCATCAACATAATTTAAAAAGAGGTCACATTAAGAGAAAAAGAATATAAAGAAGAGATAAATGAGTCAAAACTGCCAACACATGTCCTGGCATGTGTGGACATCAGAGGACAGCCTTCTACCTAGTTTGAGGCGAGAGTCTCTGACTCCTGTTGCATATGGCAGGCTACCTGAGTTCCGGGGACTCTCATGTCTCCACCTCCATCTTTTTATAGGAGTTCTAGGATGACAGATTCTCTACAAAAGTTTCAACTCCAAAAATGGACTAGTGAGATGGCTCAGCAGTTAGGAGTATTTCCTGGTCTTGTAAAGGGCCCAAGTTTAATTCCTAGCACTCACAACCTCCTGTAACTCCAGCTCTAGGGAATCCAATGCTCTCCTCTGGACCCTGTGGACACTGCACACATGTGTATATACCCACACAGAGACACACATGTAAACATAATTAAAAATAAAATCTTTCTGAAAACAACTGTGCTCTTATATTGTGAATCCCTTAACAGGTTCTAGAATTAAGCTACCATTTATTTTCAGAGTTAGGAATTTTGGGTATATGGATGGAGGGTATGTATGCATATTTTAGAGTAATATAAGGTTAAAGGAATGAGGAAAAGGCTTGTTTGTCATGGCATTGTGTCTCATGACAGTATTTATTTTATGGGCATGCTTCTTAGTATTTCTTGTGCAGGGCTGCTATAGCTTTTGTCCAAGCCTTTTCTAAAATATTGCACAATAGTTAAAAGCATAAGGGGTGTAACTTAGCCTTTCTGGATGCTTAATGACCATACTTAATGCCCATATCAATTTGGCTGAGGATCTTAAGGGATAACTTTGTTCCTTGCCCTCGGAGGTCAACTAAGTCCCAGGGGACTATGTATCGGGGCATCTCTTGAAATGTCCTGCAAATGTGAGTCACCAGTCTTCCTATGCAGGGAGGTCTTGAAGATCCACTAATGGGACTTCAGCCAATGTCTGGTCTATAAAGAGGAAAGTCTGCTCATACTTCAAAAAGGGAAGCCTGGTCTAGCAAGACCTGACTTTGTCCTCAAGTGGATGGAACTGGTGATTGAAAAGCCAAAAGGAGCCAGGGGTTCCCTCTCCCCCCAAAAAAACCTGAGTGACCCTTGAGGACCAGATCTTCAAGTGACCTTGAGAAAACAAAAACCATGGTTAATTTGGGCTAACTTTCCAAAAGGAAAGTATAACAATAAATAAATAAATAATAAATAAATAAATAAATAAATAAATAAATAAATTGTAAGGTGTGAGAAATTGTACTTCAGGTATAAAACTTGAGATCTTAGTAGAAAGACAAAAGAGCACAGTTGTTTTGTCTGTCTTACTTGCAAGTGCAGCTACCCTGTGGTTGCCACTGCTTTTGCCATCCTTCAAAGACGTGAGAAGGCACAGCTTTTCAACATTCCAATATGGGCTGAAGACTCATGTCTCTCCAAGAATCTTCCAAACCTTCAGTGCTAGATAGGGACTGCTGAGACATCTAACTTGTGGACTGAGCTACTACTGGAGTTTTAGCCTCTTCATAGTATAGACTGCCATTGTTAGACTACCCAGGCTGTATCATGGACACCAGTACAGGAAGATCAAGACAGGACGCGGTGCTTACTGGACCTTATTTGGTGATCGTGGGAAGGGAAATTCCCACTTCTGCACAAGGCCAGAACTGATGGTGGTTTGGGCTTGCCAAGGAGGAGCCTTCAAACATGACATCTTTCACCCTGATAAAGAAAAAAAAATCGTAAGCTGAAGATGCTAAAACTTATGATATATGTGGCATGCATATATGCATATTTTGGAGTGATGCATATTGGAAGGAATAACAACAACAACAACAACAACAACAAAAAGACTGGGCCAAAGAACTGACTGAAACGGTGAACTTCTCCTCGAAACAATAAACTTCTCCATTGAGAATTTTGAGAGATACTGAGTAAAAGATGAAAAACATGTTTGGCAGAATGCATGAGCTCTGGTGCAGTGGGGAGGCAGGGAGCGGGGCACGGGTCTAGATTTGATTTAAAAAACTTGTACAAAATGCACAAAGCTTCAATAAAAAATTGGCTTTGAAAAAAATAATAAAATCTTTAAATTCCAAAGAGTACACCCTCCAGTGAAATGTTAATGGTAGAATCAGAGCATAGACATAAAGATGCTGACTAGAACATTAGTTCCCCCTTTCTTGTGCACAAAACTCTCCAATAATATGTTTTAACAATTTCCACCCAAAAAAAGGTATTAATTACTTTATCTGATTCAAATGCAATTCAAAAAAGGCAAAAATATTCTATGTGGGTGATGGCCAGAATAGTAGGCATCTTTGGGGTGTGATCTGGGAGAAAGTTTTATGTGGAATTTGCAGGATGTTGGAAAGATTCTGTAGCCCGGTCTGGGTGGCTGTATACATAAGTGGGTGTGTATGAAATTTTACCATTAAATTGTACGCTTTGCATTAGATGAACTATGCCTCACTTTAAAACACCCACCAGGTGAGTTCACAGAGCACTGATATTTTAAAAACCACTATTTTTCTCTATTTGTAAAAAATACATGAGAAAGCAGCTTCTTTCCTCAGTTCATTTTGACAGTAAAATCAAGTCTGAATAATTTAGTGACAGGTTGGATTTTGTATTTTAGAGTGTTAGGGGGTCTAAATTATTCAGAATCTCGGAGTTTCACTTTTTAGAGCTGGCACAGGAGGGCCTCGGCACTATGTGGATTCAGATGTCTATACTTGGCACCTTTATCTTTATCCCCCTCTTGGACGTCTCCATTCGACACTTCACCAGCACATCAAAAGCCTGTCCTGCAGCTTCACTACTGGAAGTTACCACCATCTCCCACCACATTCCTTCGCCTTTTACTATTTTTGTCACCCCATCAAGGCTTCCTTTCTGTCCCCTACTTGAAGAGTTATCTGAGAGTTTTCCTAGACTTTAGCTCAGCAATGCTTTTCACATCCCTGGTCTGTAGCTCAGCAAGGCTTTTTCACATCCCTCAAGTGCTTTCCTTTTGGCTCTGGTCCTATCGGCTTATTGGAATCCAATCTTCCCTAGTGCTCTGGCTCCAGTCTCTCTCTAATAGGACTGCCAAGTACATCTTCCCTCTGTGTCCATGGGGCTCCCCTGCAGATAGCACTTCAGAGGGTCACCACTCTACAGGACAAAATGCAAATTCCATATAACAGTCAAGGCCTCTGTATGTTCCTAATATACTTTTCCTAATTTCCCAGTGGTCCCTTCCTCCTCCCCACCACCACATTAGACAATTAAGCATACTCTGCATGTTCCTCTCTCGTGACCTCTGTTCATGATCTGTTCCCTGTCTGGAAGGTCCCTCCTTTTTACGACCTGCAAGCAATATACCTCCAGGGTTAAGGAGATGGCTTAATTGGGAAAGCATCTATCATGCAAGCACAAATACCTGAGTGTGAATCCTCCAGAAACCCTGTTAAATGGGTCTCAGTAGATCCAAGAACTCCTATAGCAAGATGGGAGGTGGAGACAGGAAATCCCCCAGAAGCTCATCAGCCAGTTAGCCTGTCATCTGCAGCAGAAACCAGACTCTTGTCTCAAACCAGATAGAAGGCTGTCTCCTGACGTTCACACATGCCAAGACATTTTTACATGCACTCACACCGTGTCTATAATGTTCTTGCTAGTATCTTGCATACCATCAGTAGAATTATATCTATTATTTGTACAAAATTTTATACTCCAATTAGAGGAGCTCATGACTTGCACAGCTTTTAAGTAGGAGAAGCCAACATCAATATGACTATCAAATAATAGGAAAAAAACTCACATGCTAGAGAAGTGGAATAATTTTACCTTAAGCACTAAGGAGTTAGTGTGGACATCTCATAGGAGACTGGTTAGTGTAGAGATCCTGGGTTTTGAAATTATGCAGATCAGAGGGCTGTAGAAATGGTTAAGAGCATGTTCCAGGGCTGGAGAGATGGCTTAGCAGTTAAGAGCACCGATTGTTCTTGCAGAGGACCTATGTTCAATTCCCAGCACCCACATGTCAGCTGAGAACCATCTTTAACTGACCTCTGTGGCATTGCACGACACAGGTGCACAAACCTACATACAGACAGTACATTCATACACATAAAAAAATTTAAAAAGAGCATGTTCCCAGAAGCCACACTGAGCAGCCCACAACTGCCTGTAACTCTAGTTCTAAGAAATCTGATCCCTCTGCTGGTCTCCATGGGAACCTTCACTCACATGTGTACGTGCTCACACAGACACACACAGATAAACATACACACATACAAATAAATAAATAAATCTCTTTATTAAAAAAATAAAGTACGCAGATATGAGGTCAAATAGAAGTTCACCTATTTATCACATAAATTGCTTAACTTCTTAATGTTTTGTTTTTTAATTTTGGTATTTTTGAGACAGGAGCTCCCTGTAGCCACTCTGGTTTAGAACACACTATTGTGGACCAGCTTTCAGGGCTCAATCTCATAGAGATCCACCTACCTCTGCCTCCTAAGTGCTGATGCTAACGGTGTACATCATCATGCCTGGTTTGTTTGAGGTTTTTAAAAGCAAGCATTTGGTAACATGGGCAGCAATGGCAGTGATAGGCTTTAAAGAAGCACTGGGAAAGAATCATCTTAGCATGAAGCTCATTTATCATTGGATTATTATGACCGCATGTGAGCATATGTAGATAAGAGTTTATTCCAAAGCCAACCATGAATGAGCGAGCATGGTACAGGAACACAGATTTAGGTTAACTCAAATTCCATATTCCAATGTGGTAGCCATTGCATAAAGTTTATACAATAACAAAAAAAAGAAAATAATAAATCAAGACATTTTAAAAATATATTAGTGGAGGGGCTGGAGAGATGGCCTAGCGGTTAAGAGCGCCGACTGCTCTTACAGAGGACCCGGGTTCGATCCCCAGCACCCACATGGCGGCCGAGAGCCGTCTGAAACTCCAATTCCAGGAGAACTCCAGTTCCAGGGGAATCCGACACCCTCTTCTGACCTCCGCGGCATTGCACGACACGGGTGCACAGACTTGCATGCAGACAGTACATTCATACACATACAGAAATAAAAAAAAAAAAAAAATAAATAAAAAAAAAAAAACATGTCCCTTTATATATATATATATATATATATATATTAGTGGAAACACGAGTCAAGGAAGCTGACACCAAAATCTCATCTATACACCTCATAATAACTGGTGATTTCTTAGTATTTCCTACCACATAGATTTTTTATGAAGATTATATAAAAATGTATAAAGTATTTAGAACTTTGTCTAACACATGGTAGTAAATATTAAGTCTTATCCAGTAATGGAACCCTAAATTTGAAATCAGAATATTACCTTCTTTCTTCTCTCACGACCTCTTAATGCTCCCAACAATCTCCTCTGAGTAAGATGTCGGATACAACGTATATTATACTTAGTTAAGTTGTGCTGTAGCACACCAAAGCTACTTAAGACCTAGCCTCAATAAAAGATTGACTTTTGTATTATTTTCCAGGAATGGTTGTGGCCAATTTTCTTTGAGACATTCATACACTCTTTTCCTGACCCCAAATGAACAATTACGGTTGCTGTAAGTCCCCTCCACCAATCGTCCCAAATTGTGGTCAGGTAAAGATAATCACTTATAGGGGTGCAGAACTCAGAAATGTAGCGACATTAGCCCCATATGCTGAATGATTGATTTTATCCATTGGAGCTCCCTATCCATGACTATTCACATGTACCAAGTTTACCTTTTGATTATGAATGAAAGAACACAAGATCTTATATCTTAGTAAAAAAAAATGTTAAACTCTATTTTCATTGTTCTAGAGTAGAAGCTTGTAAAGAATTAGAGAATAGGCATACCATTTTTTTTTTCCTTTTCCTTTTTTTTTCCACATGCATTCACTGTTAAAATACCTGGAGTTTCAAAACAGGAGGGTTTATGTTGTAACTCGCATTGGTTGTGGGCATGCTGGCAGTAGATCAAATCCCCAGCCAAGTTTTGCAGCCGTAATTTTATTTTGATTTTAATTAGTATCAATTAAGACTAAAAAATAGGCAGTCTGGATAAACAATGTGAGGTCGATTCTAACAAGTAAATTAGATATTTTGCAGGAAAGAAAAGGGAAAAACCAAAGGGGGCTCTGCTTCTTTCCCTCCAGTCCTCGTCCCGCCCCCACGGCTGCTGCTACGAGGCAGCTCAGGCTTTCAGGAGAGGGCCTGTGTCTGTGTCATTTTCAGAGTCCCAGTGTCTTTAGGCTGAATTAAGATACGAAAGGCATACATCACAAATCACTTCACTTCCCAACATGCTAATGGGACTTATATTGTCTTGCATTGAGTCACTGTATCATGTATGAAGTTTCTTTTTCCTCTGAAGTGAGCAACACACACAGTGTACAACCCACTGAGGCACTCTCTCTTTGCCTTCTTTTCTCATATTCTCACATATAACCCCCGGTTACCTGTTTTTTTAAATATTTTTATTGAAGTTTTGTGCATTCCATATATCATTTCTCATTCCAATTTAGGCTCATTCCCCTTTCCATGTCTCCCACCCTGCTCGAGTTCATGCATTCTGCCACAAATGTCTTGTATCTTTTCCTGATTCTTTTTAAAGATTTTCAAAGTAGAGGATTACTGTTTTGGGGAGAACTTTACTGTTTCAGTCTGTTCTTTGTCTCACTTCTTTTGTTGTTGTTATTCCCTCCAATTTGTATTGCTTCAACATATGCATATATATATATATATATATATATATATGTCACACCTCTACACCTCTACTACCATATGTCATCTGAAAATAAACTGTATGTTATTTCCAAATCATATTCTGGGATATACATTTATCCCTTTTAATTTTATATTACTCTAAAATATGGATCATACCTTCCACCCATATACCAAAATTATAATTTTTGATAAGTGATAGGTTAATTCTAGAGTCCATTAAGGTATTCACATTATAAGAGCACAGTTGCTTTCAGATAAAGAGAAATATAATAATACTAACATTCTTCAGTTTCCCTTACAACTAGGTACTTGGTGCTAGCATCTACAAATGAGGGATACTATTCTTCATTTGTTTTTCTTGGACTGTGTTACTTCATTTAACATAATATCTTCTAGTTCCATCCATTTATCTGAAAAGTTTATGATGTCATCTTTCTTTACAGCTGCATAGAATTCCATTGTGTAGATATACCACATTTTCTTTATCTACTGGTCTGTTTAGGGGCAATTGGGTTCCTTCCAGCTCATTATTGTGAAAAGAGCTGCAATAAACATGGATGTGCACATATTTCTGCGGTAGGATGAGTCTTGTGGATATATACTCAGGAGTTGTATGACTGGGTCAGATGGTAGGCTCATTTTGAGTCTTTTAAGGGTTCTCCATACTGCTTTCCATAGTGGTTGTACGAGTTTACATTCCTACCGGCAATGGATGAGTGATCCCCTTTCCCCACAACCTCTCCACATTTGGTATCATTTGTTTTCTTCATCCTAGCCAGTCTTATCAGAGTGAGATTGTAGTGGTTTGAATGAGAATGTGCTCCATACGCTTCAAGTATTCAGACATTTTGTTTCCAGTTGGTGGCACTGTTTTGGGTGGTCTTAGACAGTGTGGACATGCTGGAGGAAGTATGTCACTGGAGTCAGGGTTAGAGTACAACAAGCCTTGCCAACCTCCAGTTTCTCTCTCTCTCTCTCTCTCTCTCTCTCTCTCTCTCTCTCTCTCTCTCTCTCTCTCTCCTGTGCTAATTGGAAGATGTGAGCCTCGGCTTTCTTCTCCAACCTCTGCCATCATGCCTCCCACCACAATGGAACCCTCAATCATAAGCTCAAATAAACTCTTCCTTTTATAAGTTCCCTTGGTCATGGTGGTTTTATCACAGCAACAGAAAAGTGACTAATACAGAGATATCTTAAAGTGGTTTTAATTTGCATTTCCTTAATTATTAGCGATGTTGAACACATTTTAAGGTGTTGCTCAGCCATCTCTATTTCCTAACTTGTAAAGTTTCTCTTCAGTTCTTTACTCCATCTTTTGAGTAAGTCATTTGTTTTCTTACTTCTTTTTTATTTTATTTATTTATTTATTTATTTATTTATTATTTTCTATGTGTATGAATATACTGTCTGCATGTAGGTTGGTGCACCAGTGTCGTGCAATGCCATAGAGGTCAGAAGAGGGCGTTAGATTCCCCTGGAACTGGAGTTAAAGACGGTTCTTAGCTGCCATGTGGGTGCTGGGAATCAAACCCGGGTCCTCTGAAAGAGCAGTCAGAACTCTTAACTACTGAGTCATCTCTCCAGCCCCTTCTTTGTTTTTTGAGTAGTTTATATATTCTGAAAGTTAATGCTCTGTCAGATGTATCAGTGGTGAAGGTTTCCTCCCACTCTGGGTTTTTTCTTGGCTTTCCTGGTTGTTTCTTTTGATGTACAGAAGCTTTTGGGTTTAATGTGGTCCCGTTTGTCAATTGTTGACCTTATTTCCTGCACGGTTGCTGTCTGATTTAGAAAGTCTTCTCATGCACCTATGTCTTATAGGTTGCTGCCAACGTTTGCTTCTATCACCTTTAAACTTTTGGGGTTCATGTTGAGGTCCTTGATCCATTTGGTGTTGATTTTTGTACAGGGGAAGAGGTAGGGTTTAATTTTTATTATTCTACAAGTGGTGATCCAGTTTTGCCAACACCATTTGCTGAAGACAGTGGCTTTCCTCCATGAGTCTTCTTGGCCCGTTTGTCAAATATGAGATGGAAATTACATGTGCTCAAGTTTGGATCTTCAATTTTGTTCCATGGTCTACAGGTCTGTTTTATGTCAGTACCAGGCTGTTTTTATGACTATAACCCTGTAATATAGTTTGAAGTATGGTATAGTAATCATCCCTGTGTTGCTCTTTTCACTTATGATTGCTTTGGCTATTCAGGGTCTTTGTTTTTCCATATAAATTTAAGTATTTTTTTCCCAAGTCTGTGGAGAAACTCATGGGGATTTTAATTGGGATTGCATTGAATCTGTATATTAGTTTGGGTAGAATGGACATTTTTACTCTATTAATTTTTCCAGTCCATGAGCATGGGAGGTCTTTCCATCTTCTAATGTCTTCTTTAATCTCCTTCTTCAGGTGTTTAAAATTTTTATTGTAGAGATCTTTGGTATCTTTGGTTAAGTTTGTTCCTAGGTATGCTATTGTATTTGAGGCTCTTGTGAGTGGGAAGGTCTCCTTATGGTTCCTTCTTCAGTTGCTTGTTGTTGGTGTAAAGAAAGGCTACTGATTTTTCTAGGTTAATCTTGTATCCTTCTACTTTACTGAAACTCTTAATCATTTCTAGGAGTTTTCTGGTGGAGTTTTTAGCATATCTTAGGTAAACCATCATATCATCAGCAAAAAGGGATAGCTTGCCTTCCTCTTTTCCAATTAGTACTCCTTTAAATTCCTTTTCTTGCCTTATTGCCCTAGCATGCATTTCAAGCACTATATTAAAGAGGGGTGGGTGGCAATAGGGGGCAGCCTTGCCCAGTTCCTACCTTTAAGACGAATGCTTCTAACTTTTCTCCATTTAGGATGATGTTGGCTGTGGGTTTGTTGTATATGGCTTTGATAACATTGAGGAATGTTCCCTCCAGTCCAATTCCCTCTAGGGCTTTAAGCATGAAGGGATGCTAGATTTTATCAAAGGCTTTTTCTTCATCAATTGAGATGATCATGTGGTTTTTGTCTTTCAGTCCATTTATGTGTTTTATATTTATTTATTTATTTCTGTATGTTGAACCATCCCTGCATCTCTGGTATGAATCTAACTTGATTGTGATGGATGATCTTTTTGATGTGAGTCTGTATGCAATTTGCAAGTATTTTGTAAGTATTTTGTTGAAAATTTTTGCATCTATGTTCACTTATGAGATGGCTCTATAGTTTTCTTTTTGGGTTGTGTCTTTGCCTGGTTTTTGTATTAGAGTGATTCTGGCTTCATAGAAGGAATTTGGGAGATTTCTCTCTGTATCCTTCTGAACAGTTTGAATAGTAATGACTGTAAGTTCTCTTTAAACATTTGATAGAATTCTGTCATGAAACTATCTGGACTTTTTTTAGTTGGGAAGTTTTTTTTATTACATTTTCAGTTTCCTCAAATATTATAGGTCTGTTTAAGCTGTAAATCTCTTCTTGCTTAAGCTTTGTTGATTTCCAGGATTTCAGATTGTGGTGGTTTGAATGAGAATGTCCCTCCATAGGCTTTAAGTATTCAGACATTTTGTCTCCAGTTAGTGGCACTGTTCTTGGAGGTCTTAGAAGGTGTGGCCATGCTGGAGGAAGTACATTATTGGGGGCAGGATTAGTGAGTTTAACAAGCCTTGTGGTGTCCAGACCCTCTCTCTCTCTCTCTCTCTCTCTCTCTCTCTCTCTCTCTCTCTCTCCTTCCTGTGCTCATTGTGAGATGTGACCCTCGGCTTGCTGCTCCAGTCCTGGCCACCATGCTTCCCCCCACAATGGACTCTGATTCCCTGGAATCATCAATCATAAGCTCAAATAAACTCTTCCTTTTATAAGTTCCCTTGCTCATGGTGTTTTATCACAGCAACAGAAAAGTGACTAATACAGTTATTTGGTACCAGGAGTGGGGTGTTGGCTGTGAAGAACCTGACCATGTGGGTGTTTGGAGAAATGTGGAAGACTTTGGAACTTTGGGCTAGAAAAGCTGTTGACTACTGTAAGCAGAGCTTAACGGGCCATTCTTGTAGAAGCCTGGAAGAAATCATTGCTGCAAAAAATGTAGTTCCAGAGGAAAATAAAGACTTAGGCAGCAACTGGGATATTTTGTCAAAAAGTCTGGCCACAGTGTGCCCACAGCCCAAATGCTTGCCTGATGCTAAGTTCAAAAGCAATGGACTAATGTGTTTGGCAGCAGATATTTCAAGACAGCCTAATGTAGAAATGGTGGCATGGCTATTAATGGTGACTATTGTACAGATCTACAGTGAAGAAGAGCAGATGGGGCAGAAAGAAATGCAGAATGTACAGTTTGGATCTGAAAAGTACACTAGGAAGATTAAAGGTGGTGCCAAGGCATGTGAAGGAGAGGTTCCTTTTGTCAAGGAGACTAAAGTGATTAAGGAGAGGCCCAGCTATTTACAAGTAAACAACAGAAACAGTACCTTCAGGGCAAGACCACACCCAGCTAAGCCTCCATTTTTTGAAAGGAAAATACTGAAAGTGTTTTCTACTCCAAGTCCAGGGCAGAGAAAATTTGCAAATGTGGTTAAAGTAGGAGAGAGTCCATCCCAAACTTGCAGCCAAATTCGGCAATTTCATTCACGTGGTGCTGGCTTTAGAGGCACGAAGGATGCAAGAGTGAAGGGGTTATCAGTTCTTCCTCCACGGTTTCAGAGAGCCACAGAGGCCAGGCAGAAAGCATCAGGGGCGTCCCTGAAAAAAGAAGGCCCGGATAGCCCATTGCGAGAAGCTGTGAATGTGAAGTCCAGTTGTCAGCGGAGACCCCAAGAAGAAATTCGAGATGCCAGACCTGTGAGATATTTACCAAGAAGAGCTGCATACAGGGAGTGGTACCAGCCTAAGAAAGAGAAGTATGTTGCAAGCAAAGCTGGAAGAGCTGAGCCATATAAGCCCTTTGGAAGTCAAGTCCCAGAAGTTGCACATGGAGTTACTGGACTTGGTGTTTGCCCTGCTGGTTTTCGGTCTTGTTTTGGTCCAGTATTTCCTTACTATGCCTCTATTCCTCCTTTTTGGAATGGGAATGTGTATTCAGTTCCACTGTATGTTGGGAGTATGCTGTTCAGTTCAGATGTCTCTCTGTTTATTCTTTGTCCAGTTGACCTATCCAAATGGCTCAGTGGGGTATTGAATTACCCCACTGTGTGGGGATTACTCTGTGCCTTAAGGTCTTGAAGGATTGTGTTTATGAAGTTCAGTGCATGTATATTTATAATTGTGAAATCTTCATGGTTAATTGCTCCTTCAATAAGGATGTAATGGCCCTCTTTGTCTCTTTTGATTAGTTTTTCATCAAAGTCTATTTTGTCTGATATTAGAATAGAAACTCCTGCTTGCTTTTTGGTACCATTTGTTAGGAATATCTTTTTCCATCCTTTAAGTTAGTGCCTGTTCCAGTTTTTCTTCCATTGCTGTGACAAAACACTCTTACCAACACCAACTTGGGGAGGAAAGGGTTTATTCAGCTTACATCTCCTGGGTCATAGTTCATCACTCAGGGAGCCCAAGGCAGGAACTCAGGGCAGGAACCTGGAGGCAGGAGCTGAAACACAGGTCATGGAGAAATGCTGTTCACTGGCTTGCTCCCCTGGCTCATGCCCAGCCTGCTCTCTTATACCATACACAACGACCTGCCCAGGGTGGCACCACTCATTGTGGGCCTGGCCCTCCCGCACTACTCAACCATCAAGACAATACTCCACAGATGTGGCCACAGGCCAATCCAATGGAGCCAGTTCCCCAACTGAGGCTCCATCAACCCTGGTGTGTCAAGTTGACACTAAAGCTATCCAGCACAGTGCCTATTCTTCCAGGTGAGATGGGTTTCTTGTAGACAGCATATAGATGGATTGTGTTTCCTAATTCATTCTCCCAGTCTACGTCTTTTGATTGGGGAGGTTAGATCTTTAATATTTAAGGTTGTTATTGAGAGATGTGTGTTGCTTCCTTTCACCTTATTTTCTGTTTGCATTCTTGATCTTGGTATATATTTTTGCAGTTATACTTTTATTAATTTCTCTCTCTAGCTGCTTGGGGATAGTTGTTCCTTTCCTCTGTCCTTTGAATTGCTTCAAGTATTTTCTGAAGGATTTTTTTGGACATGTATTCTTTCATCTTGTTTATGTCATGAAAGATTTTTTTTCTTTCTCCTTCAACTATAATCGACATTTTTGCTGGGTGTAGTAATCTGGGTTGGCATCTACAGTCAATTAGTACTGGGAATACTTTGATCCATGTTCTTCTGGCTTTCATAATTTGCACTGAAAAGTCAGCTGTAATTCTGATAGTTTTCCCTTTATATGTATCTTGTGGCTTTCAGTATCTTGTCTTTGTTTTGGGTGTCTAGCATTTTAACTATGATATAACATGGGGAATGTCTTTTCTGGTCTTGTCTATTTGGTGTTCTATGTGCTTCTTGTATTTGTATGTGTATGTCTTTTATCTTTTTTTCATATGGCATGAAAAGACTTTTATAAAAAACATTTCTAATATTGCTAAGAAGGCCCATTTAATAGACAAGAATATGCCAACATTATTGTTTCTTTGTACACCAATATATAGGAATTTTTTAAAAAACAAATGCATACCAGCTTTGACATTTGGAAAATGGCTGCTTTGTGGTAAAGATCCAAAAATTTTTCTTCTATCTATCTCATGGCCAAATTTTCATCAAAGTGAATGTTAACAGACAGAAATCTTGGCACGTTCTTTTTAAACTACACATTTATGGAAATGTGCAAGCATGTGGCAGTTTAATAGTAACCTGTAAATAGGTACACTAAAGTGAACCATGGTAAGTGATCCCTAAACTCTCCTTGAAGTTAAACACATATTTAAAAAACTATAAGTTAAAGCAACATTCATATTATGGAGCCTAGGCTGATGCATTTTAAATAATATTTACAGTATTACCCAGAGGCTTATGTAGGAATTAAAGAGAAGTGTAAAAATCCATAAAAAACTGCACCAATTTTATAGCAAAATATCTGTACATTTAAAAAGATCATATAACTACACATCCATGAAAAAGGGACCTTAACCAAGGGATTCACATGAACACAAAATAAATTCAGTGGTTAAATAGTATACAATAAATTTTACAATTATACTGATGTAACAAGAAGGTAAGCCAGAAGCAGAATATATTACAAAAAGTATGAATTTAGCTTGAGTCCAGTTTTTTTACTTTGGAATGGATCAAAATGCCTTGCTAGTGAGGAAGGAAAAAATAACAGTGCTTAGTTAACCATTAGCCCCATTACATATAATTCAACCTTCATCTCAATGTTAATATTTTTCTGCAACTTAACTTATAAGTAAGAAATACATAAACTATTCAGCCTTGATCATTTGATGCCAAGTGTATCATTATACCCCAATTAAAAAAAAAACCCTTTGATTGTCAGAAGAGAATAAGGCCAGCTTCCTAACATTAACCTGCTAAAGCATATAATCTTGAATGTTTACTGGTAGAGCTTGTGGGGAAATTCTCCCTGACTAACAAGGCACCAATTTCTATTTTCAGGATTGACCCATAATGGTCTTCAGAAATACTAATACTGAGAAGTTAATTTTAGTGCTAATAAATATATTTGCAATATTAAAAAAGCTGCCTTTGGCTTAAGAATACAGTACTGTAAATAACTTTTATCAACATTTTCTACCATTATTTTGAAATCACACAAAAGAAATGTCTCTCAACATGGCATCCTTGCACAGAAACAATGTGAAACAAGACAGACTTGAGTGATTTCTTGTGCCACTACAGTTCCATCCTGTTTGCATTTCCTGGGGCTGAAATGATAGGACTGTCATGTGACTGTTTCCTTCTCCTGCATTGCAAGTCTTGAAAAATACAAAGTTGATAGATATGGCTGAAACATGCAATTCCTTGTAGAAGACATCTCAGCAAAGAAAGTCCATGGAAGATACATCCTTGTTATTTACAACTTATGAGAAACCAAGGTGGGCCATAATGGCAAATAATTAGTTTAATATGAAATTTACATTTTGGTTAAAAAATTGAGTAACATACTGATGGAAAAAGATACTTAATCAAATCATACTGCTTTGATTAATCTGAGCAGATAGTTCCATATTTAGGCAATTGTTAACAAAGGTTAAAAGTAGAAACCATCTTAAAATTCCTATGTGTTTGCTAAATCTGAGCCCTTAAGAATATCTTAATCTCTATTTGAGGCTGCATCTAAATGGTAGCACATAATCATGAAGGCAATTTTATTCCTGCAGACCCTTTCCTCATGCAGGCTGTTCTCAGGGCCACATCATCATTTCGGCATCATTAACAGACTGCAAGTTTTGATCATGGAAGCACCGCCTGACACTTCTCCGCACAGGTATGTCATTTTTCAATCTGGGGAAATTTTCTTCTATAACTCTGTTGAAGATCATCTGGTCCATACCATTATCCTGAGATTCTTCTCTATCCCTATGATGCAGAGGTTTGGTCTCTTCATGTCTCACATTTCCTGGTTATTACACTCTTGTGGTTTTTTTATTTTTATTTTTCATAGTCTTGAGCTCTTCAGTTCTTCCATGTTATCTTCTAGACTTGATATTCTATTTTCCGTTTCATCCATTCTGTTACCGAGGCTTTCTTTCTCCTGCCCTTTCTTGTTGACCATATGAGTGTTCAATTACCTTTTTCATTTCAGCCTGAGATTCTTTTAGTATTTCCATTTCCTTCTAGAGTTAGGCATTCTCTTCTTTTACATCTCCGATTTTTTTTTCCTTTTCCTTTTTCATTTCAGCCTGAGTTTTTTCAGCATGTTCATTTCTTTCCAGACTTGGTTGATCTCTCCCTTTAGTTCTTTGATTTTTCTTTATATTCCTTCATTTCCTTGAGTATGTCTATGATTGTTCCTTTAAGATCTGTGTCCTGACTTACCTCTAGGGAGATCTCATGTTGGAGAGGGCTGATAGAATCTGGTGGGGATTTATTATTTGCTTTGTCCATGTTGTTGCTTTTTGTTGTTGTGCTTTTGGCAGGTGAATTTGAGTTGCTGTTTGTGATCTGATGCGAGATTCGACATTTCTTCCTTTTGTTGAAAGCCTGTTCCTCTAGGTTGTCTGTGGAGTGGCAGGTTCACTGGATGCTTGCAACTCCATGGGGGGGGGGGTGAGGGATTTGGACCGTGCACCGCAACCAAAGGAGCTCGGATGGTCCTGGAACCTGCCTGCTGAGAAGCCTGGCCTGTCATTCTCCCTGCGTTAGCTTTTGAACAAGAAGCCCCATAATGGAAGGCATCCAGTAGTGTTCTGGGAAATGTTTAACAGGTTTTTAAATAGAATAATATAGATGGGATGGATAGATGGAAATAGATAACTGATAGACCACAGAGATGTTGATAAAATGTTACTGATACAAACAATATAGTATAGTGAACCATTTATAAATAATAATATGTTACTACTACTAATATGCAAATGTATCATTCTATCATACATAATAATAATATAATACTCTGTTTCATAAAGTTCATGTAGCCAGTTGGTTCTCAGCATGAGCTCATTCATAGCTTTCTACCAAGCTCTTTCCCCCATATCTGTTAGGAGACTCAAGCTGCCCTAGACTCCAGACATCTCTGAACATCTTTTCTGAGTATGCTAGCCCGCACGACACTGATCCATAGTTGTAAGTAGCCATATAGGCAATTGAATATGTGCACATAGCATGACTTTATGAGGGCAAACGACTTGCCACAGCTCACCTCAAATAGTATTGCAGCTGTAGGCCTATATGCTCAGCTGCAACACAGCTCACAGTATCCTTAGCCTCCATGTGGGCCCATTATGTTACCATGTAGCCCTGAGGGCCAATTTCAAGCTACCAATTTGATATCTTAGGAAGATTTTAGCAATATCACATTAATTATAGAGTATGTCTTAAATGTAGAAGTGACTTCAAGAGAACAGGTAATAATAAACTGGAGTAAAGTAGTCAGAAAATGATACCCGAGGAACATTTGTTATTTGTATATGTATAGTATAGGTATAGGTATAGTTATAGGTATAGGTATAGGTATAGTATAGGTATATGTATATGTATATGTGCACACATATGCCAAAGTACGCATGTGGAGGCTGGAGGACAACTTACAGGAGGCAGTTCTTTCCATCTGCCATGTGGGTCCTGAGTTTGAACCTTTCCTGCTGATCCATCTTACCAATCCCATTCTTTTTCGTTTTAATATAATTTATAAAATTGTAAGTGTGCATAATCTAATTTTTAAGGAATGACTATATGTAACAACCAATAGGCAAAATTCCTAAAATTTAACAGTCATCCCCTAGAAGTTATTATGAGCCAACCCAGCACTTCACTAAACCCATCTTAGCTATTAGATTCTTAATGATAACCATAATCAGTAGATCCGAAAGTGAAATAGAAGAGAGTCTAGAAAAAGAGCCAGCTTGTCTCTTCATACAAGCTCATCAAACACCTCCCATCATTCAAATGTGGGCAATGGATCCCACATAGGTGTGTCCTTCCAGCCTTCATGCTTCCTACACTGCTGGATCATCTGTCAGAGGCAGACCAGTGATGAGATCAAAACAGATTAACACAGGCAAAAATCTAAGCTTAGACTTGGGAGCGAATGTGCCAGTGGCTCCTTGGCTCTCATCCCTCTGTAATTTTGAGGTACCATGGGTCCTAGTCTTTTGTTGTTACTGTTTCCAGGACATTACCAGTGGTTTATTGGCTGGTTTAATTCCACTTTCCTTTTGTCTTTTTAAATATTTTATTTCTTAATTTTACTTAATGTGTATGAGTGTATTACCTGCATGTGTATAAGTTCTCCTGTGTCATATGGTAACCTCTGGTGATAGAAGAGGCAGTCAGATGCTCTGGAAATGGAGTTTCAGATGGTTGTTAGCCACCATGTAGGTGCTGGGAATCAAACCCAGGTCCTCTGCAAGGGCAGTCACTGCTCTTAATGGCTGAGCCATTTCTCTAGTCCCTTGTTTGTCTTTTTAAAGGCCCATGTCTATTTTACTGTTATTTGACTTTGAAGAAAGGAAATCCCAGGAACCTGAGGTCTTGGTTGGGATGACATTGACTCAAATCCTCCTCACCAAAGCTCCATGAAGCTTCTGTTCCAGTTAGATGTCTTTCTAAGACTTTTTCCTGCTCTGCATCAGGGAAGGATTCTGGGGCCATTGACTTCTGACTAATGTCTTTTATTTAGAAAAAAGAAAAGAAAATGCACAAACTACAAACAAAACACTTGTAACTTAACCTCACTTGTTTCCAAAATAATCATGTGCTATCTTTATAGGAATATATGTATATTATATATATAATATATATATATAGTATATATATTATATATGATATATATAATATATCAAACAGATACATGTATGCATGAGAACCACTATATGTAAAAACATAGATTATACATAGAACATGTATTAGTCATTCACTGTCACAAATCATTTATAACATATGTCCAAACTAAACTACCATTTTTTTTCCTCTGGTTACATGATTAGATAAGGCCAGGGCATATTTGCTGTACAAAGTTTGACTAACTTTGGACACATGACATTTTACATATCAAAACATACTTTTGAGTCACTTCCTACAGAGTAATTCTCTAAATCATAGCTTCTCAGCATGGCTGTGAAGAGCTTTTGAGTCTCTTAAAGTCAAAGCCACATCCTAGTCTTGTTATCTCTTTAGTTTTTAGAGCTCTCCGGAGGAGTCCAGGGTAAAGTTGGGGCTGAGAACCTCTACCCTGATGGTCAGTGAGTCCGTGTTCTTGGCTCAGCATGCATTCTCTTCCATCCTAATTTCTGTACTCATGCAGTCATGCACAAATGTCCCCAAACACAGACTTTTGATTCATTAAAAAATAGAATATTACTGTGCACAATACTGCTCAAGTCACCATTTCCATGATCAGAGACATCCCTTCCAGTTCAGTATGTAGAGTCATCATTAGAGAATAATCTTGTTGCAAGAATGTCTTAGTAAAAATAACCTTTTATGACTAATGATCAGGTGGCATTATAGGAAGAACAAGAAAAATTGTCAGAGACATCATCATAGAAGTTTAACAAAGGAGTGGAGGAATCAGAGCTATGGGCTCACTCTACGTGGCAGTGGAGATGGAAAAGGATGTGGCTGTGTAAGAATTATCAAGAAGAAGGAACAATTGCTCTTGTAACTAACTCATAAGAGGTGCAGGGAAGTAGAAAGAACCAGAAATAGTTCCAGAGTTTGGGGTTTTCTAAAATATTTTATTATTTTCAGTTTATGTGTACAAGTGTATTGTTTGTATGCATGTGAGTGCATCCATGTAGTGCAATGCCCATGGAGGTCAGAAGATGGTGTCAGATCCCCTGGAACTGGAATTATGGACATTAACCACCATGTGGATGCTGGAAATCAAATCCAGGTCCTCTGCAAGAGCAGCCAGTGCTCTTAACCACTGAGTCATCTCTCCAACCTGGGTAGTTCCAGAGTTTAAGCTTAGAAGCCTGAAAGAATAATTCAGAGAAAAGGTGGTCATGAGAGAAAGTTACATGAAGAAAAGATGACTGACTCAAACGTACGCACTTGTGTCTGTCCTGTGGATTTCAGGCTTGCATACCCGATCCTTATAAGACACTCACTATAATATATTTCTTAGTATCTCATATTGTCTCTGTTTCTCTGGAGGAAGCCTAACTGATATGCCAGCCCTCGTTGTTACTGTAGATAGAAGGCAAGAGAAGAAACAAAGAATGGGATGGAAGGAAGAAGGAAGAAAGGGTAACCTAGGCACTGAGATAGAAGGTAGAAAAACCAGTGAGAATCCTCGATAAATAAACAAGCAGTATATTAATCTTGTCTTCTCAATTATATTATTATTTTTACCATTTAGAGGCTAAGCCAACATATTCTATTCTTCTTTACAAATCTTGCATTATGCCTGGACGCTGTCCCAGGTACTCTTTAAAATTTGTGGATATATTTTCTTGCTTCTGTTTCTCTGGTCCATCCTTTAAGATCTAAGATTTAGTAACTCTTGTTGTGTGAGGAGGATATTATATGCACCTCCGGGTAGTTCAGAGCACACATACACACATGTGAGGAGGATATTATATGCACTTATATTTTTTTGGTCACACCAATTCATAAGGGTGGACACAAGACTTAGGCTAAGCCACTACCAGAGGACCTAATCTCCTGGGCCAGTGACAGGGCTCAGGACCACAGCTGGCCAATCAGAAGTCTTTGGAATTGTTCACTCTAAGGCTAGGCAAGAGAAAACTTACCTTTGTTCCCAACAGGTGGTGAAGCTCTGAGCTAAGGTTCACTGTATGTAAGAAAACATGTATGTGAGAAAAACACTAAGCTACGAGACAGCAGAGATCAGAAGGAAGGCCTCAGTGCCACGCTGTTACGGGTGCACCCTGTCCTTCATGGTTATGCCACCCAGACGAGGCCCTTTCCTGTGTAAGCTAATCAAGTTGACTTCATCTTCCTTCCAGCCAAAGGACTCTTAAATGCAAGTCATCATCAAGAAGAAAAATCTGAAAGATCAGAGCTTCAAATAATGAATGAACTAACAGTCCCAGCAAGGAGGGAAGCTCTCGTAAGCAGGAAATAAATCTGGAAACCCTGAGCCACAGAGATAAAGGAAAAGGTCAAAAGAATCATTGTCACCGTTATGCTGCTGGGTTTTAAGCAATGGATTCTTAGCTACAAACTTGCCCTTCCAGACTCTGATTCATGATGCTGGGGTAAAGACTCACAAAAATGCATCTCCTTTTTTGCCTGTGGGGATTGGGCCTCTTCTAAGTGCTGTGCAGCAAGGCTTTTTCATCTCAACAGCAGGAGTCAATTCCAATAGTAACTGCTCTGGAATCCAGGTTTTCCATCGCTCCACAGGACTGTCAGCATTAGCCAGGCAGTTCCCCTTCTCAGATGCTGGAGTCCTGGCTCTGGAGTCCATGCTGAGTCCCTGAGGCACCAGCAGGGGTAGAACTCTCTCCTCTAAGGTCCTAGTCCTAGCCTATGCTCGATGCCCCCTTTGATACCCATATTCACGGCTAAGTTCTCAGTGTGCTGGCTGGGCATTCGTGCCAGTGACCTTCTCAAGGCCTGGCTACTCATCTGAGACTCACAGGAATCTCTGGCACTGAAATGATATTTCACAGTGCCATCTGGGAGTCATAGGCAGCTGGGAAGGGTGGAGTTCTTCTGACTGAAGCACCTCCATGATGTCGAGGGAGGGGAAAAGTGGGAAGTAGGAACAATTAGAACCATGCCAGTGGAAGCAATTATTGGCAGAATACAGAGTAATCTAATGCTCAGTAAGGAAGAAACCCACTTATCCTAAATGTTAGCATATGCCTCCCTATCATGTGGTGTCTGCCCCGACAAGCTTTATTCAAATTCAATCCTGATTGACAGCCTTTCATTTTTTACAGCACTCAGCACAAAGGTAAAAAGTTGTCTTTCTTTTTGTCTCTATGACTCTGGTGTCTGCAGCTCAAGAATTTCTCTGCGTGCACCAGCTGTGGCTGTACTGATAGAAAATATGACGACTCGGTTTGACCCAGAAAATGCCTCTGAAACAAACCCACTGAAAACCATCCAGTGGGAAGCTAGTCTGTGACACACGAGGGCTTGGAGCATACTTTCCTTTAAGATTACAGCAAAGACACAGAGAAATCTCAACCCAATTTAGGAAAATTTGGCAACTGATGGTTACTCAGAGAAGCAAAGACAGTGTCTTTCAAGATTAGGAAGGGCCAAGTGGATGGATCAACACTGAAGGATGGTGGAGGAAGAGCACAGATCACATTTTATAGGTCGTGTAAGACTGTTCAGAGAGGGTCTGAAGAGATGGTTCAGTGGTTGGTGGCTAACAACCATCCTTAATTCCAGTTCCAGGGGATCCAAAGCCCTCGTGTGACTTGCACAACCTGGGTTCACTTACATATGTGCAGGAAATATATGCACACAAATAAATAAAAATAATAAAAAAGTTGCCAGGTGTGATGGTGCACGCCTTTAATCCCAGCACTGGGGAGGCAGAGGCAGGCAGATCTCTGTGAGTTCAAGGTCAGCCTGGTCTACAGAGTGAGTTCCAGGACAGCTGGGACTAAAGGGAGACCCTGTCTCAAAAAAATACCAAAATAATAATAATAATAATAATAATAATAATAATAACAGTGCGTGTTCAGCAAATTGGATGGGATACAACAAGGGGAGTGGATCTGATGGTCACCAAGCTACACTGTACAAAAACCAAAAAATTCAATTAAAAATGCCACAACCACAAAAAGGTTACAGCATTTTAGGAAGCCAGCCCAGGACCTCGAAGAGTAAGTAGCCACATGGAAGTTTGTACAGAAACATCATGGAGGTGGCTACCTGAGCTGACACTGCTCTCCACTCCCTGCATGTATGTGCACAAAGTACAACTCCACGATTTCTCCCCACCAGTCCAGTTGTGCTTCGGAGATGTACCAGAGCCCCAAGGACGCTACAGCACTGCAGATGGGACCTGTCCCGGGTACGCAGGACAATCACCTCATGAGCACTTTTCTGCCTGGAGCACCTTCTGCTTCACACTTGCTCCTGTGCCACACAGGACAGCTGAGAAGTTTTTGAACCAGCTCTAGGCACAAACCGTTCCCAGTGGTCTTCTGGTGAGCAACACAAGAATAAGAAAGAAAAAAGAAAGGAAGAATGAATAAGCCCCAATATGTCCTCTCTCCAAGAAGGACAGAACCTACAAATCCAGGAAAGGAGTTCTGATGAGCACAGGGTACGAAAAAAATCCCCTCTGGCCTGCACATTAACCACCTCGGAGAGAAGATACTTTTGTTTTTTTTTTACTGAGATATTTTCCAGGAGAAAAAAAGGGAAATTTTTCAGGATACAAAACAAATTTAATAAAAAAGGGTGTTTAGAACTATATCAAATTATTCTGTTATAGTTTAACATGTAAATCATATTCCAGTACACAAAATAAAATATGGTTTTAAGAAAAGGCTTTTCTCAGGGCTCAAGAAGCTGATGGTCACACCCACACCCAACTGCTAGAATCTCTGAAGAATAAGCCAGGATGTAAGAGAGCAACTATGGTATGAGGGGAGACAAAGAAGAGACAGGAATCACCAAGAAAGAAAGAAAAGAAACCCTGCAAGCTAGAACAGGAGAGTGTCCAGAGTCAGTTCCGGAGAGTGAGCCCTGATGGGAGGATGCTCCCTTCCCAGCAGAAGTGCAGCTGGGGACAGCAGAGCCGTGACTAAGGGGACACAGAGAGCCACAGAAAATGTCAACCATTCCATAGCAGAGCATTTAAAGGAGAGAGAGAGAGAGAGAGAGAGAGAGAGAGAGAGAGAGAGAGAGAACAGAGGCAGAGACACAGAGACCAAGGGAGATGCAAACAGTGTACCTGACACCCGTGCCTCCCCTCCGGAGAAAGAGGCTTTGCTAGGAATAAAACTCTCCAGTTAGCACCAGTCAGGAACAGTGATAAGACACCATTTTTAAGACAGACCTGCTGAGTAAGCAACTCAACAACGCTAGAGGCGAAGCTGCCTCTCTACATGGTGAACTCTCAGAATCCAGGGCAAGTGTCATAAGACTATGTTCTGAGGCCCTTTCTGCAGAACACCTATAGACAGATGGGCAAACTTTGAGTCAGAATTGCAGTGTTCTATGCGGTGGAAATCTTGTTTGGGCCAGAATATGGAGTGGAGTGAACCACACTTAGGCACTCCCACACAAGCACACAGTGCTACCCCCATGAGGGACTGCATGGACACAGGCCTGGCCTCCATGAGGGAGAGGAGAGTGGCAGGAGATATACCCATGCCCCGTGACCATGAAGGACCATACTGCCACGAGCTTGGCCACCAAGCCCAGGTGAGGGGTCTGCACCCCACCAAGTTCTCTTTCCTTTACTTTTATACTTCTGACATTTAATATCACATTCGATTTAGTGGACCAGCTTTGTTCTGCCCTCTTCTATTTCTAGTATTTATTTATTTATTTATTTATTTATTTATTTATTTATTTGCCTTTCCTGAAGAAAACAACTAGTATCTTTTATTTATTTATTTTTATTTTATGAGTATGAGTGTTTTGCCTGCATGTAATTGCACCTGTGTTGTGCAATACTAGAAGTGGCCAGAAAATGGTATGAATCCCCTGGAACTGGAGTTTTGGATGATTGTTAAGCACCA
Source organism: Rhizomys pruinosus (assembly GCA_009823505.1). NCBI lineage: Eukaryota > Metazoa > Chordata > Mammalia > Rodentia > Spalacidae > Rhizomys > Rhizomys pruinosus. The sequence goes on along the minus strand of VZQC01008050.1, from coordinate 3,057,704 downwards.
TTTGAGTCTGGGGGACTGAACCCAGGTCCTTTGCAGAGCAGCCAGTGCTCTTAACCACTGAACCATCTCTAGTAACTAATATATTAATAGAAACTTTACTACTTATATTCCTTCACTCCTCCAAATTATTAGCGTTGAAGAAGCGATTATTTTTTTTGTCTGTTTTTTTTTATTAATTTAGTTTTTATTGATGCTTTGTGCATTTCATACATTTTTTCCAATTCAGTTCAGGCTTATTTCCTTTTCCCTCCCCCCCACCCCCACCCCATCCCAGATCATGCATTCTGCCATAACTGTCCTGCATCTTTCTCTCAGTTTTTTTTTTCATTTTTAGCTATAAGTGATAATCCATGAGTACAAGCATCCTTCATGCAAAACCTATCTGCAGGCTGTTGTGCCCAAACACCTACAGCCCCACCATCCAGTGGGGGGTGACAGGTTGTTTGTTCAATCAAGTTGATCAAATGAGTGTCCAGACTACATTGCTGTAGTTTCACCATTCACCCCAATCGCAGCCCTTACATTCTACCACGCCCCCTCTTCCGCAGGTTGTTCCCTAGGCTTAGAAAAGGGGCACAGGTGGATGAGAGGTAAAACAGTCCACTCTCTCCGGAGCTGTTGACTTGGAGTCTGGTCAATTCTGGCTGTTTCCTTTCATGGGCTGACAGTTTGTCCAGGAATAACCTTTCGATCCTACTAATGAAGAAGCGATTATTTTTAAATGTTCTGTCATCATATTGTTATAGTGGGCCTACCCATTGGTTGTGTTTGCTTCTGCAGACAGTATACAACTGACAGGTAGTGTTGGAGAGGGAGCCCAGTTCCCTGAGCATGTAGGCTAAGAGTTTAGCTACTGACCTCCTTCCCAGGTCAGAGGGGGAGAAAGAACACTTCAACCATATCACACCTTAGTCCCACTTGAACATTGCAACAAATTCCTCTGAAAGAATACAGATAACAAAACACACACACACACACACACACACACACACACACATCAACAACAACAACAATGACCTAAGCCCAAGTGTGTAAGGCCCAATGAAGAAAAACAAGAAATACAAAAAAATGAAGCAACATAATACCTCTGAAAATTATTATTCCCATAGTAATGGATTCTAGTGATGGTGAATTAGAAGAAACCTCTAAAAAAAAGAATCTGAGAGAATGATTATGAAAATGGTCAACAAAATCAAAAAGGATACAAGTAAACGGCCAAATAAATTCAAGAACACAAACAGCAGGAAATGAAGAAATTGATACATGATATGAAAGCAGAATTCAATGAAGAGGAAGAAATATTTAAAACATCAAACTGAAGTTTTAGAAGTAAAATGCTCACTAAGCTTTATTAATGAAATAGAAATGGGAGATAGAAGACAAGGTAGCTAAGATCATATATTTAGACAATTATAGACCATTCCCAGGCCTGATTAATAAGCCACATTGCTGAATTACTTGCTGTGCCAACAACATGGTGCCCTTCCTGGCAACAGCTGTATGCAGCCCCCTTGACGTGATTAATTGCCCCCCCCAGATGGGCTTATAAACAACACGTGATCATGTGTAGGCTAAGGACTATGTAACTGCATGATTAGGTTGACCTTTTCAATGATTGGATATGCTCTGATGCTCTCTGTGCTGATTGGTAGAAGCTTCCTATATACCCTGGACTGGGAAATAAAGTTTTGAGTTTCACCCTCCAACAAGCTCCCGGACCCGGAGTGGTTCTTGTTCCTTCACTTAACTTCTGTAGAGTGGGCTGACTGCCAGCTGGAGACCACCCACAGACAATGACAGAGATAAAACAGGAGACAATGCGAATAGAACATTTGGGATTCATAGGACACCATTAAAAGATCAAATCTATGAATCATGGGTATAGAAGAGGGAGGCATTAAAGCTAGAAGCATTGAAGATAAAATTCAATAAAATCATAGGAGAAAATTTCCTACTCTACAAAAAAGAAATGTCCTAGATAACACAGTAGGCATTTAGAACACTGGGAAGACAAGACCAGGAAAGGAGCTCTGCAGGTGGTATTAGAGCCAAAACAATAAGTATATGGAATAAAGAAAGACTGATAAAAAGCCTCAAGAAAAAAGCACATGCAAAGGAAATCTCACCAGAACAATAGCAAATGTCTCAACTCTAAAACTTCAGGAACTTAAAATCCAGAAGGGTATGGAATGATGCATTTTAAGCTCTAAAAGACACTAACTGCCAACCCAGATTACTATACCCACAAAAGCTATCCTTTATGATTAAAGAATGAAAAAAAAAATCTGCAATAAACAGAAACTAAATAAATTCATAACCACTATGAATTAACAGAAGACCCTTGAAGGACTCTTAAACATAGAAAAAGAAAAACACACCTGTGAGGCCACAAGAAAGAATAAATTGTACTAAACAAAAAATAAGCCAATGGGGATTACAAAAGTACCAAACATGGGCTGGGGAGATGGCTCAGTGAAGTCCCTGCCGCACAAGCACATAGCCCTGAATTCAGATCCCCAGAACCCATGTAAAAAGCCAGGCTCAGGAGCTAAGTAATAGCTGAAACTTTGAATGAGCAAGAACCTTCCAGCTCACCATTGCCCTGTAAGAAGACATTGGGGGCAGCAGAGGCTGGAAGAGCCCTGGAGATCACTGGCCAGCCAGTCTAGCCAAATCAGTGAACTGGTTCAGGAAGAGACCCTATTTCAAAAATTAAGATGGTGAGCTATTGAGAAGGACACCCAAAGTTGACCTTTGGTGCAGACACACACACACACACACACACACACACACACACACACACACGAATGGCATTATAGATCAAACAGACTTAACAGACATCTATAGAGTATTATACCAAACTGCAAAGTATGCACTCTACTCAGCAGCCCATGAAGCTTTCTCTACAATAGGGCACATTTTTACAACAGAATAAGTCTTAACAAATACAAGAAAATAGAAGGAATTTCTTATGCTCTATCCGATCACAATGGAACTATAATAAAAATCATCAGCAAGATATGTAATATCTTGAATACACTGTTAAATGACTAATGGGTTATTGGAGAAATTGGGAAGCAATTTTTTAAATTCATAATACCAAATGAAAATATGACAGAGATTGGGAGATACAATGAAAGAGTTGTAAGAGAGAAGTTTACAGTTATTAATGCCTTCAAATAAAAGGCTCAAATGTCTCATATAAATAACAATGATGCATTCTAATGTCTTAGTAAAAAACAAGAACAAGCCAAACCCAAAATCAGTAGGTCAAAAGAAACAATTAAAACCAGGGAAAAAGCAATGAAATGGAAATGAAAAGAACAATTCAAAGACTCAACAGAAGAGAGTCAATTCTTTCAAAATATAAAGAAGATTGACAGCCAAACAAACCAAAAGAAGACAAAATTAATGAAATTAGAGATGAAAGGAGACATTATAACAGACAGCAATGAAATTCATAGTGTCATTAGATTAAACTTCGAAAATGTATTTGAAAATCTAGAATAAATAAATTTCTAGACACATATGGTCTACCAACATAAACAGAGGATAAAAACTACTTAAGTACATCAATAGCAATGAGATTCAGCAACAACTTCTTTTAAATCTTCCAACAAGGGGCTGGAGAGATGGCCTAGCGGTTAAGAGTGCCGACCGCTCTTACAGAGGACCCGGGTTCAATCCCCAGCACCCACATGGCGGCTGAGAACCGTCTGAAGCTCCAATTTCAGGAGAACTCCAGTTCCAGGGGAATCCGAGACCCTCTTCTGAACTCCGCGGCATTGCACGACACGGGTGCACAGACTTGCATGCAGACAGCACATTCATACACATACAGAAATAAATAAAATTAATAAAAAAAAATTTAAATCTTCCAACAAGATGAGGTAAGATCATAAGAGCCCGGGAAGCAGGAAAGAGTCTTACAGGCTCCTGGGACTGTGCTCACAGCACCCTACAGCAATAGTGTCAGCATGCACAAGACTCATGCAAACTCAAGAAGACAAAAACCCAGCACAGAACTGGGGAAATGGGCAGCAGGCCCAGACCTTAGCCAAAGAACTATTGACAGCTGTTTACTGCTAGGTGAGGGAGAGTTGATCTAAGGGAGAGACTCTAGACAGGCTGACTAGACCCCAGTAGATGAACTTGCATTGACAGATATCTTGGTATACTAACCTGACTCAACTGAGAAGGTGGGAGGGGGAGGAGGCATAAAGACGATTAAGATGTTTTGTATAAAATGCACAAAATCAACCTGAAGAAGGAAAAAAAAAAGTCTTCTAGTGTAAAAGCTCATACCTAGATGGATTTATGACTAAATTCTACCACCTCATTAAAGAAGAACCAGGGGCTGGAGAGATAGCCTATTGGTTAAGAACGCCAACTGCTCTTGCAGAGGACCCGGGTTCGATCCCCAGCACCCACATGACTGCTGAGAACCGTCTGTAACTCCAATTCCAGGAGAACTCCACTTCCAGGGGAATCCGACACCCTCTTCTGACCTCCACGGCATTGCACGACACGGGTGCACAAACCTGCATGCAGACAGTACATTCATACACATAGAGAAATAAATAAATAAATAAATAAATAAATAAATAAATAAATAAATAAGAAGAACCAGTACCAGTGCTGCTCAAGCTGGTCCATAAAATAGGAAGGGGAGAATGTCACCAAATTCATTTTAAAACCCACTATTACCCTGATACCAAAATTAGGTAAAGACCCACAAAAAATAAAATTATGGCAATCCTTCTGACAATCATGGACTCAAGAATATTCATTAAATTATCAGAGATTTAAAGCAAGGATTATGAAGACTTCTTTTGTAAAGGGCCAAACAGCAAATATTCTACGCACTGTACACCACAAGCAGTCTCCATTGCATGCTTTGATTGCCTTTCTCTTACTTTTTTCCTTCCTTCCTTCCTTCCTTTCTTCCTTCCTTTCTTCCTTCCTTCCTTCCTTCCTTCCTTTCTTTCTTTCTTTTCTTCCTTCATACCTTCCTTCTTTCCTTCCTTCCTTCCCTCTCTTCCTTCCTTCCTTCTCTTCCTTCCTAACTTCCTTCCTCTCCTTCCTCCCTCTGCCCCTCCCTCCCTACTTCCCTCCCCCTCTTCCTTTCTTCCTTCCTTCCTTTATTCCTTCATTTCTTCCTTCTTTCCTTCCTTCCTTCCATCTAATACAAAAACTACTTTAGGGGCTAGAGAGATGGCTCAGCGGTTACTAGCACTAGCTGTTCTTATAGAGGACCAGGTTCAGTTCTCAGCACCCATAGAGACAGACAGCCATCCATAACTCCAGTTCCAAGGGGAATCTCACACCCTCTTCTGGCCTCCTCAGGTATTGCACCCATGGGCACACATATATGTAGGCAAATATTCATGCACATAAAATAAAGAAAAATAAATTAAAATTTTAACTACTTTTAACTCAAAATCCATACAAAAGCAAACCATTGGCTATATTTGGACTTTAAGTCAAAACTACTAATCCTTTATTTAAAAGAAAACATAAACAGAGAAAGAAAAAATTGTAAAAAAAAAAATATATATATATATAGGGCTGGAGAGATGGCCTAGTGGATAAGAACACCAACTGCTCTTACAAAGGACCCAGGTTCGATCCCCAGCACCCACATGGCAGCTGAGAACCATCTGTAACTCCAATTCCAGTAGAACTCCAGTTCCAGGGGAATCCAATGTCCTCTTCTGACCTCTGCAGCATTGCACAACACGGGTGCACAAGCCTACATGCAGACAATACATTCATACACATTAATTAATTAATTAATTAATTAATTAAATATATATAAACTAAACAAATCAAGGAATAAAAACTATATTGAGGTAAAATTTTTACTAGATTGCATCATATTAAAAATAATCATAAACTTGAAAACAGAGTAATAAAAGGCATCCAAACAAATGTCCAACAGAAGAGGCGTTCATGCACCGGGGAATGATTTCATGCACACTAATGTATATGTAACTGGAGTCTCAGGAGGAGATGGAAGAGGAAGAGAAAGAAAAAACTTAAAGGAATCTTAAATTTCAATTTCCCAAACTTGAATTTCAAGAAACATCAATCCATACATATTATCATAAAATCGTTGAAGCCACTAGTAACCTAAAAAGTTTTAAAGATTACATAGAAAAGCTGGAGTGATGGCTCAGCAGTTAAGAGCACATTCTCTTGCAAAGACCTGAGTTCCATTCCCAGCACCCACATGGATCAGCTCACAACTCCACCTCCAGGGGAATCTGATACCTCTGGCTTCCACAGGCACCTGCATTCATGTGCACATACCCACATGCCTACACACATATATAATTTACAATAAAATCATAAATATTTCTTTAAAATCATGCATAGAAACCAGGTGTGGTGGCACATACCTGTAATCCCACCTCCTGGGAAAAAGATGCCGAGAGGGTCAGGTATTCAAGGTCACCCTCAGCTACATGGCAGGTTAAAGGTCAGCCAGAGCTAAGTGAAATCTTGTCCCAAAACAAACAATGTGCATACAGAGAAAAGGACCTACAAGTGTCCTGAAGGGAGAAAACACTTGATTTTATGGGCATCTTCTCAGAAATATAAAAGGCAAAAGACTGCAAATGCAGCCTCACAGCACTGAGAGAAAAACCTTCCTTTACTTCTCTGTTAATTTGTCTCTCAGTGAGTAAGGAAATAGTCCCTGCCATGTGTGCATTTCAGGGGACTTAATGAAATAATAAATTTTACCTGAGAAGTCTAATTTTTATTTTACTCTTCTCCTGCCTCCGTTGTCACCTTCACATATGAAGAAATCATGTTTTTATATCTCAACTACCAAATTCCAGTCTTCTAGTGGATTAATCTTTGCTGAAGTGTCTTCCAACTATCTCTGCTTTCTCCCACAATGCAACTGCCTTTGCACAATCCCATTTTTCTGGCCCACGGTTGTGTCACTTCACATCTTTGCACATACCTCTATCTGCTGGTTCTGAAGGCCCGTCTCAGAACTCATTTCCCTTGAAGTCTTCCATTGTCACCTTTCCACAGTAGCCTCTTCCTCTTTTAGGTTCCCACAGTATGTTATTGATACATGGATTTCCCAAATTTGAACATTCATCCGAATCATTGGAAATTGCATTTTCACATGCTCTCAAACACATTAGCCAAAAATAAAATCTATGGTTACGTTCATAACATTTTACCCCTAGAATAATAGCATTAAAGAAGAGAACTGAATTGTTTGTCAGAGTCATGGTGTCTGAGTCTATACAACTAGTTGATTATTTATGGATGAAAGATGATGTAGGTAGATTACAGATAATACATAGATGACAGATTACAGGCAGGTAAATGATAGATAGATGATATATACATGATACATAGACAAATGATATATACATAGCTGATAGAAAATTAATAAATGACAAATATATGCATAGATGACTGATATATACATATGTATATATATATGTACTTACATATGTAGAAATACATGTAGATGATAGTATATACAAATACTACATAGATAATAGATAGATCATCTTAGCCAGTCTCCTGCTTTCTAGTCTCTTGACACTTAAGGATATGCATCAACTTTTTAAGGGCTTAAGGGAAATAAAATCTAATGTCTCCTTAAGCCCCATTAAGCCAACGGAGCAAGTCTATTACTCTAAAGTTTACATAATAATTTTTTGGAGTGATTATTTTCTTAAATTTTTATTGAAGTTTTGTGCATTTCATACATCATTTCTCAGTACAATTTAGACTCATTTCCCTTTTCATGCCCCCCACCCCACCTGATTTCATGCATTCTGCCATACCTGCCTTATATCTTTTTCTGAGTCTTTTTAAAGTTTAGCAAAGCAGAGTATTATTGTTTGGGGGAGAACTTTACTGTTTCAGTCGTTCTTTGTCCCAGTTCTTTTGTTGTTGTCCCTTCCAATTTGTATTGCTTCAACATATGCATATATTTGTCTCACACCTATACTTAAACTATGTCTTCTGAAGATAAACTGTATGTTATTTCTATATCATATTTCAGGATTCACATTTTTCCTTTTTAAATTTATATTACTCTAAAATATGCCTACATACCCTCTACCCATATACCAAGACTACGAAGTCTGAAAATAAGTGGTAGGCTAATTCTAGAACCTGTTAAGGGATTCACATTATAAGAGCACAGTTGCTTTCAGAAAAAGAGGACTATAACATTGACATTCCTCAGTTTGCCTTACAACTAGGTGCTTGGTGCTAGCATCCACAGATGAGGGATACCATTCATTGTTTGTTTTTCTGGAACTGTGTTACTTCACTTAGCATAATATCTTCTAGTTCCATCCATTTACCTGCAAAGTTCATGATGTCACCTTTTTACTGCTGCATAGAACTCCATTGTGTAGATGTACCACATTTTCTCTATCCACTCATTGGTTGAGGGCACTTGGGTTGGCTCCAACTCTTCATTATTATGAAGAGAGCTGCAATAAACATGGCTGTGCATGTATCTCTGCTGTAGGATGAGTCTTGCGAGAATATACCCAGGAGTGGTATGGCTGGGTAGGATCATTTTGAATCTTTTAAGGGTTCTCCACACTGCTTCCATAGTGATTCTAAGAATTTATATTCCCACCAGCAGTGGATGAGTGTTCCTCTTTCCCCACAATCTCTCCAGCATTTGGTATCATTTGTTTTCTTGATCCTGTAGCTCTGGCTGTCCTGGAACTCACTCTGTAAACCAGGCTGGCCTCGAACTCACAGAGATCCGCCTGCCTCTGCCTCCCAAGTACTAGGATTAAAGGCATGCGCCACCACCCCCGGCGATCCTAGCCAGTCTTATGGGAGTGAGATGATATCTTAAAGGGGTTTTAATTTGCATTTCCTTAATTATTAGTGATTATGTGTATGCATGTATGGGGTTGAGATGTTCATGTACATGCAGGTGCCTGCAGAAGGCAAAGGAGGGCTTTGGGTTCGCTTGTGCTGAAGCTACAGAAGGTTGTAAGCTTCCCAGGGTCAGTGGTCTGGGAACCAAGCTCCCATCCTTTGCAAGAGCAGGTGCTCTTAACTGCTGAGTCATCTCACCAGTCCCTGAGTATTACAGTATATTACAGAATATTATGATGCATTCAGAAAGGGCGATGCTGCTGATAAACTTGCCACTTTGTGGTGAATTTGTAGAAGTGTTTCCACTGACATGACAAGTACCTTCTGTGTCTTGGTCAAAATGAAGCATTGTGATACGTTGTGTGATGTGGAGGAAGAGTGTTAGAACAGAAAAGGATTTTTCCAGACTTCCATAACCTGTGTATTTAAAAAGCATCAGATACTTTTGCTTCCCCGTCCTCAACCCCCAAGCTTCAAGGACTCCTGGGTAGTGCTGCCTGGCCGGTGCTGCATCCTGTCATGTGACTGACAGCCCCAGCTATCAGCACCTCAATATTGTTTTGTACTGCAGGACTCAACATGTGTTTCCCCTTTGCAAAAATTACATCATGTCTCAGGAAGTCTCTTTTCTCCAACAGAACCAGCGGATGTGTTCAGCCAAGGCTTTGCAAATAAGAAATGAAGATAAATGAATCCTGGTGCAGATGTTTAGAACTCCCACGCTCCCTGCACAGTCCAGTCCAAGCCAGTTCATCTATGCATTATGACCTTAATGTCTTGCTCTCCACCAAGGTGAACAGGATGCTGGGGAGCAGAAGAGTTGTGCCTGTTTGCTGTGCATTTCTCCACGTAAAGTACAATTGTTTTCTGTCCTTAGCCTTGGACAAGATGTGCCTGATGATAGCATGACTTCCATTCACACAGATGTTTTAACCTGTTACATAATGAGATTAAAACAGCAAAATTCTGGGACTGGAGAGAAGGCTCAGCTGTTAAGAGCACTGGCTGCTCCTGCAGAAAACCCCAGTTGGGTTCCTAGCACCCACAAGGCAACCAACCACTGCCTGTAACTCCAGTTCTAGGGGATCTGAGGCTCCATTTCCAACCTACTGGTAAGTGTGGTGCATTCTAGCATCTTGCTACTTAAGGTGTGACTCATGTGTTGGTAGCCATAGTCTCACCTGGAAACTTGGAAGTGCAGAATCAGGCTCCACCCAGGCATCCTGAGTATGAATTTGAACTTGACCAAGATTGCCAGGTGATTTAATGAATATTAAACTTTGAAAAGTGCTGATGCCTAAGACCTTCAAATCTTTCTGGGTAATTTATAATCTTGTGCCCCGCCCCCACCACCATATTCTCTTCTCCATGATTCATAGCAACAAGTTTAGGGATGGCTAATCACTCCTGCCCTGTCCCACCTCCCAGGCTTAAAGAAGGTGTGGCATTCCCATTTTGCCCACATTCTGTCTTACAACTTAACCATTACCATCTGCCAACTTATCCATATAAATGTATCCCCAGTACCATACCCAGTTGGAATATTAGAGATATTGAAAACAGCTCTTCTCCAGTAAAGCTGAGGACCCTTGGATGAGATCATCTTTCCAATCCAGAACAATCCCAAGACTCACTAATTTTATAATACAGACATTCATAATGAAAAAACTCTCTCAGATCCTTTACAAATTGCCCCAGGCTTGTCCATCTGTTATTAAAGTTGGGCTGAGTAATAAATGCTAAAAATGTCCTAGGAGACAGCACTCATGCCCAGTGAGCATGACATCCCATAATAGGTCTATTTGGCTTGTTACCCTGGCGCCTTTCTCCACCCCAATCTCTGGAAACCAGAGAAAGGCAAACGTCGGAATGTCAATCCTAAGGCATGGACATGGGTATGAGATGCTTTGCTTGGAGAGTTTTCATAAGATCATATTTCTGGCCAAATTCCTATTACTTCTGCGTTGTAGTCAGGAGGAGATTTTTTTTTCCTTAACATTTTTCTTCCCAGAAGGAAAACATTATCCTCCAAATAAAATGCAAGTGGACTAAATCGCTTCCAACCTCAGTATCATTTCAGGCTTGGTGTCATTTGTGGATTCAAGATTGAGTGCTATTTAATTTGCTCAAGTTCCATTCCTAATAGGAAAAATGCCAACAAAGAGAAGAAGCATCCCGTTTCCAGAGGCAATCGCCTTCTGTGTTTCAGAATGATCAGAAGGCAGTTCAATTTATCAGTTTCTTACAGAGTCAGCTCTTTTCTGGCAAAGTCAACTCTGCATTCGTTCTTTCAACAAGCATTTTTGAAGTGTCTACCATACCCCAGGCCTTGGGGCTAGCCCTTAGAGAAACAGAGATGGTTTATTTTAATCAAGAAACTCATAGCTGACCTGGGAAGATGGAAATATAAACAACTCTGAAACTATATGATCAGTACTCTCCTGGTGGTTTGAACAATATGGAAATAGAGACAAATAAGCAACAAGGATCCAAATGTCAGTAAAACTCCCTCCTTGCTTTCAAGGAGGTTTTCATCTAGGAAGGAAAACAAAACGTGCACTGGACTACTCCCGGGGCATCTGTGATGAGTACTAAATGTATATAAACATGCCCAGCACTTAGGACTGGTAGTGCTTAAGAACTTGGGGGAGGTGGGGATCAAGGACAGTGTAATGGGTGGAATGAGTTTCCGGAAAGATTTAACCAAGGAAAGAAGGCCTACTCTGAATGTGGGTGGCCCCACCCCATGGGTTGGGGTCTTGGACTGAATCACAAGATGAGCTGAGCCTAGGCATTCATTTCTCCCTGGTTCCTGACTGCAGAGTGTGACCAGCTGCCTGTGCTCCTACCCACAAGGCTGCTTCCATTACCTCACCTTCCCCACCATGGTAGACAGTACTCTCAGATAGAGCCAAAATAAACCCTTCCTTCCTTAAGTTATGTTGTAAAGTATTTGGTTACAATCATGAGAAAAGTAAATACAGATAGGTAGTGAATAAATAGGTTTGAGCTGACTGCAAAAATTTAAAAAAAAAATCCCATTGTGAAAAAAAGAAAGAGACAGAAAGCAAATGCCTGGGCCTGAAACTCACATAAACTACAGTACCTTACTACAGTAAGGAACATGTTCTATCTCCTCATCCTAGAGCAATGACAGAGGTCTAGGTCTGCTTGTAAGAGAGGCTTTCTGGATAAAAATTCTCAGGATTAAATTTGAAAGAGATATTGAGTTCCTAGTATGTAGGTGGTTTATTCCATAACTGAAGAAGAGCTCACATGCTTTTCTGAACACATGAATAAAAGGAAATCAGTTTAGGGGCTGGAGAGATGGCCTAGCGGTTAAGAGCGCCGACCGCTCTTGCAGAGGACCCGGGTTCGATCCCCAGCACCCACATGGCGGCTGAGAACCGTCTGAAACTCCAACTCCAGGAGAACTCCAGCTCCAGGGGAATCCGACGCCCACTTCTGACCTCCGCGGCATTGCACGACACGGGTGCACAGACTTGCATGCAGACAATACATTCGTACACATACAGAAATAAATAAAAAATTAATAAAAAAAAAGGAAATCAGTTTAAAATTGTATTTGTATTACTTCTTTGAATAAGCTGGAGTTGGAAGGTATGGATGAAAGAGGAGTATATCTGGATGTGATGAAAAGGACCTGATGCTTATAGTTACCAGCTCACAGGCAGCCCTTGTATTGGAGGGAGGGAAAGAGAAATGATATGCAAGGTGCATGGCATCTTTACTTATGAAGCCATCCCTGGTGGAAAGTAATGGTGCGGATCCCAGATTTGAATGTACAGTGGCAGGCCTGGGTTATCTTCGAGTTCTTCAAGTCCATCAAGGAGGCAATAATGCAGTTACTAAGGAGATACCTGGAATCTCAGAACAAAGAATATTTGGAATAAGGAGTTTAAAGGTGCTTATGCCTAATGATCTCATTGGTGGGTATAGTCAGAGCCCCAGATGACCACAGCCAGAGCCTACAGTCACATAGGTCCCTAAGTCCAGATTAGCTGCTCCTTCTATGCCATCAAACTCCCTGTAGAACAACAAGCAACATGCTCCCCTTAAAGAGGGGAGATAAGACCAAACTGGTTTTCATCCCACTGTGACAAAAATAGGAGACTTTGTTAGTGATTGGTGGAAAAGCAGACCTCCTATACATGGAGAGAGTGGTTTTCTACTAGTTTGAAGGTCACACACTCCAAGAGAGTACTTTTGGTCTTTTTGAGACAGGGTCTCCCTGTAACCCAGATGGCCTGGAACTTACTATGCACAGCAGGCTGGCCTTGACCTCACTGAGATCTGTGACATCTGCCTCCCAAGTGCTGGGATTAAAGCATGTACCACCATAACTGACTAAGAATGAACTTTTTAACTTCAGTTTCTGCATGCAGTTTGTCTTAAGAACCAAATAGAGGAAAGATCTCTTTCCTAAGGACATAGCGCTTTAACTTTTTTTGTTTTTTGTCTTTTAGAGACAGGGTCTCCCTGTAGCCCCAGCTGGCCTGGAACTTGACCTGTAGACCAGGCTGGCCTTGAACTCACAAAGATCTGCCTGCCTCTGCCTCCCAAGTGCTAGGATTAAAGGCGTGCACCACCACTCCCAGCCTGCGCTTTAACTTTTTTATATCCAATGTTGACTTCATTCTAAAGTTGGCCCCAGAAAAGTCAGATCGAAAGATTTGCATTTTGGATTCACAATACTAAAAGTCTAGTTATTTTAAATAAGTGCAAAAGTCAACACAATAATTCATAGTTTTTAAAGACATGTGTTTGTGAACTCCCAGATATTATGTGTGTCCTCACTTCTTATATTCTTCATGAGAAACTGTAAACATTGATATTTGAAGGACAGAGGAAAGTAACACCACAAAATTGTAACTACTCATTAAAGTCTCTCAACCATGGGTTCTTAGCCCCTTTTCCAGGCCTTCTGTTAGAATATTGAGTGTGCATAAGGAAAGAGAAGAATTGGCTCTGACTCAAAAGGCTTCTATTTCTCAGAAGTTTCTTGGAATATGTATTATGTTATTCAGACAAGTTTTCTATAAGAAGATCTTCTGGGCTGGAGAGATGGCCTAGCGGTTAGGAGCGCCGACGCTCTTGCAGAGGACCCGGGTTCGATCCCCAGCACCCACATGGCGGCTGAGAACCGTCTGAAACTCTAATTCCAGGAGAACTCCAGTTCCAGGGGAATCCGACACCCTCTTCTGACCTCCGCGGCATTGCACGTCAAGGGTGCACAAACTTGCATGCAGACAATACATTCATACACATACAGAAATAAATTTAAAAAAAAAGAAGATCTTCTGTCTTCTTTCTTTTCAAAGTACCTTCCAAGGCCACTAATAGCAGCCAGAACAAAGTTCAAGTGATTTGAATGCACTGAGTGCAAGCCACAACATCATGGGATGCTACAGTTTCTTGTATACTACAGGATAAATCCACCTCCTTTGAAGAGCTGCTTCAATGTTCCTGTGGAACCTGATCAGGTGGCTATTACAGCCAGAACTTGAATACCACAAATGAGCAGAAATCTGCTACTTTCCATGGCCAGCCACCCACTTTCATGAATTACCACCTAATGAAAGTCAAGTATTGCTCTTCTGTATTTTGTGGGTTGGCGCTACAAGGTAAAAGACAAAATCTGTTTCCCCTTCCACATAACAATTCATGCCAACAGATATTCTTTGATTGTACACCACACACTGAGTTTGATAACTGGGTATAAATGGGAGGAAGGAAGGGAGAGAGTGAGGGATGGAGAGAGGGACGAAGATTCTATAATGGGAAACGTGTATGACCACACTCAGCATTCAGTGGTATATCAGGAACATTTAGCCAAGATTTGAGTAGTTAAGGAAGTGGTAGGTGAGTTTCTTTATTTATTTTTTTTTTTTGTGTGTGTGAAGGCAGATGTGTGTGCTGATACATGTGTGTAGGAAAAGTGCATGTGCACATACTGTGTGTATGTGTGTGTGTGTGTGTGTGTGTAGATTCCAGAGGACAACCTGGGGTGTCGTTCCTCAGTTGCCATTCACCTTGTTTTTTTTGAAACAGGGTCTTTCACTAGCCTGAGGCTCATCCTATCATCTACACTGGTTGGCTAACCATCTCCCAGGGACCCACCTGTCTCCCCCTCCCCAGCACAGGGATTACAGGTGCAGGCTACCACATCCAGCTGTTTATAAGGGTTCTGGGGGTCGAACTCAGCTCCTTCTGCTCATAAGGCAAACACTTCACTGAATGAGCCATCATCCCAGTACATAAGTGGATTTTAAAGGACAAATATAGGATAGCCAAAGAAGTAATTACTTAAGGGGAAAAAAATCCTAGCAAATGTTAGAAAAAATGTGATAGTGTATTTAAGAAACTGCATGAATAATGTGAGCTGTGATGGTTAAGCCATTGGGATAGAAGCATTAATAAAAATCAGAAACAGATTTATATATCATATAAACCTTTTTAACAGAGAAAAATAAACTTTTAGTCCCTGTACTTGGGAGGCAGAGGTAGGTGGCCAGCCTAGTCTTCATAGCAAGTTCCAGGACAGTTGTGGCTACAGGGAAACCTTGTCTCAAAAAGATAAAAAGAGAGAGAGAAAAAAACTATCTTTTTGTTGATTGTTCAGGTGACAGTACAAAGAAACAAAGGCAAAATAAATAAGACCACTCAAGAAAATTATTTCAGCAAGCCAAGTGAAAATAACAAGGACCCGAATTCAATCTGTAGTGATGAAGATGAATTGAGGAATATTTGTTAGTTGAAACTGAAAGTCTGACTAATTGATTAGAGCCATCAATCAAAGATGGTTCTTTAGCTTATATCGTGAAGCTGGTACTGATGACTGTTCATACACCAAGTTGGAAATGCTGGTGTGAGTTGAGGCTGGATTTGCTAAGTTTGTTGGCATTTTAACACCACTAGTCATTAGATATGAGTCTGTAGATCATGGGAAAATTAAAGTTGAAGAAATAAACATAGCCTTTAAATAAAGGTTTAACTACAGCCCTGACAAAGGTTAATCACTAAAATAGAACCCTGGGAACAACATCAGAAGTGTTTCCCAAAAGCCTGGCAGGCCATTTCTTCTCTAATCACTTGAAGTCTTTGCATTGTACCTTCTACCCAGTTCCTTCTTGATGCATTTCGTTCTGCTATTGATTTCAATTAGTCCACCTACCTGTGGGCTGACCAATCCTGAGAACGTCATCTCCATCTGGATGCCAAAGAGGCAGAGATGGGGAAAAGGGTTACCAGTGCACGTGTTTCAGCTCTCTGAGGCAGATGTGTCACTCGCTGCCTGTCTGCTCTCCCTTACCATGAATGTCATTGAAAACAGTATGCCCTACTCCTGGACCAAGGTTGTCCTGACACAGTGGCCCCCTCTCGACCCTTTCTTCTTCTTCAAGCTGCATGAAGATGACATTGGTGCCAAAATTTAGGGATCACCAGGTGGAAGGAAATGTAGGCCTTGAATCTTCATACAAAACAAGGGATATCCCACAGGATAAATAAATTTAAAAAAATCTCAATTATGTAATGCTACTGAGATGCTGTTTTACTTTTTGTATCCCAGATATAAACTGATTCCTCCATTCTCAAATTATGCATTCTTTTGGATTTCAATTATAGAAATTTATCCTTATTACATTTTATCTCACTAGATTTTTATGATATCTGAATATTTTAGATATCTATTTAGAATTTGGTTTTGTCATTCTGTGCATTAACTATTCCTTTCAATTCTCTGATATCTACAAATCTGAGCAAGGATTCTATCCTTGAACCATCTAATTGAAAGGCTACGCTTAAACTAACATTTCCAGACATTCTCTCATGACTACATTCTCTTCGGAATGTCTCGGCCCTAGCGACACCACTAGCAATTTAAGCACACTTATGTGATTCTATTCAGCTTCAGCTTTGAATTGAAGATAAGAAGTTGCAAAGAATAAAAATGGAATATGGTCAAAGAGGCTGTGTCTCCCTACCTTCCAGCCCATAGCCCAAGCTCAGAATGGACTGACATGCTACCTGGCCTTAGGCCTTGGGCTCTCCTCACTCTGACTTACCCTGGCCTCCTTTCTTCAGACATCTTTCTCTCTAAATCCTAGCTGTCCTCATATCCCCTGCTAAAGATTTCCAGTGACTTCTTGTTAAATCCAATGCCTTGATGTGACAGGTAGAGACCACTTTTCAGTGGACTCCAACTGTTTACCCAGTCACATTTCCGACCCCTCCATCACAAGTTTCCCTCATTCACCCACTGTGCCACAGGCCTCTGCCTTGTGGACATTATTTCTTCAGCTTTATCCAACATTTTCCTTCTTCTCCATCTCCTCCGGGCAGAATTAATAGCTTTCTCCTTTGTACTTTCACACTGACACTGCTCAGCTTTTTGTGAGGATGGGGCTGTGGTTTACCTCTGCTTCTCAAGTCCCATAAACAGTATGTGCTCAACAAATGTCTGTTCAATTAGTGAGCAATAAAAGGAGCCACAAGTGATAAGTGAATAAAAAAGTTGATAAAAAGGCAAAAAAGAAGCCGGGTGTGGTGGCGCACGCCTTTGATCCTAGCACTTGGGAGGCAGAGGCAGGCGAATCTTTGTGAGTTCAAGGCCAGCCTGGTCTACAGAGTGAGTTCCAGGACAGCTGGGGCTACAGGGAGGACCTGTCTCAAAAGACAAAAAAAAAAAAAAAAAAAAAAAGGCAAAAAAGATAACCTTTGGCATAGAAACAAAAAGTTTAATGTAGCAGCCTTTATGTGCATGTGTGTGAGGGTACAAACATCAGTCTTGGGTGCTGTTCTTCAGGTGCCAGTTGCATTGTTTTGAAGGACAAGGTCTCACCATTGGTCTGGACAAGGTGAGCTGCAGGCCACAGAGCTCAGGAGTCCATGTGTCTCCACCGCCGCAGTGCTAGGACTATAAATATTCACCACCATATCAGGCTTGTTATTGTTGTTAAACTTTTATTTTATTTTTAGTAATTTATTCATTGTGTGTGCAGGTGTATGTATATGGAGAGGCATGTAGAGCACACAGTACACAGTCAGAGGACAATTTGAGGGAGTCAATTCTCTCCTTCTATCATGTAGTTTCCAGGAGATCAAACTCAGATCATCAGTTTGAGCAGCAAGAGCCTTTGACAGCTGAACCATCTCACCGGCCCCAGGCTCTTTTATCTGGGATCTGGGATCCAACTCAGGTCTTCATGCTTTCACTGCAGACCCTCTACCAACTGACCTGTCTCCACAGTCAGCAGCACGGCAGTCTTCATTTGGTGTTAGGGCAGAAGTACATTTATTTTTTCAGCATTCTTGATAAGTAGGAGATAGATAGATAGATAGATAGATAGATAGATAGATAGATAGATAGATGATAAATAGATAGATAGTTTGGAGAATTTATTTATTTATTTATTTATTTATTTATTTATTTATTTTTGGAGCCAATCTCATGTATCCTAGGCTGGTCAAACTTGCTACGTAGTTAAGGGTGATACTGAACTTCTGATCTTCCTACCTCTGTCTCCCACATGCTGAGATTATAGGTGTGCACCCCTACAACCAAATATCCTGTACTAGAGACCAAACCCAGAGTCCTGTACATGCTAGGCACACAGACTCCCAGCCAAGACACTCCCTCAACCCTGTTGAAGTATATTTAACAGATAAAAATTACATACACTTAATGGAGTTTTGGCACATGTATACATTGTGAAAGTTTTCATTAATCTAATTAGCTTGTTTATTGCCTCAACTGTCTATATATCTAGTAAAAATCACTAAGATCTCAATAAAAAAAAATTTAAATCCCTAAGATCAATCCTCCTAGTAAATTCCAAGTGTGTGTTTCTTTATTGTTAATATAATAAGCATGCTGTACACCTAGACCTGCAGAATGTGTTCATCCTGCATAACTGAACTTTGACCCCCTCCTTCTCCCACTGCTCTGCTCTGTACTTCTGAGTTCAGCATTTTTAGATTCTGTGTCTAAATGGGATCATGCATTATTTGACTGTGTCTGACATCTCATTTAGTGTGACGTTCCCTTGTGATGTCATAAGTGACAGGAATCCCTTCTTTCAAGGCTATTTACATTCGATTTATATATAAATATGCATATCCAGTTACATATACATTACGTTGTCTTTGTTTCCTGTTGATTCTCTTAGCTTTTGTGAATAATGTTGCATTGAACACAAAGGTACAAACAACTCTTTAAAACACTCATTACATTTCCTCTGGATATGTATCCAGATAAAGTATTGGTGGAGCATACAGTAGTCTCTCTCTCTCTCTCTCTCTCTCTCTCTCTCTCTCTCTCTCTGTCTTTCTGTAAATCCATGTTATTGTTTGTAATAGCAGTAACAATGGACATTGGTATCTGTGGTATACAAGGGTTCTTTGCTCTCCACGTCCTCCCCCACATCCTCACCAGCATGTACATGATGCATTTTCAGTAATATCTGTCCTAACAGATATAAGGTGATATTTAATGAGCAAGTTTGAGCCTAGGATACATGAGATTGGCTCCAATTTAATATTGTCCACTTTTTATTATTGCTTGACTTTAGGAACCAATAATCTAAGCTGGATTTAGTCAGTCATACCTTTCATCATAGCACTTGAGCAGCTGAGGCAGGTGGATTGCTACAAGTTCAAGGCCAGCCAGAGCTACATAGTGAATCCCAAGCTAGCCTGAGCTGCAGAGTTTAGACTCTGCCTCAGAAGAGCCCACTATCAGCTCAGTGTGATGGCACACACCTTTAATCCCAGCATTTGGGAGGCAGAAGTAGGTGAATCTCTGTGAGACTCAGGGCCAGCTTGGTCTATGTACTGAGTTCTAGGCCACCTAGGGCTACAGGGAGACCCTATCTCAAAAAAAAAAAGAACCAATTATTTTTTTCTTTCCAGAAAGAGCCTTATCTTTACAAGACCTGGATCTACTTTGATACATATACCAGATCAAGAAGCCCTATTTATATTTAATAATATATGTATTTTAGCCCGGCATGGTGGCACACACCTTTAATCCTAGCACTCAGGAGGCAAAGGCAGGTGGATCTTTGTGAGTTCAAGGCCAACCTGGTCTACAGAGTGAGTTCAGGACAACTGGGGCTACAGGGAGACCCTGTCTCGAAAAGAGCAAAAAAAAAAAAATATGTATTTTAAAAATGTGGAGCTCCTGGGGCTGGAGAGATGGCCTAGCGGTTAAGAGCACCGACTGCTCTTGCAGATGACTGGGGTTCGATCCCCAGCACCCACATGGCGGCCGAGAACCATCTGTAACTCCAATTCCAAGAGAACTCCAGTTCCAGGGGAATCAGACGCCCTCTTCTGACCTCCTCAACATTGCCCGACATGGGTGCACAGACCTGCAATGCAGACAGTACATTCATACACATAAATAAATAAATAAATACATAAATACATAAATAAAAATGCGGAGCTCCTTTAATATGTAAGTTCTTAATACTAGTTATAAAATTAACACACTTACTCCTTGTTAGGTCAAATTATCATTACTTACAGTTCCTGTTTGTCTTCGAAAAATAACAAAGAACAGCATTTTTTTTTGAAAGTCCAAATACCTGGAAATAGATTAAATAAAAAGAATAAGTCCAGTAATTAGTTTGGGAGTACAAAGCGGGGTTGACTTCATTACATAATGGTTTCCAAAGGGAACTGGCTGTCTTCCCTTTGAATTTTGATTAAAGGTGTGCCTAGGAAGGATATTCTACCCAATGCTCCTCAGGGATTTCTTTCCATGATGTGGTTTCCCTGGAGTAGTTGGTATGATTAACTACACTGGTTTCTTTCATAATCATCCTCAAACCTTTTGTGTTTTCGGACTGCTTTGCCACTGTTTTTTCTCTGAAGATACACTTAAAAATGACTCCATTAGGTGACGCAGCGGGGCAAGCATGGCTGGGGGGGAGGGGTGCAGAGTGTTGGCAAAGCCACAGTAAAAAGTAAGAACTTCAAACTCTCAAACAATAAAAACCCTAAACAAAAAAAGAGAAAAATCTTTCTATGTCGCCCTTTCCAAAATATTCACACAAGCATGTTCATTCAACACAACAAGCTTGGTTTTGGCTTTTTAGACATAGGATACAGTTGAAAGATAAAACGCACCATATCCATCCAGATAAACAATATTTGGATTTTTTTTTTTAGTTAAATATGTCCCATGAATTCCCAGGAGCTCTGATTCTAGCAGTTCTGGGTTCCAATTGCTGAATCTGGGCACTCTGATACAAGAAGACAAGATCCTATTCGCCTCAGAACTGCATGAACTTACACAGAAAATGTAATCTTTCTCTTTTAATTTTTTTTAATTTATTATTTGTGAAGCAGGCAAGATGGCTCAGTAGGTAAAGGTACCTGCTACTAAGTCTGATGACCTGTGACCCTCCTGCTAGTTTACCTCCACACATGTACCATGACATGCGTATACTTACAGACACACACACACACACACACACACACACACACACACACGAAAGAAAGAGAAAGAAAGAAAGAAAGAAAGGGGCCAGAGAGATGGTTCAGTGGTTAAGTGCACCAACTGCATTTACAGAGGACCCAGGTTCGATTCCCAGCACCCACATGGAGGCTAAGAACCATCTTTAACTCCAGCTCCAATACAACACTCTCATCTGACCTCCGCAGCATTGCATGACACGGGTGCACCTACCTACATGCAGACAGTACACTCATACACATTAAATTAAAAATAAATAAATAATTAAATAAATAAATGTGATTAGGGGGTGGGAAGGATTTATGCACCACCGTGTACCATGCACTCCTGTGGAGATCCAAGGACAACCTTCAGGAGTCAGTTTTCACCCTCCACCATCTTGAGGCAGGCTCAGGAATGTAATCTTTCTGGGTTAAAATATTTCATCTTTTAAAGTCACATGTTGTGCTACCTAAACTATAAGTACAGTTGATTGCTACCTAGGATATGGAACAATATTGTTCCATGACCCAAGGCTGACCCAGAGACTAACTGGTGCTACATGTGGAGCAAAACGTGTTGAGATTGGATTTCATCCTTGACTGTACCACCTTGGGAAATCAGAGCCTCAGAATCTCAGATTCTTTGTCTATAAAAAATGGAGATAGGCTAGGGGTCAAATTAGCTAATATCTGTAGAAGTGCTTGGGTTTGATAAATGGTTAGAAACAGTATAACTTACTAGGAAGTTACTCTGAAAGGGGAGTATACTGACTGGAGCCTGCAATCCCAGCATTGGGAGAAGGAAGCAGGAGGATTGGGTGTTTGAGGTCAAGCTAAGTTACATAGGGAGACTCTAGGGCTGTGAGTGGGCAGATGGGAGGAAAGAAAGGACAAGAAGAGAAAGAGTTATTTTCTTCCTGCCCAAAGATGCCCTCAATCCATGCGGAATGAGTTAGTGCCAAGGCAGCACAGCTGGGGGGATGGGGGGCATCCCCTAGGTCTAAAGGGCACCTTTTCTCTTACCACCTTTTCTGTTTGTATTTCAAGAGACCTGGGTTCAAATGTTAGTCCTAAACCTTGGTTTCTTCTAATGGTAAATGGGGCAAATGATGTTCATAATATCACAAAGACTGAGAAAAATATAGGCCTAGGGCTCAGAGGTCCTTTCTGGAAATGTTTCTAGTCTTCTCCATGGTCTTTCTAGATTCCTCAAAGACCCATGTAGTCCGAATGAGGGTGTTTAAGAATAGACCTCATAGGGTGTGGTGGTGCATGCCTTTAATCTCAGCCCTCGGGAGGCAGAGGCAGGCAGATCTTTGTGAGTTCAAAGCCAGCCTGGTCTACATAATGAGTTCCAGGACAGCTGGGGCTAAAGGGAGACCCTGTTTCAAAAAGACAAAAGAAGGGCTGGAGAGATAGCCTAGCGGTTAAGAGCGCCGACCGCTCTTACAGAGGACGCCCGTTCGATCCCCAGCACCCACATGGCGGCTAAGAACCGTCTGAAACTCCAATTCCAGGAGAACTCCAGTTCCAGGGGAATCCGATACCCTCTTCTGACCTCCGCGGCGTTGCACGACACGGGTGCACAAACTTGCATGCAGACAGTACATTCATACACATACAGAAATAAATAAAATTAATAAAAAAAATAAATAAATAAATAAAATAAAATAAAATAAAATAAAAACAAAAAGACAAAAGAAAAGGAAAAAATAATAAGAATAAGAATAAGAATAAGAATAAAAGACGAGGAGGAGGAGGAGGAGGAGGAGGAGGAGGAGGAGGAGGAGGACAGGAGAAACCTCAGTTTCCCTTCTTCCCTTCTCCCAGCAGGAGAAGGGGGGGGCTCTTCCACTACCAAACCCCCTAAGGTGGGGTCTGAGAGCCTCAATGCATTTTTTTTCCCCCAGATCTCTATAGACTCGTGAGACAACAATAACCTTTTCTAACCACAACCAGATTCGCGCCAGAAAGCAGCAGGAGAACAGTCGCCTTGACCCAAAGGGGCCTCCAGTTCCTCCCGCGCCAGACAGAGGCTAATGCGATCCAGACGGCCGGTTCCCGGTATCGCGTTACCCACTCTCCCTGCTCTCCCCGCTACGCCTGCTCTGCCTCACACCCTCCGCCCTGCTCCAGACCCACACCACTTTCTGCAGGTCACCAAGCCACTTCGTAGAGACAGCTTGAGGTTTGCACCGCAGAACTTCCCAGCTATGGGGGGGGGGAGGGGGGGGGGATTGTATTCACCCCGAGCAGAACCCAGCTCCAAAAGGGCAGGCGGCGGCTTCGCACGCACATCGGTGGTACAACAGTGACCTCCAGTGGCTGAGCCAGGAGACGCGAACTCGCCCGCGATGTCTTGGATCAACCCTGTCCTCCCAGGAGGCTAGTCTGCAGTATGACAACCTCTTAGAAATCCTGTGCACAGTATCTAAAAAACTGAGCAACAACAAAAGCGACGACGACGACGACGACGACGACGATGATGATGATGATGATGATGATGATGATAATGATGATGATGAATACGAAGACCCTGGATTTGCTGAATTTAAATACCCCCACTGTCCACAAGAAAGTCTCCAGTCCTCAGTACACACAGGGCACTTAGCATGTGAGCATGACTGTATAGCATTTCCTACAACTTCCTACAATTTCCTACACTGCCTGGTAAAATATTCGTAATAATTTCAGAAGAGACTGTACCCTGTGAGGACACCTTCAGTTCTCCATCTCCTAGCCACTGTAGAATTAATTTTGTTTCTAAAACATACAGTAGCATTGGAGCTCAGACTGCTGAATGTATTTTTTTGCAAAACAATAATGGAGCATAGTTGTAAGGATTATCATGCCAGAAGTCATAGGCAGCAGGTGAAAGAGGCGTGATGTGTTAGTCACTTTTCATCCTTCAAGAAGAAAAGTGGGCTACCCAGTGGTATATAGGAGGTAGAGAAGGGAAAGGGCTACCTAGGGACAAGATACACCCTTCAAAGGGACACCCCCCACAAACGCCCTCATCCACTAGGCTCAACTTTCTCATTTTTTAATATTTTTATTTTATGTGTATGAGTGTATTACTTGCATGAATATAAGTGCACCCCTGTCATGCAATGACTGCAGAGGTCAGAAGAAGCTGTCGGATCCCCTGGAACTGGAGTTATGGATGGTTATTAGTCACTATATGGGTGTTGGGATTTGAACCCTGCTCCTCTGCAAGAATAGTCAGTATTCTTAACTGCTAAGCCATCTCTCTAGCCCCATACTTTTTTGTTGTTAAAACATTTTTTATTCGGCCCCATACTTTTTCATTTTTACCACCTCCCAATAACAGACATTAAAATAAGAGTCCATCAATATGTTAATCCATTGATTAGGTCAGAGTCATCATGATCCAATCATTTTGCCCAAACTCAATCTTTTTTTTTAATTTTTTAATTTATTTTTGTATGCATATGAATGTACTGTCTGCATGTAACTTTGTGCACCCATGTCATGCAATGCCGCGGAAGTCAGAAGAGGGTGTCGGATTCCCCTGGAACTGGAGTTAAAGATGGTTCTCAGCTGCCATGTGAGTGCTGGGGATTGAACCCGGGTCCTCTGCAAGAGCGGTCGCTGCTCTTAACTGCTAGGCCATCTCTCCAGTCCCACAAACTCAATCTTTGAAGGAGGCCTTGAGAGCAAAGCCTGTAACCCATGGTCCTTGAGGGGAGGTACACATCACATGAAAACCATAATTATTATCCATCTCAGAATACTTGCCAATTAGTGTGACCTACGTGGGGAAATAGCTGCCATCAAGTATGGTGAGGAGTTTTGTCTTCCGAGGATGAGTTGTTACTTTAGTCTGCAAAAGCCAACAGAAATTCAGCCTAGAAAGGAAGGTCTTTGGCAAGGTCTTTGAAGGCTGAGGAGGAGCTGCTGAGGCATGTTTGGAGCCTGAAATAACTTACCTAGAAGGCAGCGTGCTGAGAGAAGGATGCAGTAGAGTATACTGGCTGGATTTTCACTCCGTATTGCAAAGCCCAGACAAGGACTGGGATCAGAAGACAGAACTGAGTGTTCAAAATACCAACTGTGGAAATGCAGAGTCATCAATGGTTGTTCAAAAAAAGCAATATTTAGGAAGTATGAGGTCATGCATAAATGAGAGCAGTATACAGGACAAGCAAGAAGAGATCAAAACCAGGCTTCTGCTCACACATGGTCCTTAGCTACACTGGGGTATCTGTCAGTCAAACCTCATCCGTCAAAGCAGTCATTGAGTGGTTAAACGCACAGGTCAGGCATAGCACCTTAAAGGAGAAGCCAAAACACAAGAAGGGCAGCCATGTGGCCTGTAGCTGGGATCAGAAATAAATGTCACTGTTTCAGGAAATGAAAGACCCAGGTAGAAATATGGAGTGCCAAAATATTTTATTATGATCTGCATCTTGCTGAGTCATGGCTGACTTTGAATGTCCTTACTGTCAAGGGAAGAGAGCCTCAGAAGGTCCAGTTACAGCAAGCCTAGGTGTGGTGAAGACAGCCAGCCTGGTATAGACTTCATTTTTTAACCTCCAACTAGGTCTGCCATGCAAGCTGCTTCTCTCCCTGGTCCCATTAGAAAACAGGTGCCCTGAGGATCCTCACCCAGAGCAGTGTCCGGAGTCAGCACTCAATAAACTCTGATCGCATTTGAGAAGAATAAGCACTGGAAGACAGGGAGATGGGACATTCCTGAAGACACCTGTAGGCTGGGCAGGACTACCAGAAAGTTCTGCTTCCCAGCTGTGCCCTTTTATCCTTTTGTTGATTTTGTTCACATGTATATTTGAAAGAATGTCAATTTAGGAAATAGATGAAAGTGATTTTGAATTCTAGCTAATGCTTCGGTAGCTTAGGCAATTTACTGGAATTCTGACATGCTCTTTCCATATCTAAAAGACAAAGACAATGATAATGTTCTAAGCCGGAAGCTCTATGTACACATGTGATGGGTGCTGTTTGCTGTAGTGCAGTGAGCCTCCCACAAATGGCAGTTGTTGCAATGACAGCATCATGTTCTTTCTTGCAACGACCTTTGAGCTGCCACTAACCCCAGCAGTTGCAGTAGATGCTTTTAACCAACAAGCACAGGACTTGAAACTAAGGAAGCTGAGCTATGGCTGGGAAGCTTGTTTTATGTGGTGAGATCGTACAAAGGAGCACTTGCACTCAGCTGATGGTGCAGGTTCCTGCTGGCCGTGAAACAACATCAGCATGCAGGAAGGAATGCTCCCATTCAACAGTGCCTTGTTGTTGAAGTCAGGGAAAGGGGAGGGGCAAAATCTTCAGGACAGTCATAGGTGAGGATTTCATGGTATTATGACAACTCAGACAAAGCACTAGACTTGCAAAGACATAGCTCCCAGGATAGGTGACAGATAAGGCTGCAACTCCTACAGTCTTATGGTCCTTCAATCCATTTTCCACCAGAGCCATGTTATGAACCACACATCTAATACAGCCACTTACCAATGGAATTCCAGTGCTCTTCGGGAAGAGCCCCCAGCCTTCTGGAGTCAGGGTACAGAACTGGAAGATGCGTCTATTTAACTCCAGCTTCACCGCTCTCCCCATTCCTCTTCCTATGTTCTCATAATCTTTGTGCTGGAAGCTAGACAGAGATACTCCCAGCTTCCTAACCTTGTCAGGCTGTCTCTGGGCTCCAGATGTTTCCAGATGCTAAGTATGTCAGATGCAAATGGCATATTATTGTATTTTGTTCTTTTTTTTTTTTTTTTGGTCTTTTCGAGACAGGGTCTCCCTGTAGCCCCAGCTGTCCCAAAACTCACTCTGTAGACCAGGCTGGCCTTGAACTCACAAAGATCCGCCTGCCTCTGCTTCCCGAGTGCTGGGATTAAAGGTGTGCACCACCACGCCCGGCTGTTATTGTATTTTGAATATGTGTTTAATAAAGGGTAGTCTGCAGAGAAATGCAGTATACATGGCAGCCAGCAGCACGTAGGGACCTCATGGACAGATCCAAAATAAATAAAAAGTTTAATGGAAACTTGTTAAATCTGCTTCCTTTTTCCAATTTGTTTTTCATGAGCTGTCTAGAAAGATTGGCTTAGGTAGAGATAGTGAGGACAAAAGCTTATTTCAAAAGCAACACAGCTAAGAATTACCGAATAACACATCCTCTCCATCCCGTTATCTAGAATAGTAAGCACATAAATGAAACAGCATTCAAAGGCTGAAGGAGATCTCTTCTCTTATAAACTACTACAAGCACAAGGAATGTGAAGTCTTCCTGGTCAAGACTCTGTCAGAGAACGCCGACAAAGATCTAGATGATTTGAAGTACTGGGTGAGTGATCTTATAAACTATTTATGTTTATTTGTCACATGAAATGTTTATAATGTGATTTAGGGAAAATAATCAAGATGGGTCACACGTTACCCCTGACCTGCGCATGGAGTAAGCCGCACTATTAATTCATTTGACAAAAGCTGACTGAACATCTCCCTGTATGTTACTATACAGGTATAGGTAACTCATTGCTTGCTTTTAAGAAGATCAGAGGTTTAGTGATAAAGATAAGCCCCAAGCAAATCTCTGAGGATATAGAGAGTGTCCAAGTATAGGGAGCTGAGAGAGATTAGAGGGGAAGAATCTCCCCCTGCTTGCGGTGGTCAAGAAGTCCTTGTTAAAAATGGTAAGTCTTGAGCTGAGTCTTGCAAAATGCTTGGGAACAAACCAGGTATCAATGCCTAGGCAGAAGCAGAACACCACAGAGACACAGAAAGCACAGCAAGAGTGAAGAGCAAGATGCAGAGGAAGGCACACACAGGATCTGGTGGCATCCTCATTGAAATGTGTCATGACTTGGGTATGATGTTGAGGGCTTGGGAAGCTGTTGGTGCCACTGAGAGGTGATGGGATCACAAGACCACTGACTTCAGTGGTAGGTCTTGAGTTCTTGAGTTCACAGTGAATAGACTGCCTGGAGGTGGAAACTGTGGAAGGTGAGGCCTGATTTGAGGACGTGACTTGCAGGGGGTGTGACTTTAAAGGGTGTCTTCTTGTCTTCAAACTCTACCTGTCTCCGACCTTCTCTGGCCCCAGCTGCCCCACCACATGCTCCTGGCCATGAAGTTTCAAGATCATCCCCTGCCCACAGCGACAGAACCAGCCAATGTGGACCAAGGTCTCTGAAACCATGGGACAAAAACATATCTTTCCTCCTGTAAGTTGTTTATCTCATGAAAAGTAGCTAACGTAGGATGTCAAGGAGTTTGAACTGGAATCTAGCAGAAGCTTATGAATCATTGTCAACATGGCAACAGGAAGGTAAGTTTGAATTTTTTTTTAATTTTTTATTTATTTATTTATTTTTATGTGTATGAATGTATTGTCTGCATGCAGGTCTGCGCACCCGTGTCGTGCGATGCCGCGGAGGTCAGAAGAGGGTCTCGGATTCCCCTGGAACTGGAGTTCTCCTGGAACTGGAGTCACAGACGGTTCTCAGCCGCCATGTGGGTGCTGGGGATCGAACCCGGGTCCTCTGCAAGAGCGTTCGGCGCTCTTAACCGCTAGGCCATCCCTCCAGCCCNCGGTAAGTTTGAATTTTAGAATGACAATTTGGACTGCCGTGTAGAAGAAGGTTTGGAGAAAACCCAGAAGGTGTTTAGAGTCTTCTGTAGTATCCAGGTAGGGGCTTCCATGAGGTTCTGAACACTGATCTACAGTGGAAGTGTGATGGTTAATCCTGGGTGTCAACTTGACTGGACTAAGGGACAAATAAGAGAAAAGGGTCTTCTGATTGGCCCACCTCAACCCGATGGCCCACCAAAATGGGGTGTTACTTCTGCCGGCAGGCGTATTGTAAGGCCAGCAGCTGGAGCGGTCCCTTTTATTTCCTCCTGCGGCTTGCTTCTTATCTGGTGATTTGTCTTGCTACTTGTGATCAACCTTCGGACTCCCAGTTTGTACTGAGACCTGAGATCTGGAATCCATCGGGCCTTCAGCACTCGACTGGGACTCACTGAGACATCCAGCCTTGCGGACTGAGCGGTTTCCCTGGATTCCCGGCCTCTCCAGTTCGGCGCTACTGTTGAGCTCCTCACGTGAGGCAATCATAAATTTATATAGTTATATATACTCATCCTGTTGCTTCTGTTTCTTTAGAGAACACCGACTAATACAGATTTTGATACCAGAGATGTGGTTCTAGAGAAACAATTGAAAGATGAATTTCTTTAGTGGGCTTGGCTAGCCTCTGGAGCCAGCTCTCCAAACCAATTGAAGCCTATAGATACTGAAGGCTCTCCTGGGTGGCATGAAGAGGAACTGATAATCCTTGGTTGCAGACTATTGTGATTAATTATGAAGATAGAATCAGTGCACTACGTCTAAACTGGTACTAACTATGTCAGAGAGCATAGAATTTATGTATGGGTGATTAATATAATAATAATAAGGTAAAAAGAAATTGCAAAAAACAGGAAATAATGATGTTGCCTTGATTGCTCCTAGCACTGTCTGGATTAAACTGATAGAGGAAAATATGGAGACTCGGTGATAAAAAATGACCAGCGTCCGGATTCAAAACAACAGTTTTAAAGTTTCCAAGTGTGCTCTGGAAGAGAATCTTCTCTCCAGCAGCCAAAGAGCTAAAGCAGCAGAAAATCAAGCTGGGCCCCTTATTATACATTGGCTGATATACAACGCAAATTAATTCCCAAAAAATAAAAAACCCACGAAAAGTGTCAGCAGTTAAAGTGAGAGCACTGGTGGGAAAGGGCGGAACCATGAACTTGGATTGCGATGTGTGGAGAACATGATGATGAGATTTTGAACCCTCGGATTCTGAGGGATTTTCTTTATCTGAGGATTTAATTTCCCACCCTCAGCAGAGAACACCACACCCTGCAGATCTCTCCCCACCTGCCTAGGATCCACCCTTGCCTGACTCCCCTAGTAGAAATCCTCGGCAAAAATTGTTCCTCAGCTAAACCAGATGTCTAAGAAGCCTCAGGGAAGAAAGGGTCCAGAGAGGTGGTATCATCTCCCCGGCTTCTAAGCCTAGGGACAATGAGGGCGTGGCGGAATAACGGATTGGGTGGTAAACTACAAGTGGGCCCATTATCAACTTGTTGAAAACCTGTCCACCCCTAGTGCTTCTTTGCATAAAGTGCAGGTTAGACTTTTGACAGATCTACTGCTAAAAGAAAAAAACTGATGAAGTACAGGACTTGCAGAACTGTCTGAGAGGGGTGGGTGGGGTGAGCAGATAGCTGACTAATTGGAAATGTGTCATGAAACAGGATGTGCAATAAATAAAAACACTAACGAAATTAATGAGTTTGCTGATTCATTCTGGCAGAAGCCTAAGGAATATGTGTGGGAATGGATTTTAGGGTGTGGGATAATGGTGAAAAATATAAAATTGATCATACTGAGTTTATCGATATGAGCTCCATTGAGTAGAGATTCTAGGTTTAATATGGAAGCTCGAGCAGTTAAAAAAGGTGTTAAAAGTTTATTTGAATGGTTGGTGATGTATTTATTAAAACATGGCCTACTAAACAGTGAGTTTGAGATGCCTGATATTCCTCGGCTTAGTATTGATGAAGGGATTGTGAGGGTCAGGCAGATTGGGCATGCTCGAGTGGATTCGAAGTCTAAAACCACATTCTCCACAAGATAGAGACCCAGAGGGACATGCCATTCACTGAATTTATAGATGGAAAGTACTGAGAGAGACACCAGCACTATTTGAAGAGCTTTGTTTTTGCTCTATTTCTTATGCCAGATCTTACAGTTAGAGAAGTTGTTGTCACTTGCATAAATTAAATGTACACGTAATAGGTTTAACAGACCTCAGGGTAGGCGTCAGGTGGCAGACTAATCGCAGAGGCCAGATGAGCGTAGTTACCGTAATTATCGTATAATGGGTGGCAAAGGCCAAACAATACCTATAATGGCATGCCCGAAATGATCTTTGGAACTGGCTAATTAATCATGGCGTTTCCCAGGAACCAAATACATAAAGAACCTACTAAGTTTTTATTTGATCCTGTATAACAGGAAAAGCGCTAGAAAAAATGACAGGAAGTCAACATTTGATATTTAGGAGTAGCGAATCCCACCCAGTTGACCAGTTTCCAGACTTGAGACAGTTCACAGACCCAGAACCCCTTGAATGAAGGGTGGCCGGGTTCCGTGAGGAAGGACCTTGTCACAATACCCAAAGAGTTATGCTGTTTGCCTTCCTCCTGTCCTCCCCAGAGGGACCTGAGGCCTTTTACTAGGGTAACTGTACACTGGGGAAAAGGAAATAATCAGACTTTTTTGAGGCCTATTGGATACTGGTCTGAGTTGACACTGATCCCAGGAGACCCTAAAAAGCATTGTGGCCCCCGGTTAAAGTAGGGGGCCTATGGAGGTCAGGTGATAAATGGAGTTTTGGCTGAAGTCCGAACTCACGGTGGGCCCAGTGGGTCCCGAACGCATCCCGTAGTTATTTCCCCAGTCCCAGAATGTATATTGGGATAGATATAATTAGAATTGGCAGAATCCCCACATTGGTTTCCCTGATCTGTGGAGTGAGGGCTATTATGGTCGGAAACGCCCCAAATGGAAACCATTGGTGTTGCCTCTACCAGGGAAAATAGTGAACCAAAAACAGTATCTGTATCCCTGGAGGGATTGCAGAGATTAATGCCACTATCAAGGATTTGAAGATGCAGGTGGTGATTCCTACCACATCTCCATTTAACTCTCCAATTTGGCCTGTGCAAAAGACAGATGGATCATGGAGAATGACAGTTGACTATGGAAAACTCAACCAAGTAGTGACACCAATTGCAGCCACTGTACACAGATGTGGTGTCCTTACTCGAGCAGATTAATATGTCTCCTGGTACTGGTATGCAGCTATTGATCTGGCCAATGCTTTCTTCTCAATACCGGTTCATAAGGACCACCAGAAGCAATTTGCTTTCAGCTGGCAAGGCCAACAATATACCTTACTGTCTTACCTCAGGGGTATGTTAACTCTCCAGCCTTGTGCCATAACTTAGTTAGAAGGGATCTTGATCGCCTGACTCTTCCACAAAATATCACATGGTCCACTATATGATATGTTATGTTGATTGGACCAGTGAACAGGAGGTAGCAGCTAGTCTAGACTTGTTGGTAAAGCATATGCGCATGAGAGGATGGAAATAAATCCAACTAAAATTCAAGGGCCATCTACCTCAGTGAATTTTCTAGGAGTTCAGTGGTGTAGCATGCAGAGGACATTCCTTCTAAGGTTAAAAAATAAGTTGTTGCACCCTGGCCCCTCCTCCACCAAGAAAGAAGCACAACGTTTGGTGGGCTTTTGGATTCTGGAGGCAGCACATTCCTTCATCTGGTGTGTTACTACGACCCATATATCAGGTGACTCGTAAGGCAGCAAACTTTGAGTGGGGCTTGGAACAGGAAAAGGCTCTTCAACAGGTCCAAGGGTGCAGTGCAGCTGTCTGCCCCTAGGGCCATATGATCCACAGCACCAATGTGCTTGAGGTATCAGTTGGAGATAGAGATGCTGTCTGGAGTCTGTGGCAGGCTCCCATAGGGGAATCACAGCAGAGGCCCTTGGGATTTTGGAGCAAGGCTCTACCTTCATCTGCAAACAACTATTTCTCCTTTTGAGAGAAGCTCTTAGCCTGTCTATTGGGCCTTAGTGGAAACTGAACATTTGACAATGGGCCACCAAGTCACCATGTGAACCTGAGCTGCCCATCATGGGCTGGGTGTTATCTGACCCACAGACCATAAAGTAGGACGTGCACAGCAACAGTCCATTGTCAAATGGAATGGTACATATGGGACAGGGCCGGGCAGGCCCTGAGGGCACAAGCAAGCTACATGAAGAAGTTGCCCAAATGCCTATGGTTCCCACTTCGTTACAATGTCTTCCTGGGCTTAAGCATGCACCTTGGCTGCATGGGGTTTCCCTTGATCAGTTGACTGAGGAAGAAAGACTAGGGCCTGGTTTACTGATGGTTCTGCACACTATGCAGGCCCACCCAGAGGTGGACAGCTGCAGCATTACAGCCAATTTCTGAAACAACCCTAAAGGACACTTGTAAAGGAAAGTCTTCACAGTGGCAGAACTTCGGGCAGTGTGCACATGGTTGTGCATTTTGCCTGGATAGGAGAAATGGCCAGAGGTTCAATTTATACTGATTTCATGGGCTGTAGCCAATGGTTTGGCTGGATGGTCAGGGACTTGGAAGGAGCATGACTGGAAAATTGTGAGAAAGACATTTTGGGAAGAAGTATGTGGATAGAGCTCTCTGAATGGTCAAAGGATGTGAAGATACTTGTGTCTCATGTAAATGCTCATACAAGGTGATCTCAGCAGAGGATGAGTTATAATAGATCAGATGACTCATTCTGTGGATAGTCAGCCTCTTTCTCCAGCTATCCCTGTTGTTGCTCAATGGGCCCATGAACAAAGTGGTCATGGTGGCAGAGATGGAGGTTATGCATGGGCTCAAAGCATGACATTCCACTCACCAAGGCTGATCTGGCTACAGCTGCTGCGAGTGCCAGAGTTTGCCAACAGCAGAGACCAACATGAGCCCTTGATATGGTCTATTCCCTCGGGGTGACCAGCCAGCAACCTGGTGGCAGGTGACTTGGACCACTTCCATCATGGAGGGACAGCGTTTTGTTCTTACAGGAATAGATACTTATTCTGGTTATGGATTTGCCTTTCCTGCATGTAATGCTTCTGCCAAAACTACCATTCCAGGGACTTACGAATGCCTTATCCACCATCATGTATTCCTCACAGCATTGCTTCTGACAAGGAACTCACTTCACAGCCAAAGAAGTGCGACGTGGGCCCATGGTCATGGTATCCACTGGTCTTACCTGTTCCCACCACCCAGAAGCAGCTGGCTTGATAGAACGATGGAATGGCCTCTTGAAGACACAGTTACAGTTCCAATTAGGTAGCAATACCCTGGAGGGCTGGGGAAGGTTCTCCAGCAAGCAGTTATGCTTTGGAATCAGGTCCACTATATGGTACTGTTTCTCCTTAGCCAGAATTCATGGTCCAGGAACCAAGGGGTGGAAGGGGGAATGATTCCACTCACTATCACCCTAGTGACCCAGTAGGAAAATTTTTTGCCCTGTACCCACGACCTTGGTTCTGCTGGTCTAGATGTTTTTGGCTTCAAAGGGAGTGCTTTGTGCAGAGATACAGCAAACGTTCCATTGAACTGGAAGCTAAGACTTCCCCCTGGCCACTTCGGCTCTATGCCTTTAAGCCAACAGGCTAAGGAAGGAATACAGTAGTAGGAGAGTGATTGATCCAGACTACCATGGGGAAATTGGACTTTTTCTCCACATGGGGGCAAGGAAAATTATGTCTGGAAGGCAGGAGATGCTGTAGGGGCGCCTTCTGGTGCTACCAGTCCTTGATTAAGTCAATGGGAAACTCCAACAACCCAAACCAGACAGGACATAAATGGCCCAGACCCTTCAGGGATGAAGGTATGGGTCACTCTCCAGGGAAAGAGCCAAGACCTGCAGAGGTGCTTGCTGATGGTGGAGGAAATACAGAATGGGTAGAGAGTAGTCAAGAAGGTAGTCATAAATACAACTGAGCCACGGACCAGTTGAGAAACGTGGATTATAATAGATATTAACTTTCGTCCTATTTGGTTAGAATGTGCATATATATATATATATTATATATATATATATATATATATATATTAACGTGGATACTTGTGCTCCCTTTTGAATGTGCAACTGAGCATATGTGTTAGTGTTGTCATATTTAGGTTATTAGATACCTGAAGGACTAAGTTCTTCTCAAGGACGTTACCACCTACTCTAAGATATAATGGTTTCTTTGCACATGAGATACTTATAACATGTTAGGTTGGAATTATGACCCTGCCATAGTTTGCAATTGACATTTAAGACAGAGGCTATTTATTGGGTGTCAAGTTGCAAGAGTGGATTGTGATATGGTTAATCCTAGGTGTCAACTTGAACTGGAACTAAGGAACAAATAAAAGAAAAAGGGTCTTCTGATTGGACCACCTCACACCGGATGCCCACCCAAATGTGGGTGTTATCTTCTGCCGGAGGCAGTATTTAAGGCCACGCAGGGGAGCTGTCCCTTTTTTTCCTCCTGCGGTTGCTTCTTTATCTGGTGAGTTTTTCTTGCTTCTGTGATCAACCTTTCGGATCCCAGCGGTACTGAGACGGCAGATCTTCTGGAATCCATTCGGGCCTTCTGCACAGACTGGACTTCCTGAGACATCCAGCCTTGTGGCATTGAGCGGTTCCCTGGATTCCCCGGCCTCTCCAGTTCAGCCTACTGTTGAGCTCCGTCACGTGGGCAATCAATAAATTGTATATTGTTATATATACTCATCCTGTTGCTCTCTGTTTCTTAGAGCCATAGTAATACAGGAAGCTTGTTGCTCTCTCTCCCTCGTGCTCTCTCTCTCTCTCTCTCTCTCCTCTCCCTCCCTCTTTCTCCTCTC
This sequence comes from Rhizomys pruinosus, assembly GCA_009823505.1. NCBI lineage: Eukaryota > Metazoa > Chordata > Mammalia > Rodentia > Spalacidae > Rhizomys > Rhizomys pruinosus. Next base: position 3,021,809 of record VZQC01008050.1, on the reverse strand, counting down.
TCTCTCTTTCTCTCTCTCTCCCTCTTTTCCTCTTCTCTCCCTTTCTCCCACTCTCTCCTCCCTCCCACTAAGTACAGTTAATGTTCCCATACATGCATGCATGGATGGTGGGGTCATCCACTGGATGATGGGAAACCTACCAATGGTCACATACTGAAAAAGGATGATTCTGCTCCCCAACAGCTGGCCAGCTCCTCAGTAAGGGGTGGGGCCTGGGTATCACCCACCCCATCTATGCAGGGATTTGGACTCTGCTTGGTCTTGTGTAGGTTATTACAACTGTTGTGAGTTCATGAGCTCATAGCCATCTCGTATCCAGAAGACGGCACTACAGCTTCCATCTCCAGCTCGTACGTCCCGTATCCAGAAGACGGCACTTCACAGCCTTCCATCCTCCAGCTCGTACGTCCCATATCCAGAAGACAGCACTTCACACCTTCCATCCTCCAGCTTGTACATCCCATATCCAGAAGACGGCACTTCACAGCCTTCCATCCTCCGCATACGAGTCTATTCCACTCCCTTCCACAATGTTCCCTGCACTTGCGAGTCGGTTGACTGGTGGTGTTGTGATGGACTAACATGGATGGTATGTCCCAGTTGGGGCTAAGCACTCATTCTCCATTGTTTTTCTTACTTGCCCCTAGCATCTCCATAATGCCGTGAAGCCTGGCTCGATCTAGCTCTCTAGTTACGGTGTCCACTGTAAATAAAGGCTTCTCTGACCAAAGCTAGGACCTCAGGAGTATAAACGCGTCAATCATGTTTTAGGATAGTTTGACAGCATGGCCATTAAATCTTTTCTTAATAGACTACATCTCTGCATTGTGCCGAATTGTTCTTTTCTGACTTGAAGTTAAGACTCCTGGCTTCATCGGAGTGGAAGTCCCACAAGAGCTCCTCAGGTGGTAGAAGTCCCACTGTCACTGATATCTTCTATGGGAGCTCCTCCATGGTATTCTGAAGAACTGTTGAGTCCAAAAGAAGGGGAGAAAAGAAGGAAGAAGGTAGTAGATGGGCGCGAGAAGAACAAATTCAGCAAGGAGTGGAGGAGGAAAGGCAAAGAGTCGGCGGAGGAGAAGAAATGAAGGAGAAGAGGGAAAGGAATAGGCCCAGGACTCCCGTGCGGATGATGGAAGGAGGGAAGGAACCGTTAAAGTGAGGGAGGGGGTGAAGTATAAGAGACTCTCTCTCTCATGGCCACGTTTGCCGAGGCCTAGTACATTCCACATCAACTTCTCGGAGCACTTTTCTGGAGTAGATTGAGTGCTCTCTTCCATTTATTCTCGTATCTCGGTCGCTTCGGATGTTTATTTTCACCATATTCTCTCGGTTGCGGTCTCGCCAAAATCTGGTGCACAGCCCTTGTTCTCCACTTTAGCAGTCATTCTCAGCTCTCTCCTATAAGTAGCCTAGTCACGTGAACCCCTTCATGCTTAAATCATTAGTCCACACTGACCGTATACGATTTTGTCCTTTTGTCCTAACCTGTTGCGTCCTCATAACATAGCCTCTGCTTAAATTAGTCAATTGCATAAACTTAGCATAAACTGGCTTCAATGAGGCCACCTATGCCGTCTTTAGGCTAATTCCAGACCCTCAACCAATTGTTTTGATAAGTAGACTGCAACAACACTGTGCAGAGCAAGCTTATAATGCTATACTACGCTACGTAATTATACAGCAGTTCTCATGTGCTTGTGTTGAGTTACGATCATTTGCAGGAGAGAGCTCTTTGCCAAGCCGTTGAGTATCTTATAACCACCTGATCATGGAACCTACACAATTCGTGTCGAAGGCTTTATAAGGTTATTACGTACATTGAGCACATATCCCAAGTGAGAGGACCAAACAGAGTTCATTATTGTGGTGAAACCGTTCTTTAGTTGAATAAAGTGTGATTAGTTCATATACAGGGAGTTTAGTTTGTACTAGAACAGATAAAGGAATCTGAGTAATCCTTCGTACTGAAGATCCACAGAAGCCTCTATATATGAATATATATGTATTAGCACATTCTACTGATTACCAAATTGTGTTAGTGAGCAGCACATAGATGTTCCTAAATTATCTTTTTATTATGATTTTCCACGTCTTCTGCAACTCTAGAATGTGTTCCCGTGGCTTCAGCTGGAAAACAAGAACTAATATATGGTGCTTCTCCCTTTAGCACTCCCGATTCTTGGTACATTATTGCTGTGTATTAATTCAGCATGTGAGTTTTTAGGGATCCAAACCTATTCAATCCACGAACAAGCAAAACTAACTTCTGCGCAGGAGGAGTCTTGTGCTCTTTCCCTGGAGATGTTGACTCCAGATTACCGTTAACTCATCGCCTGAGAGGAGATCTGAGGCAATTGACTCATGTGCCAGGTGATATGGCGGTTGTAAGGGTTGTTGGAAGGTTTCCCATTGACCTTGAGATTAGAGATAGGATCATTAGGGGTGACACTGAGTCAGGGTAGGTATCACCACTGGAGGCGCCCTACAGCTTCTCCTGCCTTCCAGACATAATTTTCCTTGCCCCCGGTGTTATGAGAAGATAGAAAAGAATGAGTCCAATTTCCGCCAGGTTAGTGCTTGTAAGAATAGAAAGTCAGTTACCTATGGTCCTTGATAGACATAACTAGTGTTGTAATGAATTAGTCTCCTCTAGAGGCCTGTGTTGTGTCGTACGGTTAAAAGGCAGTTAGCATAAAGAAGCGATCTTCCCAGGATACAGGAGTGGCAAGTGGAAGTGTTAGAATTGTTAGCTTCCAGTTCAATGGAACGTTGCTGTATCTCCTGGCAAAAGTCGTGATCTTCTGAGTCGCGCCCCCATGCATCCGCGAGTCACAGAGAAACTTATACGAATCTAAGCGCGTCAAGACTGAACACTTGGAAGCCTGCCTCTAACCTGGATGAGGTGGACAAAGCGCTCGTGAGCTCAGGGTATAGGAAGCAAAATTTTCCTACTGGGCGGTACTTAAATCTTAACGGGGTTGGATGTGTGTTAGTTTGGTAAATCATTACACACTTGGTCCTGACCCTCTGTGGTTCCTACCAGCGAGGCCCCTTGCAAACAGACTTAGGCTATCTTGCTCACGCTGCTAACTCCATATCTATATCTATGCTTAGAATGATGGATGCGCAACAAGTCAGTGCACATATGATATGTCACAGTTGACGCTGAATTCAGAAGCTGAACATATACTTGCTCTGTGTCTATGGAAATGAGAACCTATGACCACTCGAGGCTTTTCATCACAGGGAAGCAAGAAGGTAATTGTACATAAATATTGGTTGACCTACTCATACAAGCTATAATCTACATAGAGGACTGTAAGGGTCCTTCCCAAACTTTACAGGGAGTGAGACCATTCTGCATCGGTCTATGGGTCTGATCAAGCCCACGATTGCTTTACATGTGATTTGTCGGGGCTTCGGGTGCTATCTTTTCGCTGAACCTCTAGACCAGGGCTGCTTGGTTCATGGCTTGTAGTTCCCCACTTGAGAACCGATGTGGCTCCCGAGTTCACGCTCGCTTCTGTCTCTTTAGTGTCATGGTGAAATGTGTGGGAGTATATAGCGCCTAGTCAGTCAGAAGCAACTTGACATAGTGCCTCGCAGCTAATACCATGACGAATGAAGTTCCTGGATTAATGGCTACCCTATTTCCTGGTTTCCACAGCTCTATATCCATAGGCCCTCCCCACTCGCAAATGTCAGCGTTGTTGTGTGTTCCGCGAACAGAAGAATTAATTGTAGTCACGGGAAAGTGGCAAATCCAGTTATCCTCAGAATTAAAAGATAGTCCTCTTTTCACGGCCTGGTCAGAGACCCACAGACACCCCGCTGCCCTCCCTCGCTATTCCAGACTGGAAAAGGGTTCGGCGACAGAGCCAGGAGGGCTCATTCCTAGTCTGAGATGTCTTACCGAATATGTAGGGTGCAAGACACATTGGCACCAGGTTGGGAATGCAAGTTTACCAATGAGTTGAATCAACCGATGGGAATAACTGGCACCTGCCATATCAGTGCTGGGCCTCAGGATGTTTCAGGTACTTGGCCTGCTGTTGCAAATCTGGCCACTCAGGCAGCAGGGGACTTGCATCGGGCAAATCAGCCAGAGCCTTACCTTGACGGACACTTCATGTGCGTCGAAGTCCGATGCTTTTGAGCCCATGCATAACCTCATCTCTGCCACCTGGAAGAGCGGGGCCAAGTGACTTGTATTTAGTATTTATCTTAGGGTTTCATAGGCAGCGTCCCTCATTGGATCTTCTACTATACTGCAATATCGCGCAGGATTAAAGGCTAGTTACCCGATGAGAAGGAGGAGAGTTGTAGCTAGTACCAAGCAGAACAGGAGAGCACATAACCGATCTCTACAATGTGAAGTTGATTACTGAAGCTACTCGTGGGGAAACGAGAACCTTTGCTTACAAGGAGGGGCAATGACTCACAATTTTGAATGAAAGACAATTCTCACCTGTCTACTACGTCACAAGTGTAGTGTCTTCACATCCTTTGACCATTCAGAGAGCTCTATCCCCATCCTTTCCCAATGGTTTTTTCTCACCAATTTTCCAGGCAGGCAGTATTTAAGGCCATGGCAGCGGGAGCTGGTCCCTTTTATTTCCTCCTGCGGCTTGCTTCTCTCATCTGGTGAGTTTGTCTTGCTACTGTGATCAACCTTTCGGATCCCAGCGTGTACTGAGACCGGCAGATCTCCTGGAATCCATTCGGGCCTTCAGCACTAGACTGGGACTCCTGAGACATCCAGCCTTGCGGACTGAGCGGTTCCCTGGATTCCCGGCCTCTCCAGTTCGGAGCTACTGTTGAGCTCCGTCACGTGAGCAAATCAATAAATTGTATATAGTTATATATACTCATCCTGTTGCTTCTGTTTCTTTAGAGAACCCTGACTAATACAGGAAGCTTGTTGCTCTCTCTCCCTCTCTCTCTCTCTCTCTCTCTCCCTCCCTCCCTCTTTCTCCTCTCTCTCTCTTTCTCTCTCTCTCCCTCTTTCTCCTCTCTCTCTCCCTTTCTCCCACTCTCTCCCTCCCTCCCACTAAGTACAGTTAATGTTGCCCATACATGCATGCATGGATGTGGGGTCATCCACTGGATGATGGGAAACCTACCAATGGTCACATACTGAAAAAGGATGATTCTGTCTCCCCCAACAGCTGGCCAGCTCCTCAGTAAGGGGTGGGGCCTGGGTATCACCCACCCCATCTATGCAGGGATTTGGACTGCTTTGGTCTTGTGTAGGTTATTACAACTGTTGTGAGTTCATGAGCTCAGTAGCCATCTCGTATCCAGAAGACGGCACTTCACAGCCTTCCATCCTCCAGCTCGTACGTCCCGTATCCAGAAGACAGCACTTCACAGCCTTCCATCCTCCAGCTCGTACGTCCCATATCCAGAAGACAGCACTTCACAGCCTTCCATCCTCCAGCTTGTACATCCCATATCCAGAAGACGGCACTTCACAGCCTTCCATCCTCCAGCTCATACGTTCTTTCCACCTCCCTTCCACAATGTTCCCTGCACTTGGGTGGTAGTTGTGAGACTAACATGGATGTCCCAGTTGGGGCTAAGCACTCAGTCTCTTACTCTCAGCACCTTGACGAGTTATGCATCTCTCTATTAACGGTTGTCCACTGTAAAAAGAAGCTTCTCTGACCAAAGCTGACCTCAGGATATAAACGTAAATATTTTAGGAGGCAGTTTGACAGCATGGCCATTAAACTTTTTCTTAATAGACTACATCTCTGCATTGTGCCGAATTGTTCTTTTCTGACTTGAAGTTAAGACTCCTGGCTTCATCGGAGTGGAAGTCCCACAAGAGCTCCTCAGGTGGTAGAAGTCCCACTGTCACTGATATCTTCTATGGGAGCTCCTCCATGGTATTCTGAAGAACTGTTGAGTCCAAAAGAAGGGAGAAAAGGAAGGAAAGAAGGGAGAGGAGGGGAAATGAGGGAGGGAGGAAAAGAGGGAAGGAGGGAAGGAAGGAAGGAAGGAAAGAAGGAAGGAAGGAAGGAAGGAAGGAAGGAAGGAAGGAAGGAAGGAAGGAAGGAAGGAAGGGAGGGAAGGAGGGAAGAAGAAACTTTCTCTAACTTTGCCACATTCTTCCACTCATTGGGCTCCATATTGAATTTTCATTTATCTCTCCACTGTATTTTCACATATTCTCTCCTTTGCCTGAAATATTTCCTTTGCCATGAAGCATCACTTAAAGTCTTCTCAATCTTGCCTGCCAATAGTTTGTCTTCTGGTTATATAGCAACTTGGTTCAAGGCTACCTTCCTTTAGCACGACCACATTTGAGAACACCCAGTACACCTCTATTATACAGCAAGTTCTCCATGTGCATTTAATAATTCAAGGTCAAGGTGAACACGACATGATCATGTCAAGGTTTTAGGTAGAAAAGCAACAGTTTGAAACAGCTGTTGAAAGGCAACAGGGAGTTGTTGATCAGAAACAGAAAGGATCTGAGATCCTTCCTGAAGATCCACAGAAGCCTGAGATACTAAGTTATTGTGACACTGATCCTATTCTTTGTTTTTCCCTAGAATTGTTCTCTGGAAAACAAGACAAAGGTCCTAGATGGCAAATGTGTGTTTAATCAGCACTGTGAGTTTTTAGGGAAATATCAAACAAAACTAATGCAGGAGAAGTATTAGGTTAATTGGAAAAGTGACCAGAGGAATGGCCTGAAGGCTGAGGTGAGATTCTAGGGGTGACACTGAGTCAGGGTGATGCTGGGTATGAGATGAAGTGGGTAAAAGGGTAAATGGTTCTTGATAGAAAGTTGAAGATAGCAAGGGGTGAAGGCATAGAAGACTTCAGTCAGAGAAGAGTGTTAAAATGTGTGATTTCAGAGTGAGCACAGCACACAGGAACTTCAGAATCTAGAGTCAGACTGAACTGAGCTTCTACTGGACAGAGTGGCACAAGCTCAGATAGGGCATTAATTACGAGGTGCATTTGTAAGGTGTGGACCAGCGAGGCCCCTTGCAAACAGACTTAGGCTATCTTGCTCACGCTGCTAACTCCATATCTATATCTATGCTTAGAATGATGCAAAAGTACAGCAAATAGATGCATAATGAACATGTCAGTAATGGAATAACATCCAGTTTAAGGAAGCAAGAAAAAATATTGACTTATACAAGCTAAAATCACAAGGGAAGGCCAACTTTACAGGTTAACTGGTCATGGGCCCAGTGGTAAGTAATCAGGGCTCGTGTTCTTTCCTGACCTGGGCTCTGCTTCCATGGCTTTGTCCTAAGTTCTGGAGTTCCCTTGGTAATTAGATCTGGGAAGAGTCAAGTTCTAAATACCCCTACGAAACTTCCACTACCCATTTTGGTTAACCTATCCATACCCACACCAGTCACTGTGGCCAAAAGAATACGATGATCTTATAAGCTTAGGCCTGGACCAGCTGTACCACAAAGGGTCGGACAGAGCCAGGCTCATTCCAGTCTCAGAGTCTAAGACTAAGGGGAAATGAAAATGCAGTTTGACAAAAGTTGAATAAATGGATGCTGTGCGGCAAGAGCAATGGGGGACCACGGAAAGAGCACCGCGGACACTCTCTCAAGTAGCGGGAGGGGAGCTGCTGAAAGATTTATCAGGAGCAGCGTGATCTCATTTGCATTTCAGAAAGATTACCCTGGAGCAGTATGGAAGACAAGTTAAAGAAGGCTGAGTCTTTGGGGAAGAGAATGTACAAGAGGGCATGATTCAAATTTAAAATCACCCTCTACTACTGGAGCGAGCATCATCTCCTCTGGAGACTCAATCATGAAGAAGATATCTGTCCCGACACTCAAAGAGTTTGGTCCATGAAGACGACACACCAGTAACAGGTACCTACATTGCATGATGAGGCTTCCTAATGCACCACAAAGTGTCTATCTATGGTAAGAGCTGAAAGATAAGTCAGTGTTAGATGCATCTGCCACCACACAAGTAAAAGAATGCACTTGGGAGGCAGAGGCAGACAGATCTTTGTGAGTTCAAGGCCAGCCTGGTCTATAGTGTGAGTTCCAGGACAGCTGGGGCTACAGGGAGACCCTGTCTTGAAAAGACCAAAAAAACAAAAAAAATGCAAAGGAAAATCAACTCAGGAAAGCCAGAGCATAGAGTTGCAACAGCAAAAATTGAGTTCTGATTATCAGAGAGCAAGAATCTTAACATGCCTGTGTCAAGGGTAAGCTAGACTTTATCCTTCAGTTTTGCACAACCTTAAAGATCTTAAGCTTTGAGAGTGTAATGACCACTTTAAAAGTACTTTTAACAGATCCATGTGACCATGTGATACGTGAATTTCAAGATTTACAAACAGGATTTGGGGATGGTGCAGCTCAGTGGTGTGTGAACCCTTAGCATGGGTTCAAGTCCCAAGATATCCCCCTCCAATAATTACAAAATAATATGCAAGATCACCACACAAAACACTTTTTCAGTTATTCAGAAAAGATGTTAATGCCCTAGTCGACTAAAACAGTAACAATGGAAACAAGAGTAGACAGATGGAGTTTCTGCCCTTGGGAAATAAGGATAAATGAAAGAGTAGGATGCACATAAGCAGTTAGATTTCTCAAGTCAGAATTTCGAGGTGGCTGGAGAGAGATGGCTCAGCAGTTAAGGGCCCTGGCTGTTCTTCCAGAAAGCATGTGTGTGGTTCCCAGAGCCCATGTGGCAGCTAACAACAAGTAACTCCATTTCCAGGGAATCTGACTCCCTCTTCTGGGCTCCACAGACATTCCATGCACATGGTATGTTCATACATGCAGGAAAAATACTCATACATATTTTTAAAAGTCAGACTTGTCATTGTTATGGCAAAATACCTGACAGAAACTCTTTAAGGGAAGAACTGTTTATTTTGGCTCACAGTTTCAGGGCTTTTGGCATCTGGTCAGCTGACTGTTGCTGGGCCCGTGATGAGGCAGATTATCATGGAGAAGGGAGCCACGGAAGAAATCTGTTTTTTGCACCGCAGCCAGGAAGCAGGGAACATGTGCCTGGGCTTGCTAGCTTCTGCTTTCTTCCCCTTTTATTCTATCTGGTCCCCAAACCTATTGGATGTCATCCTCATTCCGGGTAAGTCTTCCCTCCTTAGTTAATCCTCTCTGGAAATGCCCTCACAGGGACACCCCTAGTTGTGACTCAGTAATCTGCTAGGTGTTTCTCAGTCCAATCCCAGTGACTGTCAAGATCAACCATCACACTCACACAACTGAATGGATCAGGATGCTGTCCATAGTAGAAGGGCAGCTTCAGGCAGGGAAAGACTGAGCTTGTTTATGTGTACACTGCATAGAGATTCTCTGTGACATCAAAGTAGAAGTACCCAGATAGTCATCAGACGTGTGAATACGAGACTCGGGAGAGAGTTTGTAGCCAGAAGCATTCATTTAGGAACCTCCGTATAAAACATACTGATGAAATCTTGAAGTAGAGGAGGCCTCTCTAGTATTAGTCAATGTTGAAAGAGAAAGCATAGCTGCAGAAGCTTTGGCAGAATAGACATTTAAGGATGACCAAGGGCTGGGAACCAAGGGTGAGGATATAGCTTAGTGATACAGCACTTGCCTAGCAGCCACAAAGCTTTGAGTTCAAGTCTTATTTACACACACACACACACACACACACACACACACACACACACACCACAGCACAGCACAAGCTTATTGCTTGGTTTTGCTTGCTGGCATATGTCTGTAATCCCAGTAACTGGGAGGTACAGGCAAAAGGATTAGGAAATCAAGTCTATTCTTGGCTATGCAATGAATTTGAAGCCAGCCTATATTACATGAGACCTTGTCTCAAAAACAGGAGTCATCAGAAGTGACTAGAAGAACATGACCCTGATCTGAACAGATTGGAAAGAAGTGTGTGCCGGTGGATGTGGGAATGGGATTGAGGATATAAAATGAGATCATCTCAATAGCCTGAATAAGGTCAATAAGAGAAAGTAGGGGATCAAACACGGCTCCGAGTCTCTAGCTCGAGTGGCTCAGTTGGTTGATGAGAAGCAGGAGCTTCTATAAATAACTCTGTGAGGTGCTGGTATCCAAGAAGGCAACTGCGGCCAGCAGGCGCTCAGAATAGAATCCGTGTGGTCTCGCCTGGGAAGTGTTCATTGTCAAGGCAGGTCTTGACATCAGAGAAAATGAGATGGCCATGGACACGAGTTGATACTGGAGCCCCAGGAACAGGAACTCTCATTAAGGAATGGGCAGAAGAAGAGGCACCAGCAAAAGAGAGCACAGAGACAGATCAGGGAGAGCTGAGTTTGTCCTGAAGAAGAAAGCCTTCCTGCCTATAGCTAACCCAGTAGGATCTTTTCCTTATAATTATAAGTGGTCCTAGTGTGTTTAAATATTGACCTTAGTGTATCTGAATATTAGTCCCTGGGTGCTTCAATACTGATCCCTGTATGTCTGAACATTGGTCCTTGTGTGATTTTCAGCAGTAATTTCTTCAACGTTCACACACGTTCAGCCTTCACACACCACATTACATAACAATTCTGCACATCTTCTAAAATTATCCCAAATATTATCAAAGGGCCAAGAAGTCTTAAGTGCTGTACTTTCCCAACTTGCCTCTGCATAAAGAACTTTCACAGAGTCCAAGAAGTAGACCACTTAATCCAGCAATGGTTTGAGTTTACTTCCATGCTTGGAAATACTTCCGTCATTAGGGTCGAGCTGAAGCACGTAGCATCCTTCAAATGCTGTTCTTCCTTCTTCATGTGGTGTTGTGAATGGCTCAGCAAGTGGGCCCATCATTTTCTTGCTAATTAATTTCAGTCTAATTGGTTTCAGCCCACATAACAGTGCAGGATGCAAGAGAGGGCAATAGCAGTCATATTCAACTAAAAGTACCTGCCAGCATCAAAGCCCCTGCATTAATCAATTCACTACACAAGTAAGAGCTCTTAAGAGCTAAACGAAGTGAATTCGTGCCCCCTTCCCAATTAGTTTCAGAAAAATCTCCAAGTGTGGAGAACTCTGTCAAAGCAGCAGGAAACAGTTCATCTTTTCATCCTACTATCACCGTTCCTGCATAACACATTCTTGCAATAAGTTATCAAGCATTTACCAGCCCATATGCTGTGCATTGTTTAGAGGCTTTCAAGTCCTCCAAAGGACTGTTACCTACACAGGTGCCACAGCCAGGATGTCTTACTTATAACTTCATTCCTAGAGGATAATATGATATGTGGAGATGTTGATCCTTGTTGTGGGAATGAATCAATGAAGAGAATGCAGAAGGAAAGGAAGGAGGAAAGGGGAAATTGATTAGTGAATTCACTCCAATTCAAAAAGTCACAATGAGAAAATATTCTTGAGGCTGGAGAGATGGCTCAACAGTTAAGAGCACCGACTGCTCTTGCAGAGGACCCAGGTTCAATTCCCAGCACCCACATTGTGGCTAAGAACTGTCTTTAAGCCAGGCATCCTGGCACACACCTTTAGTCCTAGCACTTGGGAGGCAGAGGCAGGCGAATCTCTGTGAATCCAAGGCCAGCCTGGTCTACAGAGTGAGTTTCAGACCAGCTGGGGCTATAGGGATGCCCTGTCTAAAAATAAGAAAACATTCTCTTAGGGCTAAGGCGATGGCTCAGTTAGTAAAGTGTCTGTGTCAAAAGCATATAAAACTCGGCATTGTAACATGCTTTTTATGTAGCCCTAGTCCTAGGCAGGAGAGGGAGGATCAAGACAGGGAGGTCCCTGGAGCTCACTGGCCACCCAGTCAAGCTGACTTGATGAGCTCCAGGATCAATGAGGAACTCTGTCTGAAAAATAAAGTGAAAAGCAATTAAGGAATAAACCTGACAGTCAGTGTCCACTCTGACCCCTACATGCACTCATATGCATATGAATGTGCACTGGCATCCACACATACAAAAACCCACACAAACATGCACATATACCACACATGTACAAACCTATCCACATATGTGTGTGCACACACCCACATGCATTATCTTGAAAGTCAGCCCAATAACCTATGAGGTCATGAAAAAGTCACTTAAACTTTCTGCATCATTCTTTCATGTAATGTCAGGACTGTCTACATAACATACTTCAAAGTATTATAATGATGTAGGGGCCAAGGATGTAGTTCAGCAGTGAAGTATTTGCCTGAGTTCAATCTCCAGCCCTGAGAAAAAGGGGGAGTTATAATGAAGCACACAATTTAATTAATGGAATAGAAGGCACTCTTTAGGAGTTAAAAGATAGTTGTGTCTATATTGTTCTTTATTGTGCCTATCATTAGACGAAGTTTATATGTCTTAGAATATTTTAAATTCTATTTTATTTCATTTTACTTTATTTTATGTGTCTGAGTGTTTCCCTGTATGTATATTAGTGTACTGTGTCATGAAATCCCACAGAGGCCAGAAGAGGAGGTCAAGTCCCCTAGAACTAGAGTTACAAAGGGTTGTTAGCCTCCACGTGGGTGCTGGAACTGAATCTGGGTCCTCTGCAAGAGCACCCAGTGCTCTTACTGCTGAGCCCTTTATAATGATGTTGAAAAAAATTCATAAAACTATTATGACTTTATGACCCTGGTGAAAAAAAGGAAAATATAACTCAAGTTGCTGTCCTTACAGAGCTCAGGGCTGAGTGGAGCAAGCTGACATAAAAGCATAAGCAGTCAAGCCAGGCTTGGTGGCATGTGCCTTTAATCCCAGCACTCAGGAGGCAAAGGCAGGAAGATGTCTATGAGTTCAAGGCCAGCCTGGTCTACGTAGCAAGCATAGCAAGCTCCAGGCCAGCTGGGAGTAAAGAGAGACCCTGTCTCAAAAAGACCGAAAAAAAAAAAAAGCATAAATAGTCACCATGGAAGCAGTAGTACAGAGTGGAAAGTCGCACCAGTGAGTGACTGGAGATCACAGTAAGAACTAGTGCTCTGCTCATCAGTCAAGGCCTGGGAAGGGGATAACTGAACCAGTCTGTAGAGTAGTTGACACTTTCAAGGTAGAGACAAAGTGGGCTCTGAGTGTTTTTTAAGTTTACACAAATAATATTTCATTGTACATGTTTTCGACTTTCTTTTTTTTTATTTATTTCTGTATGTGTATCAATGTACTGTCTGCATGCAAGTCGTGCAATGCCGCGGAGGTCAGAAGAGGGTGTCGGATTCCCCTGGAACTGGAGTACTCCTGGAATTGGAGTTTCAGACAGTTTTCGGCCGCCATGTGGGTGCTGGGGATCGAACCTGGGTCCTCTGTAAGAGCGGTTGGCGCTCTTAACCACTAGGCCATCTCTCCAGCCCACGACTTTCTTTTTACCCTTATTATGTTTCTGAGATTTAACCAAACTGTTACATAAGAAGATCATAAGTATCTGATTGTTTTCTACATTTCAAATAGTCCATGGCTTATATTAGTTTTTAACTAGTCATGACTGCACATACCTATAATCCCATGTTGAGGTGGGGGGGCAGGAGGATCAGAAGTTCAAAGCCAGCCTCTGCTACTTAGCCCATTCAAGGCTAGCCTGGAATAGGAGCTATGGCTAAGTAGATAAGAATGTTAACTCCACAACATGAGTACCTGAGGTCAAATACCCAGAGCTGGGCATGGTCCTATGCACAATTTACCCCATCACTGTATCGGGAGAGATGGAAGATCTAGGCCTTGCTGCTTGCTGGCTGTCAGCCCAGCTCCAGGTTGAGTTAGAGACCCGTCTCAAGGGAATAAGGGGAAAGGTGATAGAGGACCCAATGTCCTCCTCTGGCTTCCTCCGCATGTGAACTTGGGCCCATGCACCTGCACACCAACATGTGCATATATCACACAGCATAAATAAATTAATAAATTAATAAATCATCTTTCTAAGGAAATAGAGGATGCCTGAGTGGGACAATGTGTTCAAGGTGCTTAAGAAGTAGATGTTATAGCCAGGTGTGGAGGCGCATACCGTTAATCCTAGCACTTGGAAGGCAGAGGCAGGTGGATCTTTGTGAGTTCAAGGCCAGCCTGGTCTACAGAGTTAATTCCAGGACAGTTGGGGCTACAGGGAGACCCTGTCTCAAAAAGACCAAAAAAAAAAAAAAAAAAGAAGAAGAAGGAGATGCTAGTAGATCTGGACCAGACTAAGAAAGAAGTTGCTGGGTAAAGTATTTTCATTAGTAGGATCAAAAGGTTATTCCTGGACAAACTGTCAGCCCATGAAAGGAAACAGCCAGAATTGACCAGAGTCCAAGTCAACAGCTCCAGAGAGAGTGGACTGTTTTACCTCTCATCCACCTGTGCCCCTTTTCTAAGCCTAGGGAACAACCTGCGGAAGAGGGGGCGTGGTAGAATGTAAGGGTTGCGATTGGGGTGAATGGTGAAACTACAGCAATGTAGTCTGGACACTCATTTGATCAACTTGATTGAACAAACAACCTGTCACCCCCCACTGGATGGTGGGGCTGTAGGTGTTTGGGCACAACAGCCTGCAGATAGGTTTTGCATGAAGGATGCTTGTACTCATGGATTATCACTTATAGCTAAAAATGAAAAAAAAGAAAAAACTGAGAGAAAGATGCAGGACAGTTATGGCAGAATGCATGATCTGGGATGGGGTGGGGGGGGAGGGAAAGGGAAATAAGCCTGAACTGAATTGGAAAAATGTATGAAATGCACAAAGCATCAATAAAAACTAATTTAAAAAAATAAATAAATAAATAAATAAATAAATTCTTAAAAAAAAAAAAAAGAAAGAAGTTGCAGGTAACAATGAGTATTCTGTATTTCATTGTTTGCATAAAGGAATCTGCATTTGATGATGAATCAAAATTGAGTAAATCTTGTGGTCACAAAGCTTTTCAGCTGATAGCAAAGAAATAACAATGAAGGGGGCAGGCGAGACTTGACACTGACTCTCACCTTAGGCTCACTGTTCCCATGAGCAATGCCTTCCGAATCCAGACAAGGAGACCAAGTGTTAGAATCCAGGATACTGCAGGTGCCTTTGACATTTTTGGTTGGGGTTTTGAAGGGCTGTGTACATGGCTTGGGCCACACAATGGAGAGAACTCAGCTCTCATCAAGTCTGGAGGAAGAGGGAGTGAAGCTGGGCAAGCAGAAACATTTTTGGATTTGCCCCTTACTCTCCACAGCTTTTACTAAAGTCATCTTTATACCACCTTGTACCACATGAGGTCCCCAGCTCAGTCCCAGGATTGAAGGCCAATTGTGTGTTGCTGTGACAGCGACTATTTAAAAGGAAAATAAAGAAGTGACAAGCTGTGACACACTATCATTAAGTAATCATAATTTTCCCCCCTATATTACAACAATAGATGTCACTCTCTCATCTGGAAGGCAGGCCACGTATAGAAACACCATGTCAAAAACCTTTTCAGACAAAGACTACTGTGGTGGGGAGTGAGCTACGTGGGTGCAGAGCAGAGTATTTTGATGGGCTGCATCCACCCCACTGCCACCCCCGACTCCTACAGGCTCTGATAAAAGTCAGATCTGTGCAGAACTTCAAAGGCTCCTTCATCTGACAAACAGTAATAAAACAAGAAATTTTTCAAAAATCTGCCAAGGCGTATGGAGGAAGCAGAGCTGACAAACACTGCAGCGGTTCTGTTTTAGTGATCAACAGACTGACTGTAGGGCACTTCCTCCTCGTGGGAAGCCAAGTCTGGGCTGTCAACTATGAAGAAATACAGAAAGGTCAGGCAGCAGAGGCCTCCATAAGCCTGGAGTGAGCCATGGTGCATTCTTTCCGGCTGTTTTTGCATCCAGTCTGCAACACAACTCAAGCCATAGCCCATTCCAGCCCAGCTCCGACATCCACTGCTCTCCATAATGAAAGATGCAAGAAACAAAGTCAGTCTGGTCTCAGTTCCCTTCCTCCACTGAGTGGATGACTGGGGGCTGGGAGCATGTGCAAGGAAATAACTCTGGAATCCTGAACATCTGGCTTCTATTCAGACTGTCTCCAACCTTGGGAGCATATTGAAAGCATTTGGCTGTCTCAACAATCTAAAAGGAGCTATTTAGTTCAGACTCAACAACCGGTCCCAACACATGCTTTTATTTGGACACAATTGGAGCCAAGACAGTTCCTTTTTTGAAAGGAGAAAGGTAGAAATAACATGAGTCTCGAGGCAGAGGGCTGCCACTTGCCCGAGACAGCTGTGTGACTGTATTTGGCTTCCTCGTTCTCTTAACTGACTAGCCATGATTAAATTCTACTCACTCAGGATTACTGAGACAATCAACTAGCAGAGTGCAGAACCTGGTACATGGTACCTGCTTTCTTCAGAAAAGCCAGAGCCATGTTTTAGCCATGGGGCATAAGAGAGCCTACCTTGAGATCAGGGATTTCCCAAGACCACCTGAGGCACAGGGATGCTAAAAAGTCCACCAGAAAACTCTTAGAAACGATTAACAGCTTCAGTAAAGCGGCAGGATACAAAATTAACCTAGAAAAATCAGTAGCCTTTCTTTGCCCCAACAACAAGCAACTGAAGAAGGAATTCAAGGAGACCTTCCCACTCACAATAGACTCAAAAACAATAAAATACCTAGGAACAAACCTAACCAAAGACAACAAAGATCTCTACAACCAAATTTTAAACCCCTGATGAAGGAAATTGAAGAAGACATCAGAAAATGGAAAAACCTCCCATGCTCATGGATTGGGAAAAGTAATATAGTAAAAATGTCCCTTCTACCAAAACTCTTGTATAGATTTAATGCAATCCCAATTAAAATCCCCAAGAGTTTCTTCACAGGCTTGGAAAAAAAGTCCTTAATTTCATTTGGAAAAACAAAAGACCCTGGATAGCTAAAGCAACCCTGAGTGAAAAGAGCAACACAGGGAGGATCTCTATACCAGACTTCAAACTATACTACAGGGCTATAGTCATAAAAACATCCTGGTGAGGCTGGAGAGATGGCCTAGCGGTTGGGAGCACCGACACTCTTGCAGAGGACCCGGGTTCGATCCCCAGCACCAACAAGGCGGCCGAGAGCCATCTGAAACTCCAATTCCAGGAGAACTCCAGTTCCAGGGGAATCTGACACCCTCTTCTGACCTCCGCGGCATTGCAAGACACGGGTGCACAGACTTGCATGCAGACAGTACATTCATACACATACAGAAATAAATAAAAAATTAATTAAAAAAAAGCCTAGTACTGGCACAGAAACAGATTTGTAGACCAATGGAACAAAACCAAAGATCCAAACTTAAGCACATACAATTTCAGCCCACCTTACAGTTGACAAGGGGGCCAAGAAGACACAATGGAGGAAAGACAGCATCTTCAGTAAGTGGTGTTGGCAAAACTGGATCACCACTTGTAGAAGAATAAAATCAAACCCCTACCTCTTGCCCTGTACAAAACTCAACTCCAGATGGATTAAAGACCTCAATGTGAAGTCCCAAACTCTGAAGGCCATAGAAGAAAAAGTTGGCAGCAGACTACAAGACATAGGCATAGGAAAAAACTTCCTAAATCAGACAGCAGCTGCCCAAGAAATAAGGTCGACAATTGACAAATGGGACCTCATTAAACTCAAAAGCTTCTGTACATCAAAAGAAACAATCAAGGAAGTGAAGAGAAACCACAGAGTGGGAGGAAACCTTCACCGCAGATACATCTGACAAAGCATTGATTTCCAGAATATATAAACTACTCAAAAAACAAAGAAAAAAGAAAACAAATGACCCACTCAATAGATGGAGCAAAGAACTGAACAGAGACTTCACAAGTGAGGAATTAGAGATGTCTGAGAAACACCTCAAGAAGTGTTCAACATCACTAATCATTAAGGAAATGCAAATCAAAACCACTTTAAGATATCATCTTACTCCAATAAGACTGGCTAGGATCAAGAAAACAAATGATACCAAGTGCTGGAGAGGTTGTGGGGAAAGGGGAGCACTCATCCACTGCTGGTGGGATTGTAAAGTGGTGCAGCCACTATGGAAAGCAGTGTGGAGAACCCTTGGAAGACTTGGAATGAACTTGCCACCTGACCCAGCCATACCACTCCTGGGCATGTACCCACAAGACTCATCTTACCGCAGAGATACATGCACAGCCATGTTTATTGCAGATCTCTTCACAATTTCAAGGAGCTGGAACCAACCCAAGTGCCCCTCAACTCACGAGTGGATAGAGAAAATGTGGTACACAATGGAGTTCTATGCAGCGGCAAAGAAAGATGACATCATGAACTTTGTAGGCAAATGGCTGGAGCTAGAAGATATCATGCTGAGTGAAGTAACACAGTGCCAGAAAAACAAACGATGAACGGTATCCCTCATCTGTGGATGCTAGCACCAATTACCTAATTGTATGGCAAACTGAGCAACGTCAATGTGATCTGAAAACAACTGTGCTCTTATATTGTAGAATCCCTTAAAAAAAGGGGGGAAAAAGAGAAAGCCTACCTTGCCATGTCTGTAACTACATACCTATAATGTCAATACTTAGGAAGCTGACACAGGAGGATTGTGAGTTCCAGCCCAGCCTGGGTTACGTAGTAAGACTTTATCTAAAAAGGCAAAGTCCCTGCTTGCTTTGTGGATTGAAGGGACTGTGGTTGAGGTCATTGTTACAGCAGAACTGTAGAAGAGTATGCCAGGGCCAAATGCTTTGGTTCCTAAAACTAATCCAGGGGACCCTGAGAATGAGAAATTTCTAGACCACCACTGGACATATATTTGGCCCCTTTTGTGAAGAAAGCCTCCTTGGCATTAGCTCAACTGCACCAAGGTCACAATCTAGCCCTGAACCTTCCTGAGAAACTGAATTCCACATAATCCTTAGAGCTCTGTTTTTCTGAACACCATCACTAGGAACCACACTGCTGGAATGTCAATAAACATATCTGCTAAAACATTAAGCATATGGAAGGTCCAAGGCATAGTGAAGATTGCCTCAACTTTTCTGCTGCTATGCCGTAGCCCCATCCCTAAAAGTGCAGAGACTATATAAAAATTGAACCTGAGGTCACTTTACCTTAGGTAGTTAATGGAACAGTGTATCCCCAGAATGTTGCTAGGGCATCAAACCTCACTACTCTAATCGCCAAGGTTGAAGTCTTTTACAAAGTATGTTAGGATACACAAGATACTTGTCTTAACTTTTAGAATATTTTATTATTTTTATTTTATGTGTGTATTATCTGCATGTATGTAGTGCACCCATGTCATACACTGCCTGCAGAGGTCAGAAGAAGGTGTTGGATTCAACTGGAACTGGAGCTGCAGGCAGTTGCTAGCTGTCGTGTGGGTGCTGAGAATTGAACCTGGCTCCTCTGAACACACAGCAAGTTCTCTTAACCACTGAGCCATCTCTCCAGCTCCAGGAAACACGAGACACTTTTACCAGTGTAATACCACACCAATTAAGTCTAATGCTGCAGATGAGGAGACAGCCCCACTCAAGTGGCTGTAAGGTGTCCTGGCCTCCCACATTCAAAACCTCTGTCATATCACAGCTATCAAATGAGTCAGTATGAAGGAATCAAATACAGATTAGCCCCTCAGAAACCTCTGAGGAGCTCTGGGAAGCTGGGGTATTCAAAGTCAACGCTACTCAACATCAGAGCACCCTCTTCCAACATACACTCTAGCCAGGTAAATGTTTCCCTGGCTCTACTCTCAACTCAACCTTTGGTCTAAAACATGGAAATAACTGCAGTGGATGAAGCAGTCTTGCAGGAGAAATGCTTGGTGTGTAGGATTGGCTACCGTGCCTCCCTCATCCTCCCCTAACCATCTCTACTGCTCTGGCTGTGCCTTCCAGCTTAGTCCTCAGTCACCATGACATTAAGTAGAGCTGTTGTCTGGCTTCCTGCCACTGACCCATATCATATCTCTGCTACACATTTCCTAAGTCTCCTACCAACTCACAAACTGTGTCTTCTAGAAGACGGTCACAAGGCATCTTAGGAGTACATTGTAAGTAGAAAAAGCAATCATTTCTTCACCTCGACACAATGTCAGTGCTGCCTACTCCAGAAACCTTCTTCTATTTGTGCCTCCCATGGTCTTGCCCATTTCAGAGATGTAGGCCACTCCCGTGTACCCCATGGAGCTCTCCTTTTCCCCCATGACAGTTCTCACTATGTCTTCAGCTGCTTAGCCACAGTACCTGGTCCAATGTCATTAAGATGGTTGACATTCTGGAATGAATGACACCAACTGTTAGGTTTTTTTTAATATTTAAAAACATTTTATTTTTTTCATTTTTTAACAATAAGTAATAATTTATGAGTACAAGCATCCTTCATGTAAAACCAATTTGCAAGCAGTTGTGCCCAAACCCACACAGCCCAAGGGTCCCACCATCCAGCTAGGGGGCTTGTATGTTCAATCAAGTTGACCAAATGAGTGTCCAGTCTATATTGCTGTAGTTTCACCATTCACCCCAATCACAGCCCTTACATTCTATCATGCCCCCTCTTCTGCAGATTGTTCCCTAGGCTTAGAAAAGGGGCATGGGTGGATGAGAAGCAAAACAGTCTACTTTCTCTGGAGCTGTCTTTTTGGACTCTAGTCAATTCTGGCTGTTTCCTTTCATGGGCTGACATTTTGTCCAGGAATAACCTTTCAGTCCTACTAATGAAGCACAGGCATTTAGATATATAGGTATTTAAACAGTACTAATTGTTATGGTAGGTTACTTTGGTATAGACACAGATGTTTGGATGGTATGTTAATCCATGAATTACATTTT
>VZQC01008050.1:2961281-2992350 GCA_009823505.1 Rhizomys pruinosus | reverse complement strand
TTCCTGTAAAATGTGACGGGTCTTACTGTGGTCTATAACATCTCTAACGCTAGAGGATGTAAGCTTGTGGCATCAGCTTTGGGTTATTCTCCAAGGAAGGCTAATAGCCAATTAGATTTGGGATATATATGGGCATATGGCTGCCACTGCTTCCCCAGTATTTACAGGCAGGTGAGGTGTTAGCTGGTGCTGATGGAGGAGTCTTTTGCTTACTGCTTGACTCAAGGAGACCTATATTTGCTTTTTTTTGGTTTAGTGGCCTTTGGTACACTCTGGTATTCCAGAGACCAACTGTGCACTTGCCAGTGCGGTCTCACTAACATCTTTCCCATGTTTACATCGTCTTCGACAGCAGGGGCTTATCACTCTCTTTTTTTGCAGGTATCCCAGTTTTACAGGCAAAAAGCCTTTACCTTTTGGGGGGGGCTTGGATTCCCCTGGCCAACATCTCCTGGTTAGAATAATCTCCATTGCTGATCAGAGCTCTCCTGTATTAAATTATATTTTGCTTAAATGCACAGCTTAGGAGGACTTTAGTATTTTATATTTGGTTTCTGAATAGAGAATAATCTTTTTCACAGTTCCTATGTCAATTAGTCAATTAAAAGGAATGTGCTTTACTGGTTTTATAAGAGATTACCTCTATGACAGTTGCTCCAATTTACAGTTAGAGAAATGACCTCATCATCATCATATCCTCCTTGTTTCTATGAAGGAGAGTAAGACTATCTCTCCTATTAAAACTTTGCGGCGATAGTCGCCTTGATTGGCTGGTCCCTGTTGCTGGGAGCAGCCGCCATGCTGCATGCAGGTAAAAAACTTGGGCAGTGACCCACGGTGCAGGACAATTGATTTGCTGAGTTGTGGCAGAGGGGCCTAGATCTGACTCTAAATACCGCCAGAGCGTGGCTGCCCAGCGGATGGCTCCGCCCCCCCCAGTCGGCAAAGCTGGTCCTGGGTTTGGGGTCAAGCATAGTCGCCATTGGCTGGTCCTGCACAGGGAGTTGCCCACCCAGTGGCTGCACGCAGGACCGGGGCACGAAGTCAGGAATAACCCCCCCCCCCGGCCCCCGCCCAACAAAACTGGATTGAGGACAGGTATCCCAGAGGGAATTAAGAAACATCCAGAACAGGAAAAAGGAAAGAACTTCCAGTATCCAATATATAAACAAAAGTGAAAGCCTTAAACCTAGACAAGTCAAAACTCATAAAAACAAGGAGGGAGTGAGGAAGGGGGTCAAAAAAAAAAAAAAGCATGAAGAAGAAAGCAAAAAATAAAAACAAGCTTTAGGCCTTCAACAAACTGAAAAGACAGGCATTTGGATTTCAATCACAAAAAGGAAAAAAACCCACATGCCAGGGAGTCTGCAAGAAGAGAAGACATGGGACAAAAGGTTTGTTAGGATAAATTCCGCACCAAAGCTCTACCAAACCTGGTAGGAGAACAAACTACAATCAGGCATCCCCCCCTGGAGGTTGGGACCCCAGAAAAACCGAAAACAGACCTTAGAGAAACTAATTGCAGGCCTACGCAGAGAGAAATTAAAGAACATAAAAAGAAAAAAAAAAAAAAAAAAAAAAAAAAAAAAAAAATGGAAAAAACTCAAAAAAGGACCTAGAGGGTTAAATGACAAACTAAGGAAAGAAACTCAGAGAAGTAAAGAGAGTAAAGAGAGAAAGAATGAAAAACTCAAAAAGGACCTAGAGGGATACAATGACAAACATGAAGGGAAGAATTGACAAAACTCCAGAAAAAAAAAGAAAAAAGGAAAAAAAAAACAAAACCCTTAAGGAAGTAAAAGAAAACACTGAAAAAAGGAGGCCAACCAACGAAAAATAAAAGGAGCAACAAGAAGAGATTGAGAAACTCATAAAGGGAATGGAATATTATTAAAAGAAATCAACAGGATGAAATTGACAAAGGAATGAAAATAACCAACCTAAAAAGGAAAAAAATAATTAAAAGAAACCAAAAAAAAAAAAAAATAAAGCCTCAGAAATAGAATGGAGGACGGCAGAACAAGAATAATCAGATCTGGGAGATCTAATTACAGAGCAACTAAAAAAAAACTCAAATAAAAGATTATGAAAAAAATTTTAAAAACACACCACAAAAACTGGAAAACCAGGAAATATTGGGACACTATGAAAAGATCAAAAAACCTCTGCATCATAGGAATAGAGGAAGGAGAAGAATCTCAAGAGAATAGTATTGATCAGAATCTTCAACAGATATAAATAGATGAAAACTTCCCCAAACTAAAAGTAGACAAAACCATTCAAATACAAGAAGCACATAGGACTCAAATAAGACAAGATCAGAAAAAAGAAACTCCCCACGCCACCTCATATCAAACAAAGTGCTAGATGCCCAAAAACAAAGACAAAATTCTGGAAGGCCACAAAGAGGAGGAAAAAAAAACAAGTTCAATTAACAAAGGAAAAAAAAACCCATCAGAGAATCACAAATGACTTCTCGCTGCAAAACCATGAAAGCAAGAAGAACATGGAGCAAAAGCATTTCCAGTGTTAAGGACTATGATGCCAACCCAGAATACTTACCCGCCAAAAATGTCAATTCAGTTGAAGGAGAGAGAGAAGAATCTTCCATGCATAAACAAGATGATTGGATACATGTAGTAGAAAACCAACTCTCCAGAAAAATGCTTGAAGCAATTCAAAGGCAGAAGAGAGAAGAACTATCCCTTCAAGCCACCTAGGAAAAGAAACTATAAAAAAATATAACCATAGGAGTAGGACTCAGAGTCTAAAAGTCCAAAATGGATAATAAGGTGAAAGGAAAACAATCCATTTTCAATTATAACCTTTAAATATCAATGGGGGCTGACTCCCCAATCACAAGGCATAAGACTGAGAAGAATGGTTGGGAAACAAAATCCATTCCATATTCTGTCTGCAAAGAAAACCCACCTCACTTTCGAAGGACAGGCACCAACTTAAGGTGAAGGGATGGAAGAAAACATTCCAAAGCAAAATGGGATACCAAAAGAAAAGCAGGGGGTGTCGCATCCCGAATATCAGACAAAAGAGACTTCAAAGCAAAAGAAATGGAAAAAAAAAAAGGGACAAAGAGGCACCTAGAAGGTAAGTTTCATTAGGACTCATTATAAATAGTTGTTACAAGTAGGATCCACAGAGGGGTTTGATGCCTGTAGCAGTCTGAGGCTTTTCTTCCTTTCAATGTTTAGACAGGCCAACCTTTCTGCTGGCACTTCCTGGTACATCCTACACAATGCAAAGCTGTGTCTTTTCTTTCTCAGCCGTTAAGTTGGTGATGTTTTAACCCGTGGGAACATACAGATCTTTTCCCATAGTTAGTTTTAAGATTTGAATTGCGACGTTTTTGACAGAAAAGTTTCATATATATCTGTATCCCCCCTTTTTATTTTAGGTTTTTGTTTTATGACCCATGAGTCTCAAAAAGGGCATTTGTAGTACACGTACCTATAGGCAGGAATCAAGGTGCAGATTTCATCACATTCACCCAAGCTATTTTGGGTGACTATATGTAGTTAACTTGGGAAGCAAACTTAATTTCTTAAGTTAAATCATCCTACAGGTAAAAGAGAATGCTACAAGATGATACTGTACAACAGAAAAATTATAGAGATCTTTGTGCCAATCTCAAAGTTATTGTTCTACAGATTTTAAGTAAAACAAATGTGGACAACAATTTATATTTCCAATTAACTCATATGCATTACCATTTTTATCAGAACCTTTAAACCAATGTTGTTTAATATACACATACTTACTTTTACTAAGTCCTAAAACACCATGTAACCTGTAGGCATAGTCTGAGCAAAATTGGATACTTGTTTAACTCACGTCAATTAAATATATATTAATCAAATATAGACCCGTGTCCCTCTCCCGCCCCTCCCACCCCTCCCGATTCATCATTTCAGTCAATTTTCTGATGCGGTCTTTCTGTTGTTGTGCTTTTAATATGCATCCCTCTCCACAAGAAATACTTACAACTGGGTTATTGGCGCTAGCATCTGCAGATGAGGGATACCATTCGTTGTTTGTTTTTCTGGGACTGTGTTACTTCACTTAATATTAATATCTTCTAGCTCCATCCATTTCCCTGAAAAGTTCATGAAGTTGTCTTTCTTTACCGCTGCATAGAACTCCATTGTGTACATGTACCACATTTTCTCTATGCACTCGTCAGTTGAGGGGCATTTGGGTTGGTTCCAGCTTTTTGCTATTGAGAACAGAGCTGCAATAAATATAGCTGTGCATGTATTTCTGCAGTAAGATGAGTCTTGTGGGTATATACCCAGGAGTGGTATGACTGGGTCAAATGGCAAGCTCATTTTGAGTCTTCCAAGGGTTCTCCACACTGCTTTCCATAGTGGCTGTACAAGTTTACATTCCCACCAACAATGGACACCAACTGTTATTAAATGCTTCTGTGGAGACAAGAACTATAGCAGATTTTTTCCAAATTTTTAAAATATTTTATTTATTATTCTTATGGATATGAGTGTATTGCTGCATGTATATAAGTGTACTTGTGTCATGCAATGCCCACAGAGGTCAGAAAAGGGTGTCAGATCCCCTGGAACTGGAGTTATGGACAGTTGTTAACTGCCATGTGGGTGCTGGGAACAGAACCCCAGTCCTCTGCAAGAGCAATGGGTGCTTTTAAGCACCAAGCCATCTCTCCAGCCCCTCACTACTACTATGTTTTTATTTTGTATGCTCTACTATTTTCTCTTCAGTAATAAAGTGAAGAAAATTCTTATCACTTACATTTTTAGTTAAAAAGTCTTAAAAAATAATAACATTTAAAAACTTTACAAAAATCAAGTATAATAGGTCAAATATAAATTTGTTAGTAATATAAAAATAATAGAAAATATTTTACATCAATAGTAAAGGGACATTGGAGGGGGCTTTCAAAGGATGGGGTATATAGCATGGTGGTCAGACTTTAATTTTTTTAATAAACCCAAAGAAGCTTAAATTTCTGACTTCCTCATTGGCCAAGGGCCCCTTTCAAAGCCTTGGTTTAGGAAATATACTTTTGCCAGCATGGTGGCACACGCCTTTAATCCCAGAACTCGGGAGGCAGAGGCAGGTGGATCACTGTAAGTTCAAGGCCAGCCTGGTCTACAAAGTGAGTTCCAGGCCAGCTGGGGCTGCAAGGAGACCCTGTCTCAAAACAAAAAACAAACAAACAAAAAAACACCATATATTATTTTATTTTATTTTTCTTAGAGTATCTCCTCATAAGTCATGTAAATGTCAAGCTCTGCTTAAATCCTAGATCTACCCCTACTGAAATCAAAACACAATAAAAAAAAAAATAACCAGGAGCCTGTGAGATGACTCAGAGGGTGTGCTAGATAGCTTTGGTTGTCAACTTGATATCTAGGAGAAGAAGGAGCCTCAGCTGCAGCACTTTTTCTATTGAACTGGCCTGTGGGCATGTCTGTGAGGCAGTTTTTGATTGTTGAATGATCTAGGAGGGTTCAGCCCACTGTGGGTTGTGCCACCCCTTGGCAGGTCGTCCCGGGTTGTATAAGAAAGCAGATTGCGTGGCTGGAGAGATGGCCTAGCAGTTGGGAGCTCCGACTGCTCTTACAGAGGACCCGGGTTCGATCCCCAGCACCCACATGGCAGCTGAGAACCGTTTATAACTCCAATTCCAGGAGAACTCCAGTTCTAGGGGAATCCGACATCCTCTTCTGACCTCCGTGGCATTGCATGACACGGGTTCACAAACCTACATGCAGACAGTACATTCATACACATACAAAAATAAATAAAAGAAAAGAAAAAAAAGAAAAAAGAAAGAAAGCAGATTGGGTACAGACCAAAAGAATAAGCCAGTAAGCAGTGTTCCTCCACAGTCTCTGCTTCAGTTCCTGCCTCCAGGCTTCTGCCTTGAGTTCCTGCCCTGACTTCCCTGATGTTGAACTGTGACCTGGGAGATATAAGATCAAATAATCCCTTTCCTCTCCAAGTTGTTTCATCACAGCAACAGAAAGCAAACTAAAACAGAGAGTAAGGGCACTTGCCACCAACCTTCATGACCTGAGCTCAATCCCCAGAATTTATGTGGTAACAGGAGAGAACTGAGATCTGAGATACAAGCTGACCTCTGAACTCTACATATGTGTGCATGAGTGTGCTCCCCTGTGCACACACAAATATCATTAAATATTTTTAAATAGCAAAAAATCACCCCACATTAAAATTGTATCAGTGCCAAACAATCCTAAGTAACATGTTTTCAAGCAGGACTCTGATGCAAATAATATAATTCATTATGATCAAATGGGTTTTATATGAGGAATGCAAGGATAGTTTGGTATTCAGAAACTACTGCTGAATTTATCTTTATATTAACTCTAGGGAAAAAAAAGCAATGCACTTTATAACTTCATGGAAGTCATTTCTTAAAATGTTCCTTTCTTCTTACAAAGTTCATTACAAGGGCTGGTGGGATGCCTCAGCAGATAAAGGCACTTCCTGTGAAGCCTGAAAACCCACGTGCAATCCAAAAATTCATTACTAATAGAAGAATTCTTCCTCCACATGATATAGTTATGTTTTACTCTACAGAAAATCCAGTTCTCTATTTCTTTATTGCTATGTAATAAATCATTATAAATCAATAGCTTTAAGTTGATAACTATTACTTATTTTGCCCCCAAATTAAAGTTTGCCTGAAGGCAACAGTGGCTAGGGCTGGGACTGGGCCATTGCCTGGGTTTTTTCACCACAGTGTGCAGCACCCATGCTGTAGAGATGAAACATCTGGGGCTGCAATAACTGGGATCCCCAGGTATCTCTTCCTATGTAGGAGCTCCATGTAGAGAGCTCTGGGTAGCTCTGTTCTTTAATGACAGATAAAGATAGCTGGAATAAGTGTTCCAGTAGATAGAGACAGGCATACTTTTTGTTAATCTTGGCAAGAAAGATAAAAGAATCTATTTTCTCACTATATTTCTTGAGGAAGCCACAAAGGTCTATTAAAGTTCAAAGAGGTGCTAAGTGACTCCACCTTTTAAAGGGACAGTGTCAGCTTGCAAATATGTTCTAAATACCACCATGGCTTCGTACTACAAGCAGGAAACACAGTGATATTAAAGATTCCTTGAAAATAAAAATAAAATAGATGTCTACATTGATTATGATGTAGCATATGATAGTATTTTAGCATAGAAAATAGAATCTTTGACAATATTCTAGCATATTTAAGGCTTCGAAAGCTGTGCTGCCTCTGTTTTGCAAAGCCACAGATCATTCTTTAAAAAAAAAATCAGTGCTGTTGTGTAGGAAGCTTTCTTTTTCCTTTTCTTTTCTTTTTTTTTTTTTTTTTTTTTTTTTTTTTTTTTTTTTTGGTATTTTCAAGACAGGGTCTCCCTTTAAGCCCCAGCTGGCCTGGCGCTCACTCTGTAGACCAGGCTGGCCTTGAACTCACAGAGATCCACCTGTGTCTGCCTCCCAAGTGCTAGGATAAAAGGCGTGTGCCACCACACCTGGCTGGAAGCTTTCTTTTTATGCCGAACACGACCACGCAGCCCTGCTAAGGGGAAAGGGAACACAGTGCCCACTTTGCAGACACTGTGGGGAACTGACCCCTCAGTGCAGAGGTCAGTCAGTTACTTCCGTAACCCAACCTGAGTGGTACTTCCAGCTCAGGCCCTTAGCCTGGACCCATGAGACACATGTTCCACTCTTGGCTGTGACTTCCCACCTGCCCAGAGACTGCTGAAGCCTGGACAGGAATTTCAGGCTGATGGCTGTAGGCCTATCTTCAGCCTATGTCCACTCACAATACCACCTACCCAGATTAGTGGTCCACAAGGGGACCTCTTTCCAACCCACTGGCCATCTGAATGAAATGCAGGCCTACCTTGGCCTGTATGCATGCAATAATTAATAAAAATGACAGCCGGGAATTCCGTGATGTTGTTACTATGAAATTCAAATTTACTCCTTGCTATAGCCTGTTTTTATAAACTAAATGATGTCAGTTCCCAGAGCAAATTATAGGCCCTCCAACTCTGCACCACTGCAAACCATTGCCCCACCTAGCATCACCCAGCTAGGCCACGTTGTTTGCTCCTCCTTGGGGTGGGGTCAGACCCTCAGCCACGCAGTGCCCTGAGGCATGCTAGCTGAGAACTAGCCTGCAATTTGAACTGGATCTTCCTACACTGTTGCTCTGTTGAAACTCTATTTACAAAAATAGATGGCACCTGGGTTTAGCACATATGCTCTAGTGTGTTTGCCTCCATTTCAGAGTTTTTGGGTGATACTAATTAAAATAGAGAAAGTGGAAATACCAGGAAAGGAGAGAAAGAAGCTACTTTTCCATATAGTATGATTTGTATCTATACAATCCAAAAGAATGAACTGAAAAGATAATAATAAGCAATACAAAATCTCAGAAAAAATAAGTGGGTACATACCTGAAATACAGAAATTAATAGCATTAAAAATATTCAAGCATTCATTCAGGTGGGGTTGTAGCTTAAAGGTGGGTCCTTTGCCCAGCATGTGCAAGGCCTTGGGCTTAGTCACCAATAATTAAAATAAAAAGACATTCTTCACTCAGGGTTGCTTTAGCTATTTGGGGTCTTTTGTTTTTCCATATGATTTTAAGGATTTTTTTCCAAGTATGTGAAGAAGCTCATAGGGATTTTGATTGGGATTGCATTAAATCTGTATATCACTTGGGGGTAAAATGGACATTTTTACTATTTTAATTTTTCCAATCCATGAGCATGGGAGTTCTTTCCATCTTTTGATGTCGTTTTCAATCTCCTTCTTCAGGGGTTTAAAATTTTTGTTGTAGAAATCTTTGGTATCTTTGGTTAGGTTTATTCCCAGGCATTTTATTATTTTGGAGGTTATTATGAGTGGGAAGGTCTTCTTATATTCCTTCTCCACTTGTTTATTGTTGGTGTAAACAAAGGCTATTACAGGGCCAAGTCATAAAGACAGCCTGGTACTGGCACAAAAATAGACCCATTGACCAATGGAACAAAATTGAAGATCCAAACTTGAGGTCATACAATTTCAGCCACCTCATATTTGACAAAGGGCAAAAAAATCTCAATGGAGGAAGGATAGCATCTTCAGCAAATGGTGCCGGCAAAATTAGATCACCATTTGTAGAAGAATAAAATTAAACCCCTACCTCTACTCCCTGCACAAAAATCATCTCCAAGTGGATCAAGGATTTCAACGTGAAACCCAAAACTCTGAAGGTGATGGATGAAAAAGTTGGCAGTAACTTACAAGACATAGGTGTAGGAAAAGACTTTCTAAATCAGACTGAAGCTGCCCAGGAAATAAGGTCAACTGTCAACAAATGGGATCTCATCAAACTCAAAAGCTTCTGTACAGTGAAAGAAACAATCAAGGAAGTGAAGAGAAAACCCACAGAGTGGGAGGAAATCTTCACCAGTGATACATCTGACAGAGCATTAACATTCAGAATATATAGACTATTCAAAAAACAAAGAAGAAAACAAATGGCATACTCAAAAGATGGAGTAAAGAGCTGAACAGAGACTTCACCAGTGAGGAATTAAAGATACCTGAGAAACATCTTAAAAAGTGTTCAACATCATTAATAATTCTGGAAATGCAAATTAAAACCACTCTCAGTTATCATCTCACTCCAATACAACTGGGTAAGATAAAAGATAGACACTAAGGGGCTGGAGAGATGGCCTAGCGGTTAAGAGTGCCGACCACTCTTACAGAGGACCCGGGTTCGATCCCCAGCACCCACATGGTGGCCGAGAACAGTCTGAAACTCCAATTCCAGGATAACTCCAGTTCCAGGGGAATCTGACACCCTCTTCTGACCTACGCGGCATTGCACGACATGGGTGCACAAACTTGAATGCAGACAGTACATTCATACACATATAGAAATAAAAAACATTTAAAAAAAATAGGCACTAAATGCTGGAGAGGTTGTGGGCAAAGGGGAACACTCATCCACTGCTGGTAGGAATGTAAACTTGTACAACCATTATGGAAAGCAGTGTGGAGAACCCTTAAAAGACTCAAAATGAGCTTGCCATTTGACATAGTCATACCATTCCTGGGTATATATCCAAAAGACTCATCCTACCACAAAGATACATTCACATTCATGTTTATTGCAGCTTTCTTCACAATAGCAAAGAGCTGGAACCAACCCAAATGTCCCTCAACAGACGAGTGGTAACAAAAATCTGGTACATCTACACAATGGAGTACTTACTATTCAGCAGTAAAGAAACATGACATCAGGGCTGGAAAGATGGATCAGTAGTTAAGAGTACCCACTGCTCTTGCAGAGGACCCGGGTTCGATTCCCAGCACCCACATGGTGGCTAAGAACCATCTTTAACTCCAGCTCCAGGAGAATCCAATGCCCTCTTCTGACCTCTGCGGCGTTGCACGACATGGGTGCACCAACCTACATGCAGTCAGTTCACTCATACACATAAAAAATAATAAATAAATAAATAAATAAATAAATAAATAAATAAATAAATAATGACATCATGAACTTTGCAGGTAAATGGATGGAACTCGAAGCCATTATGCCAAGTGAAGTAACACAGTCCCAGAAAAACAAGTGGCAAATGGTTTCCCTCATTTGTGGATGCTAACACCAAATCCCTAAAGGAAAGGCAAGCTGAACAACATTATTGTTAATTTTCTGTTTATCTGAAAGCAACTATGTTGTTATAATGTAAATCTCTTAATGTGCTCTAGAATCGACCCACCACCTTCTTTCAGACTGTAATTTTGTAATTCTTTTGTAATATGGGTGGAAAGTATGTATTCATATTTTAGAGTAATATAAAATTAAAGGAGGAAAATGTGAATTCCTAAATATACGAGGAAAAAAAAAAAGACTGAGAGATACAGGACGGTTATGGCAGAATGCACGATCTGGGGTGGGGTGGGGGAAGGGTGAGGGGAATATGTCTAAACTGAACTAAAAAATGATGTCTAAAATACACAAAACATCAATAAAAGCATTATAAAATAAAATGAAATAAAAAGACATAATGAAAGTAGCAATAGAAAATGAAAGATACTTCAGAACATAATTTTAATACCCCAAAGCAAGAATTGTGTACAATCTATGCAGAACTCTTCAAACACTCCTGAAGACCTTTGTTTTGTCTCCATAGTTACATATGAACATGCAAATTGATAACAATACAAGTAATATATTTCTATATTAATAATAACTGAAGCAGCAAAATATTGCACCCAACCAATCTGGAATACAGCCTGCTAGGTGAATTGTTTTATATGTTTTCAATATAATATTAAGCCTCTATCAGTGGAGCATGAAGAAGCCTGATCTGTATTAATATGGAATAGGTTCACAGACTATTATTAATTATACACATACACAAGAAATAAAGCATGTGTATACTCCTCTAACTTGTATGAAAAATTTATGAAGATGAACTATATCAAAACCTACATGCAGACACAATAAAATATTCATGAAGAGATAAATATGAGATTGGTTTCCAAAACAGTGAGCTAAATAGGTAGCAGGGAACAGAGGTGCAGAAAGACTGCACCAAATATTCCTAGTGTGTTTTTATTTCTGACTTATATGACTACATTAATTATGTGAAGTGTAAAGGCTGGGGCTGAGACATAGCCCAGTGTTACAGTGTGTACTGAGCATGTGTATGTCCTGGGTTTAATCCTGAGAAGCAAAAGAAAAAAGAGGAAGAGGAGGAGGAGCAGGAGGAGGAGCAACAGAAGGAGGAGGAAGAGGAGGAGAAAGAAGAGAAAGAAGAGGAGGAAGAGGAGGATAAAAATTAAGTACCACTTAGAAGAGAAAATAAAATGCTTTAAAAAATCTTTAAACTTTTGTTACTCCATGTTAATTTTACGTATTAGTTGAGTTCATGTAAATTACTTAATGAAATCTTGAAAACTTTTGGCTTGCTTGCTTTTCCTCATAGGTTTTCAGTTAACGTATGTCATGCAGCCACAGAGATCTGAACATGTTCACAGAGCAGTGGCTGAGACCACAGTACCAGACTGCTTGTCTTTGAATCTTAGACATGCTGGCCTGACCTCTGGAATCTTGAGCTAGTTAATTAGAACCCCTTTGCCCTACCTGTGACACAGCATGTTAGTTCTTTCATAGGGTAAATGACATTTTCTCTCTTTGGTGTTTTATCCAGAATCATCATGGGGTAACTGCTTGATAAAACTGTTCCAGTATGAGACAAAAGTAGGGAGGGAACTTAAAAGGGTGGGCAAGTTTCTGGGGATACTTAGAAGTTAAACATGTAAGGGCTGCGATTGGGGTGAATGGTGAAACTACAGCAATATAGTCTGGACACTCATTTGATCAACTTGATTGAACATACAAGCCCCCCCCCCCCCCCGCTGGATGGTGGGACCCATGGGCTGTGGGGGTTTGGGCACAACCTGCAAATTGGTTTTACATGAAGGATGCTTGTACTCATAAATTATCACTTATTGCTAAAAAATGAAAAAAAACTGAGAGAAAGATGCAGGACAGTTATGGCAGAATGCATGATCTGGGATGGGGTGGGGTGGGGTGGGGTGGGGGAGAAGGGAAATATGCCTGAACTGAATTGGAAAATGATGTATGAAATACACAAAGCATCAATAAAAAAAAAAAAGAAGTTAAACACCAAAGTATCTTCAGCCTTAAACTGACTGTACGTTGGCAAAATACATCTCCTACAGTTTCCTTCTATTGAAGCCTTGCTTACAAGACAGGACACCTGTCTTACTTTGTCTAAGTCCACTTTTTGTACATGCAGGTATATGTAGACATATCTCAAGCTCATTTGACAGGGTGCCTTCCATCTACAGAAAATCTACTATTATCTCATAAGGAGCATTCATTTAGAGCAGAGCTTCTTAAACAAGTTTGCAAAGGAAACGTGAGCTTATTCTTTTTGTTTTTATTGTTGTTTGTAGTGGTGGTGCATGTGTGTGTGTGTGTGTGTGTGTGTGTGTGTGTGATTCAACCCAGGGCCATATTCTCAGTACATATTCTATCCCTTACACCCCAATACCAGGGTATTTTTTATTTATTTAATTATTTTATTTTTATTTGAGGCAGAGTTTCAATATGTATGCCAAACTGCCTGAAACTTGCTACCTATCCCAGGCTGGTGTCTAACTCAAGATCCTCCTGCCTCAACTCCCTGGTGCTGAGATTATAAGTGTGTGCTACTATTTCTGACCCCAGAGATATTCTTAAAACTCAGATTCAGATTCAGCAGGCATGAGCGACACTTTGAGCTCCAGCATCCTCTTGCCTGGCTGACAGGCTTTCTTGAGGTGGCTGGGGAATACTGGGGTATAACATACTTTTATAGATTAATTCAGCTGCAAATTTCCATTCATCTCTTCATTATTTATGTACCCACTTGTCAACTCACATTCAATGTATTTTTAACCTTTCACAGTATAGGTTTGTTAATTAAGGGTGCGAGTTGGCTTATTAGGCAGTCAAGGAAAACAAAAGACCTTAGCCAACAACCCCAGTAACAGTGGCAGACTTCAAAATTTACATTGTGACAGTGCACACATTTTTGCATCAAATGAAAGTAGCAACAACAACAAATATGCTATTTTTACATGACATTAGCAGTTATTAATTGGGCATTCTTTGTTTTGTGTAAATATTAGACGGTTGAAGAGAACCCAGAATCAGGACTACTCATTTTCCTGAACTTAATTTCTTCATCTATAAAATGAAGATAGCCATTTGCATACAGAAAACTAAGTATAAAGCACTTTACTAGACCCATTGATCAGCGAATATTTGAAATAATTCAAGATTACTCTCGTCTATGGGCTAACCCATATCAAATAATTTTAAATTTCTCTAGAATGAGCCTTTGAATTTTTAGGATACAGCAGTTACCCAGAGAGACAGTTAAAACATAGAGAGAGCCCCCAGTGTCTAAACATCAATACTCAAAGTCCAAGAATCTGCCTTTCTAACAATTTCTCAAATGATGCCAATGTTAATATGAGGGCCACATGTGAGAACCCCTGCTCTGTAAGAATGGCACAACTGGGTGTGCTAGTGCTCGCTATAATCCCAGCACTCTGGAGGCTGAGGCAGGAGGATCTGAAGTTCAAGGCAAGCCTGGAGCTGCATAAAAACATAAGAGGTGGTGAGAGAAGAAGGTAGGAGAAAAGGAAGGGAGAGAGACAGGCAGAGAGGAAAGGACAGAAAAAGAGATGTGACAAAACACTTTTGTAAAGATGGTTGATAAATACTGATATTACTGATATTGACTGTTAGCTTTCCATTATTATGCCAAATACCCGAGTTAACTAACTTAAAAAGAAAAAAGGTTAATTTTGATCTATTTGAAGATTTCAGTCCATGGTCACATGGTCCCATTGCTAAATTAGGCCCGTGACTAGGCAGGAAGATGTGAAAAAGGCTGTTTACCTTGTGGCATCCAGGAAGCAAAAAGAGAGACCTATGTTCCCCTGTGGGCTTCAAGGACACGCCCCCCCCCAGGACTAGGCCTCCAGAATAACTCTTCTGGGACTGAAGAAATGGCTCTCTCCCTCTCTCTCTCTCTGCCTCTGCTTCCTGTTTGTGGATGAAGATGTGAGCTCTCCGCTTTCGGGTCCTTCCACCATGCCTGCTGCTTGCTTCCATGCCTCCTCACATGATCAACTTTTATCCCTCTGGAACTATAAGCCCCAATAAACTCTTCCTTCTACAAGTTGCTTTTGGTCAGTGTTTTTTTTTTTTTTTAGAGAAACAGAGAGCAATCTAGAACATTCACACCTTATTCAACATCAGAAAATCTGTACCACAAAGAACATTCCAGACTTCTGCTCTGAGGGCTGGAAAAATGGCTCCGCAGTTAGGAGCACTTGCTACTCCTGCAGAGGACCTAAGTTCAGTTTCCAGCACCCACATGGTGGCTCATACCCATCTGTAACTATAGCTCCAGGAGATCTAACACCCTCTATGACCTCCACAGGCACTGCATGCTTGTGGTGCGTATACCTACATGCCTGAAGACACATACACGTAAAATAAAAATGAGAAAAGAGTGTCTGCTGACAAGCCCTGACAATTTGAGTCCTCTGACTTCCACATGAGAACACACACACACACACACACACACACACACACACACACACAATAGAGATAGATTAGCCGGGTGTGGTGGCACGTGCCTGTAATTCCAGCACTCAGAAGGCAGAGGCAGGTGTATCTCTGTGAGTTCAAGGCTAGACTGGTCTACACAGTGAGTTTCAGGTCAGCTGGGGCTACAGGGAGACCCTGTCTCAAAAAGACCAAACAACAAAAAAAATAGAGATAGATGATAAGTAGATAGATGATAGATAGATAGATAGATAGATAGATAGATAGATAGATAGATAGATAGATATAGATGATAGATAGATAGATAGACAGACAGATAAATAGATAGATAGATAGATGATAGATAGATAGATAGATAGATAGATAGATAGATAGATAGATAGATAGCTGTTTTTAAAAAAATAGGGGGGAAGAGGAAAAGAAGAAGAGAGAAAGACTGTTGCATATTGTGGGCAGAAGGGAGGCCCTCCCAGAGCCAGCACTGCCAGCGCATCTTGTGACACACTGCCCGAGCAGGTACCTACCCACTGGTAGCCATGCTGTGTGACCATCATTTATGAGACAAGGATAAGCCTTAAGGAATCCAGTGATTTGTAATGTGACCTGGTCCCAACTATGCAAGCTCAGAGAGAAGCAGGTAGACAAAGGAGCCTCCCAGGTGGATGCACGGAAAGCAATGAAGCACTAGTTAATGTGAATGTCCAGAGCACTTGCCTTACCTTCTACAGTGACGAGCAGAGAAGACCTTCACAGTCCAACAGAGAGCAACAAGACTGATGTCTGTACCTCTGTACCAACTTCCTTAAGTCTGAGAGTGTGCAGAATGGGTGCCAGCCCACCTCCATGCAGGACCCATATTTCTTCACTGAGCCGTCCCTCGGAGAACTGCTGGATCCTCGTGCCTCAGCCAAAATTCACGTTCTGTTAAAGATGCCTCAACTCTAGCCCACGTCTCCTTTATTATAAGTATGTGTTAAAATATTGACACATACTTATAATAAAGCAGTTTTTTCAGTTTTTAAATTTTATTATGTTGGAGTCGTGGGAATGATAGAACGGCTTTTACATTTTTAAGTGGTTCAAAAAAATCTCAATACATCTTTCCCATGTTTATATCAGGTCTTCAACAGCAGGGCCTTATCGCCTCTCTTCCTGCAGATATCCTGGTTTGGAGGCAAGGAGCCTTTACCATTTGTGGGGGCTTGGATCCCCTGGCCAACATCTCCTTGGTAGAATAATCCATTGTTGATGTCAGAGCTCCTGTATTAATATATTTTGTTTAGGTGCATAGCTTAAGGAGACTTTAGCATTATATTTGGTTCTGAATAGAGAATAATCCTTTTCAGAGTTTCTATGTCCATTAGTCAATTAAAGAAGGCAGTTTTACTGATTTTACAAGAGAATACCTTTATAACAGCTGGCTCCAATCTACAGCTGGAGAACGACCTCATCATCATCATATTTCTCCTTATTCTATGGGGGGGAGTTAAGAAAGTCTCTTGTATTAAAACCTTTGCAGCACCTAGAAGATAAGCTTCGTTAGGAATCATTAAAAATAGTTATTACTAGTAGGATCCACAGAGGGGCCTGATGTCTGCAGCAATCTGAGGCATTTCTTCCCTTCAATGCCCAGAGGAGTAAATCCTTCTGCTGGCACTTTCTGGTACATCCTACTCACTGGAAAGCTGCATTTTCTTTCTCAGCCATTAAGTTGGTGATACTCTGGCCTGTTGGCACATACAAATCCTTTCCCATAGTTAGTTTTAAGATTTGGGTTGCAAGGTTTTTTGACAAAAGGTTTCGTATCATATCTTATCCCCCTTTTTTATTAAGGTTTTTATTTTGTACCCATGAGTCTCCAAATAACATCAGTGTTTCATCATACTTATAGGGTGGACTCAAGGCAAGATTTCCTCAAGTTCACCCATGCTGTTTTGGGTTACGTATGTGATTAACTTGGGAAGAAAAAAGTTTATTTTTGAGTTAAATCATCCTTTAGGATGATGAAAGAGATTGCTACCACGGTGATTACTATATGACAGCAAAATTATAGAGAACATTTTGTTTATCCAATCCCAACGTTAATTTTATCTAGATTTTAGTTAAGCTAATGGGACAAGAGCAATTTATATCCCCAATTAACTCAGATGCATTAACCGTTTTTTTTACAGCCTCAAAATCCAATGTTGTCCAATAGTGCAACTATTTTAACCTTTTACTAAGTCCTAAACAAAACCAAACCCATGTATCCTGTAGACAGGAGTCTTGGGCAAAACTGGATACTTGTTGAAACTCAGTCAATAAATTCACCAATCAAATATACACCCGGGTCCTCTCCCACACCTTCCCCACCTTCCCGAGTCACCATTTCCAGTCAGCCTTATGCATGCAATCTTTGTGTTGTTGTTCTTTTTTAATATGTGCATCCCTCTTTCACAAGAAATACTAATAACTGGTGTTATTGGTGCTAGCAAGGTAAATTTTTACAGATCTGGTCTCTGGATAGCCAGAGAGTGTTATCACAACGACCACTAAACCAAATAAAGCAAAAATAGGTTCCGTGAGTCAAGCAAGACTCCTCCGTCAACCAGCTACACCTCTCATCGTGCCTGGACAATACGTTGCAGCTAGTGGCAGCCATATTCTGTGTATCCCAAATCTATTGGTTATAGCTCCTCCTTGGAGGAATAACCCACGGCGTGAGCCACAAAGCTACAGACTCTAATGGTTTAGGAGAGTGGTAGAAACCACACGAGAGAACCTGGTCAGTACTAACAAAGAAAATGTATATCATGAATTAACAGACCATCCAAACATCTGTGTCTTATACCAAAGTAAAACCTACCATACACATTAGTACGGTTACATTACCTATATATCTAATTGTGTATACTTCATTAGTGGATCGAACAGGCTATATATTTACTCTTTATATTTTTTTTTTTTTTTTTTTTTTTTTTTACTGTCTAAATTATTAATTGCATGTGCCCTTTTTTTTCCTTCATAGTAGGTCGCAACGGTTTATGCTGGGACAAAGCTGTGCAGCCCATGAAGAAAACAGCCAGAACTGACTAAGAAGACCACAGACCTTCAGCTCCAGCACGAAGAAGTAGAGTGTTGCTTCTCATCCACCTGGCCCCTTTTCTAAGCCCTAGCGGAACAATCTGCGGGAAGAGGGGGCGTGTAGAATGTTAGGGCTGCGATTGGGGGGTTAATGGTATGAAAACTAAACATCTGATGGACACTCATTTGATCAACTTGATTTTGAACATACAAGCCCCCCCCCCCCCCGCTGGATGGGTGGGACCCACAGGGCTCTGGGGTTTGGGCACAACTGCAAATTGGTTTTACATGAAGGTCTGTTTTACTCACAAATATTCATTGTTAAAAAAAATGAAAACAAAACAAAACAAAAAAGCAGAGAAAGATGCAGAAAACTTACGGCAGAATGCATGATCTGGGATGGGTAGGGGTGGGGTGGGGGGAAGGGAAGGGGATATATGCCTGAACTGAATTGGAAAATGATGTATGAAATACACAAAGCATCAATAAAGAAAAAAAAAAAAGAAAAAAATCTCAAGAAAAAACTATTTGTAACACATGAAAATTTTGTGAAATTCAAATTTCTGTGTACTTAAACAATGTCTCATTTGAACACAACTTGCTGACCTGCCCATCTCTCATCTGCAGCTGCCTTTGATGGTGACTGCTCACCACAGAGAAGTCACATCCCATCAAGTCTACTCAGCACACCTTGGGCATTACCCAGAGGTCTGTCTATACCTGACCCACACCACAATGCTGTCATCCTTTGAGTTTCATTATTAGAATAGATTTGTTTTGTTGTTATGTGTGTGTGTTTACTCATACATTCATGAGGGTGCCTGTGTTGGATCCCTTGGAGCCAGAGTTCTAAGTGGTGATGAGCTACCTGATATGGGTGCTGGGAACTGAACTTGGGTCTTCTGGAAGAGCATCAAGCATTCTTAACGTCTGAGCCATCTCTCCAGTCCCTGAAATATATTTTAATATTCTGATATACATTATAATAGATACTTCTCTATGAATTTTTATATTAACTATTTAACAACTATAAAGTGTTATTTCCAGATGTCTTTTCTAGCAGGGTTGGACTTTACATCTTGTCTTCGTTTTTATTTATATTGAGATAGAGGCTTGTTGCATAACTCATTCTGGTCTTGGACTTGTGGTTCTCCTCCCTTGGCCTTCAGAGTCTTGGGATTGCCAGTGTGTGCTAACACACCTGCCTGGCCTTTACTTCTCTGCTTACAGGGGACATAACATTCTCTCAAAATCATAGAAATGTTCATTTTTTTAAAAAATTGTTAATGGCTTATTTTTTTATATCTTGTTTCTTATATAATTTTTATTAAACATTTGTATAATTCATACAACATTTCCCAATCAAAACCAGTCCCTCCCATGCCCCAACCCCCCCATCAGAACTCATGCATTACAACATCCAAGCTAAGCCCTATGCAGTCAAGCTCCCAAACCCAGATGTCCTGTGCAAATTGATCTGCTGGAGTCTATTCAGCACATCTAGGAATCCTAGGAAAGGCACACTCTTCCTCACCCAACAGTACTCAGTCTCCTGTAGTTCTCAGTCCAGGCCCAGTCCCCACCCATTTCTCTTGCTCCACTCTAAGACCTTGTCCCAGGTGGCATGGGTCCTGTGCCTGATGCCAACATTGCCACAAGTTCACATGTGAAAGCTTCCAGTTGAGTGTGAGCCACTGCTTCTCTACGTTCATGCACCAGCCCTGGCTCTTACAATCTTTCTGCTCCCTGTTCTGCAACAATCCCTGAGCTGTGGGTGGGTGAGGTTTAATATAGGGGTCCCACCCAGGGATACACACTCTGGGGGCTCCCATTCTTTGAAGCTTGACTAGTTGTGGTCTTCTGTTTGCATCACACTCTATTGTGTAAGGAAGCTTCACTGGTGAGGATTGAGGGGTGCACTCATTTTTTTCCTCCGCCCCTCATTCCACATGTAGAAGTTCAACTGTAGATGTGACTCCTAGAAATGGGGACTTTCAGATGTATATGTTCTGTGTCTGACTAGTTGTGGGACTCTGCCTCCATCTGTTGCAAAGAGTAGCTTTTTTGATGAGTGGAGTATGATTTGCTTGTGTGTAAATATAAGATTCCATAGTTAGTGCATGGCAAGAAATTTCATTTGTCTAGAGGTACGACCCCCAGATAGGGTTTTCTCTAGTCCCTATGCCCTCTCCAGCCCTACACGTTTGGCTGAGTTTACAGTGTCTCTCACTGAGAGGTTTCCAAGTCCAGTTAGATAGCTGTTGACCATCGCCCAAATAACAGCACCACTACTGCACCATTAGAGGCAGCTTGCCGGGAAGCTCATCATGGTTGTTAGGCTTTAGGGTTGGGTTGTACCATTGATTGATTTTCTCTCTTAGCAATTGTAACAGAGATCCTTCTCAGGAGATACTGATACCACACACGTGGTGTCCCACCCCTGCTGCCTGCAGTTTTCCAAGGCAAATCAAGGAACTGACTCTCCAATCTTAGTTTCTGAGAGATTATCGGATTTACTCAGGCTTGGGTACAGAGTGAATGAGGGAAACTTCCACTTACACGGTACCACGGGTGCCTAAAGCCACATTTATACCAGGCCGTTCTCACGACTGACCGCTCTCACACCAGACCCTCAGCCAGCATGGTACCAGCAGGAGTGAGCAGCACTGCCGGTTCCCAGCGAGCACAGCACCTTCTCAGCAAACAATGTAGCAAGTTCCCAGTGAGCACCTCCTGTGCTTGGCTTGTCTGATGTTCAGACCAAAACAAGTTGTAACTCATCCCACAGCCCTGTGCACGTTGTCTAGCGTTATGAGCACTTAACTTCAGGTAAGGCTTCTAGGTCAGTTCCTGCTCCCTAACTCTAAGTCCTATCCCTGAAGCCTGTCCTGGTCAGAGCAGTAGGGTCTTATTTTTTATTTCTGGTAGATAATCAAGAGCTTTGGAGATAGGCTGCATTGTTTTGAGATTCTCATGGATTGTTCTCACCATCCATTCAAAAGGAGGTGTCCTCTGTCTTGCACTGTGCTCCCTGCCACAGCCGCCAGGTTGCACCACCTGTGCACTAATGTTCAGACAGTGTATGTGAATTTCTCACGTGGTCTCAGGGTCATCACATTATGCTCTAGGTTCCCTAGCCTCCCACGCATCTCTGTTCTTTCTTCTGCTTTTCCTACCCCCCTCCTTCCTCCCTAGGCCCAACACCCCTATCATCCCCACTTCCTCCTCTCTTGACCTTCCCCCCTCCCACCATGCCCCCCATATATCTCCCCTTCCTCTCCTCCCAACCCAACACCCCATTCTCCCCACCTTCCCACTAGTAACTTCTGTTCCTTACT
This sequence comes from Rhizomys pruinosus, assembly GCA_009823505.1. NCBI lineage: Eukaryota > Metazoa > Chordata > Mammalia > Rodentia > Spalacidae > Rhizomys > Rhizomys pruinosus. Next base: position 2,970,792 of record VZQC01008050.1, on the reverse strand, counting down.
GACCTCCTCTTTTGAGTTCCTTTTTTTCCTTTACCTCCATGTATCCTTTCCAGTTTGTCTCCTGGTGTTACATCAGGATATATACTCGATAGAGGAGATTGGTGCTATAATCCACAAATGAGGGAGAACATACATCTCCTGGATTTCTGCCTCTGTATTACTTCACTCAGAATAGCATTCTCTAGTTCCATCCATTTAACTGCAAATTTCATCATTTCATGATTTCTTCCTGCTGAATAGTACTCCACTGTGCAGATGTACCACATTATCATTATCCATTCGTCAGTTGTGGGACATTTGGCATGTTTCCATTCCTTTGCTATGGTGAAGAGAGCAAAATCAAACACAAATGTACAGGTATCTTTACAGTATGATGAGTCCTTTGGTTATATGCAAAGGAATGGTATAACTGGGTCATACGGTAGGTTCATTTTTAGTTTTTTCAGAGTTCCCCACACTGCCTTCCATAGTGGCAGTTTGCATTCCCACCAGCAGTGAAAGAGTGGTCCCCCTTTTCCACACCCTTGCCAGCCTCTGTGTCCTTCGTTTTCATGATCTTAGCCAGTCTGATTGGGGTAAGATGGAATCTTAACGTGGTTTTTGACTGGATTTCTCAGATTATTTAAGGATGTTGAGCAGTTTTGAAGGTGTTTCTTAGCCATTCTTACTTCTTCATTTGAGAATTCTTTGTTCATAACTGTAGCCCATCTTTTTATTGGGTCATTTATTTTCTTGCTAATTTGTTCTTTGTATATTTTGGATATCAGTCCTCCTGTTGGATGTGTAGCTGCTAAAGATCTTCTCCCACTCAATGGGTTTCCTCTTTACTTCCTTAGCTGTTTCTTTTGCTGTACAGAAGCTTTGTAGCTTAATGAGGTCCCACTTAACTGATTGATGACTTTAATGCCTGAGCAGCTAATATCCCATTAAGAAAGTCCTTTCCTATGCCTACATCTTGGAGGGTACTGCCTCTGTATTCTTCTAGCAATTTCAGAGTTTCAGATTTTATATTGAGGTCTTTAATGCACATGGAGTTGACTTCTGCACAGGGAGAAAGATAAGGGTCCAAGTTCATTCTTCTACAGGTGGTGTTCCAGTTCTGCCAGCACCACTTGGAGGTGCTGTTCTTCCCCCATTGTGTATTCTTGGCACCTTTGTCAAATATCTGGTGGCTGAAATTGTATGTACTCATGTTTGGGTCTTATATTCTATTGCATTGATCTACATGTCTATTTTTGTGCCAGTACCATGCTGTTTTTATAACTACAGCTCAGTAGTATAACCTGAGCTCTGGTATGGTATTGACCCCTGACCCCCGAATTGTTCTTTTTGCTCAAGATTCTTTTGCCTATCTGGGGTCTTTGTGGTTCTATATGAGTTTTTGATAGCTTTTTCTAGCTCTGTGAAGAATGTTGTGGGTATTTTATTTGGCATTGCTTTGAAATCTATAGATTATTTTTTGGTAAGATGGTCATTTTCACAATATTGATTCTATGAGTCCACACGCACGGTAGATTTTTCCATATCCTAGTGTCTTCCTTTATCTCTTTCTTTAAAGTTTTGAAATTTTCATTGTAGAGATCGTAATGTTTTTGATTAGGTTTGTTCCTAAGTATTTTTTGAGGTTATTGTGAATGGAAGGGTTTCCTTTTATGCTTTTCTGATTGCTTGTTGTTGGTATAAACACTACTGATTTTTGTAAGTTGATTTTGTAACCTGTCACTTTACTGAAAGTATTAATCATTTCTAGTAGTTTTCTGGTGGAACTTTTTAGATTTCTTATGTATAATATCTTATCATCTGCAAATAGAGATAATTTGACTTCTTTTCCAATTAGTACTCCTTTAATTCCCATCTCTCGTTTTATTGCTCCTGCAAGGGTTTCAAGCACTGTATTGAAAAGGAGTGGAGATAGAGGGCAACCCTGTCTGGTTCCTGATTTTAATGGGAATGCTTCCAGCTTTTCTCCATTTAGAATGATGTTGGCTGTAGGTTTGTTGTATATGCTTTAACAATATTGAGTTATGTTCCATCCAGACCTATTCCTTCTAGGACTTTTCACATGAATGCAAATTGGATTTTGTCAAGGGCCTTTTCTGCACTTATTGTTATGCCATGTGATTTTTGTCTTCAAGTCCATTTATATGTTTTATGACATTTAATGATTTACATATGTTGAATTATCCCTCCAACCCTGTAATAAAGCCTATCTGATCATGGTGGATGATCTTTTTTATGTGTATCTGTATGTGGTTTGCAAGTATTTTGTTGCGTATCTTTGCATCTATGTTCATTAAGGATATGAGCCTAATTTTCTCTCCTTTTTGTATCTTTACCTGGTTTTGGTATTAAAGTGATGCTGGTTTCATAGATGGAGTGTGGAAGTTCTCCTTCTGTTTCTATCTTTTTGAACAGTTTGAGCAGTAATGGTTGTAGATTTTCTTTGAATGTTTGGCAGAATTCTGCCATAAAACCATCTGGGCCTGGGCTTTTTATTGTCGAGAGATTTTTGTATTATTGTTTCAATTTTCTCCTTTGTTATGGGTCTGTTTAAGCTGTTGGCCTCTTCTGGTTTAACTTTGGTGGTGTCCATGACTCTAAAAATTCATCCATTTTGTTTAAGTTTTCAAATTTAATGATGTATAGGTTTTTAAAGTATTCCCTTACAATGCACTGGATTGTTTTGGTGTCTATTGTGATGTTTGCCATTTTGTCTTTTATTTTGTTAATGTGAATTTGCTCTTTCTTTCTTTTGGTTAGCTGGGCCAAGGGTCTGTCTATCTTGTTTGACCTTTCAAAGAACCAGCTCTTAGGTTCATTAGTTTCTTGTACTGTTTCCTTTTTTTCTATTTCATTAATTTCTCCTCTGATTTTTGTTATTTCTTCTTGTCTATTTAGTTTGGGGTTTGTTTGTTCTTGCCTTTCCAAAGTCTTGAGTTATGGTGTTAAGTCTTTACATGTGGTCTTTCTGATTTTTTAATGTAGGCATTAAGAGATATAAATTCCCTCTTAGGACTGCTTTTAAGGTGTTCCAGAGGTTTTGTTACAGTGTATTCTCATTTTCACTTAATTCCAGGAATACATGTTTTTCTTCTTAATTTCTTCTTTAACCCATTGATCATTCAGGAGTGCATTGTTTAATCTCCATGAGTTCATGTGGTTTCTAGAGCTTCTCTTGCTGTTGATTATAGCTTTATTGCACTGCGGTCTGATAGAATGTATGGAATTATTTCATTTTTATTAAATTTGTTGAGTTTTGTTTCATGTCCTGGTGATCAATTTTAGAAAAGCTTGCATGAGCTGTTGAATAGAAAGTGAATTCCTTGATACATGGGTAGAATGGTCTGTAGATGTCCCTTAGATCTATTTCTTGTAAATTGTTATTTTATTCAGATTTCTCTCTGTTTATTATTTGTCCAGTTGACTTGTCTATTGAAGAGAGTGGGGTATTGAAGTCACCTACGATTACTGAGTTAGGGTTAATTTGTATTTTATACTCCCGGATAGTTCTGGAGTATTGTTTTTGTTGTTTTTATGAATTTGAGTGCACTAGAATTTGGTGCATATATGTTGATGATTGTAATATCTTCTTGGTCAACTGTTCCTTTGATTAGACTAAAGTGACCCTTTTTATCTCTTTTGACTAGTTTTAATTTGAAGTCTATTTTGTCAGATACTAGAATTCTAGCAACTGCTTACTTTTTAGAGCTATTTTCTTGGAATAATTTTTCCATCCTTTCACCCTAAGGTAGTGTCTATCCTTGAGTATGAGTTTCTTGAAGACAACAAAAAGAGCTTTCTTTTTTGATCCATTCTGTGTCTTTTGACAAGAGAGTTGAGGCCATTAATATTTAATGATATTATTGGATGGTGTGTATTGGATACTGTCATTTTAATTTCCTTATGTTTGTGGACCTATTTTGTGTTTCCATTACTACACCCACCTTTGTTTTCCTTCTGTAGCCTCTTGAGTATACTAATTCCTGTCTACCATCCTTTGTATTATTTCAGGTATTCTCTGTAGGGCTGGCTTTGGTATACATGAATTCTTTCAGCCTATTCATGTCAGGAAATGTTTTCTGTTCCCCTTCAACCTTGATACATAGTTTTGCTGGACAGAGTATTCAGGGTTGCCATCCATGGTTGTTTAGAACTGAGACTACCTTGATCCAGGTTCTTCTGGGTTTCATAGTTTGCATTGAAAAGTCAGCTGTAATTCTGATAGGTTTTCATTTATATGTGACATTGTTTTTCTCTAGCAGCCTTCAGGAACCTCTCTTTGTTCTGTATATTTAATGATTTTATTATGGTATGTCATGGGGATTTTCTGTTTTGGTCATGTCTAGTTGGTATTCTATGTGCTTCTCGAATCACTAAATGTAGGTCTTTCCTTCCTTTGGGGAAATAGTCTTCTATAATTATGCTGAACATCTGTTCAGTGCCACTGGTCTGAGATTCTTCTCCTTCCTGTAGGCCCTGTAATTCATAATTTGTTCTTCTTGTGTTGTCCCACATTTCCTGCATATTCCATTCTTGTGGGGATTTTTTATTTTATTTATTTTTGTATGTGTATGAATGTACTGTCTGCATGTAGGTTTGTGCACCCGTGTTGTGCAATGCCACGGAGGTCAGAAGAGAGTCTTGGATTCCCCTGGAACTGGAGTTCTCCTGGAATTGGAGTTACAGACGGTTCTTAGCCGCCATGTGGGTACTGAGGATCGAACCCGGGTCCTCTGCAAGAGCAGTCGGTGCTCTTAACTGCTAGGCTATCTCTCCAGCCCTCTTGTGGGTTTTTTTATATTTTGCATAGACTTTCCTTAAGGGCTCCAGGTCTTCAACTTTATCATCCACTCTTGACTTTCTATTTTCTGTTTCATTCATTCTGCTTGTGAGGCTTTCTGCTATTGTTTCCAATTAGCTTATTGGGTTTTTCAATTTCATGTTAATTTCCATTTGGGTTGTCCTCGCTATTTCTATCTCTTTTGTGAGTTTAGTTTTCAAGTCATTAACTTTTTTTATTTCATTAAGCTGTATATTTGTATTTTCCTGAGCTTGCATCACATGTTCTTTGAGTTGTTTGTCTGTGTTTTCTTTAAGTTTTTTGATCATGTTTACAATTGTTCTTTTAAATTCTGAGTCCAGCTGTTCCTTGGAATAGTTCTCATTGTAGTGAACTTCTGGAGAGGGAATGGGTTTTGTTGGGGATATATTCTCTTGTTTTTTCATATTATTTGTGTTTGTGTGCCATGATTTGGGCATATGGATATCCTTTTATCTGACCAGTAAGTATTTCTGTTTGGCTTTTGTTTAATTGAGAATATATATATATATATATATATATATATATATATATTAGATAGGGTCTTCCTGTAGCTTCAGCTGTCCTGGAACTCGCTATGTAGACCAGGTTGGTCTTGAACTCACAAAGATCCACCTGCCTCTGCCTCCCAAGTGCTAGGATTAAAGGCATGTGCCACCACGCCCAGCTCGATATTGTTATACTGTTAATTAGCTTGGTTACTTCTTGTTCCAAGTTGTAGGTGAGCAGTTCTTTCCAGCAGATCTAGAGCCAAGAAAGATGGGGATTGGGATTACCTGAGGGGGTGTTTAGCAATCTGTCCTAAGGTGTTTAGCAAGTCTGGATTAGGGAGATAGATCAGAGGTCTAAGGGAAAATTGGTGACTGCCTGTGTCCCAGGCTGGCAGGATGAGGGTGGGGAGGGTGCGAGGAAACAGACAGAGAGAAAGGTGGGTTTTGACTTACCAGCACCCTAGGCAGGGTGACACTGTCCAGTCGGTCAGGTGTGCCAGGAGTGATGGGGTTTGGGGTCACCTGAAGAGGGCCTCAGCCACCTACACTAGGGGGGTTGGCTCTTCAGGGTAGAGAGTTAGTCCAGAGAAGGGATTGGTGTCTGTGCAGATCCTAGTTTGGGTGAGGACAGGGTGGGGATCAGGGAGATGAACTGAACAGAGTGGCTGGTGGGTGGGTCTGACTCCTCAAGGTTCTCCCTGGGGCACCTCTCTGAGGCAGGTCAGTGCCAATGAGGCTAGGGGAAGGCAAGAACCACCTGAGGGTGTGCTTAGTAATCTCTGCCAAGGTGTTTAGCAAGTCAGAGTCCTAAGTAGGGTGAGACTGTCTGAAAGGTCAGATATATCAGGAGAGATGGGGTTTGGGGTACTTGAAGGGAGACTGAGCCACCTATGCTAGAGTGGCTGGCTATTCAGGGTTAGGGAGTTAGACCAGAGAAGGGATTGCTATCTGCTGGGATTCTGTCTGGATGAGAACAGGGTGGCAGTGGGGGACAGGAACTCACACCAAGTCATTTTCAGAGGCCATTCTTCTCTAAGAGTATCTGTAGACATAGGAAAAGAATCTTCACTAGAGGAAAACTGACATTTTCAATTACAGTTACTTCTCCACCTGTGAAGTATGAGCTGAGAATTTTTCTTAGAAGCCTCACCTAACAAATAGAGTCAGTCTGTGTCATCAGGGACAACTGATCTACAAACAGAAAGCTAATAGAACTAAATTTCTATATTATTTCTGGAAATAATGTAGGGAAAAAGAACACTGTAGGAATTATTTATCCCTCTCTCAATCTATTTACTTCTTCACTATAACCCTTACCACACCAATAAAATATGAAACAGTTGAATTCTCTATTATTGGGGATTTATGTCTGGTATGGTATGAATAAAAAACCTTATCTAATCCAAAATCAACAGAACAAGCATGAATCTAGGAGAGTTTATTTACTGCTCATGTCACAGAAAGATTCATGAACTTAGAATAGCTGACTCCTGACCATTGAAAAGAAATTGGAGATGGTACAATTCTGGTGATCACTAATGACTCAAAATTTCCTGACCCTTAGACAATTGTACTAATTTCACTTGAGTCTCAGGTATCTAGTCCCCTGGCTCTTAAAATGTTCCTAATCCTCTTTTCTGTGGTTTTCCCTGAGCCTTATGTCTGTGGTAACACTGTATATGTATTAATTGGGTTTGAGCATCCCATAATCACTCATTTTCTAGATTTTGACCATTGAGTAACTTTGCAATAGTTTCCATCTGTTGTAGAAAGAAGCTTCTTTGATGAGTGGTGAAAACTACAATTAGCTGTGGATACAGTATATAGCCAGGTATGGTGGTTCTTTCCTTTAGTTCCAGCAATTGGGAGGCAGAAGCAGAAGAACATGGATCTCTGTGAGATCAAGGCTGGCCTGATCTACATCATGAGTTCCAGGCCAGCTAGGGTTAAAGGGAAACCCTGTCTCAACAAATAAGGAAACAAATAAATAAAATGGTTTAGGAATGTGGCAACAATAGTTCTCTTCTAGGATCTCTGACTTCTCCAGCCACTGTATTTGGCTAAGTGTAGAGTACCAGGCCTGAATTACCTCCTGTTCAGTACAATGCAAGACTATTAGGCTGTATAAAAGTGAAAGCATGGGGCTGGAGAGATAGCCTAGCGGTTAAGAGCACCGACTGCTCTTGCAGAGGACCCGGGTTCGATCCCCAGCAACCACATGGCTGCTGAAAACCATCTGTAACTCCAGTTTCAGGAGAACTCCAGTTCAAGGGGAATCTGAGACCCTCTTCTGACCTCCATGGCATTGCACGACACGGGTGCACAAACCGACATGCAGACAGTACATTCATACACATATAAAAATAAATAAAATTTTAAAAAAAGTGAAAGCATGATTATTAGCAAACCATCCAAACATCTGTGTCTATACCAAAGTAACCTACCATAACAATTAGTACTGTTTAAATACCTATATATCTAATTGCTTGTGCTTCAGTAGTAGGATTGAAAGGTTATTCCTGGACAAACTGTCAGCCCATGAAAGGAAACAGCCAGAACTGATCAGAGTCCAAAACAACATCTCCAGAGACAGTAGACTGTTTTACTTCTCGTCCACCTGTGTCCCTTTTCTAAACCTAGGGAACAATCTGCAGAAGAGGGATCATGGTAGAATGTAAGGGCTGTGATTGGGGTGAATGGTGAAACTACAGCAATATAGACTGGACAATTATTTGATCAACTTGATTGAACGTACAAGCCCCTCCAGCTGGATGGTGAGAGCCTTGGGCTGTGTGGGTTTGGGCCTAGCTGCTTGCAAATTGGTTTTACATGAAGGATGCTTGTACTCATAACATTACTTATTGTTAAAAAATGAAATAAAATTTTTTTTAAAAAACCGAGGAGGGAACCCTAATTTCTCCTGTATCATCTGGTGACCACAAAGGTACTCTCCACATTCTAGTATCAGGAGAGAATGGGCTGCCATTAGTTGTTCTCTGGCCTCCACATCTGTGCTGTGGTATGTTTGCACATGCACACACACATGCACACACATACAATAAATAGATAAAATGTAGAAAAAAGAACATGGATCTAATCTTAGCCACTAGACCACTAGGGAAGCACATTCATAGACTTAAAATACACTATTTATAAGAATGTCTTAACGCTGGTGTATGGTTTAATCCCAGTACATGGGAGGCAGAGGCAGGTAGATATCTGTGAGACTGAGGCCAGCCTGGTATCCATAGTGAATTCTAGGCCAGCTTGGGTTATGGAAGACCATGTCTCAAGAAACAAAAATGAGCAAATAAAAAAAATATCTAAAGTGGTATGCATAGGTTATAAAATCCTTTTATAATCTTTCAATCAAATTATAGTCACTGCTCATTCCTTTACACAGACAGACACCAAAATCTCTAGAAATGAAGAGTCTATGAAGTGCCAACAATCACGCTCACAGCAATTCATTGTTTTGTGTTCAGTGGACATCTAGCTGCAGTTTCTCCTGCTCTGATTTCAGTTCCCTGATTCTTATTTGCTGACTTTCCTTCATACCCCTAAAGACAGTACTTGAGTCTTGCCTTGAATGATTGAGGACTTGCATTAATATTCACTAAATGTATGGAACTCAAGCTATAGAAAGACAGGTTAAGTGAGGAAAAAAAAAAACCCGAAACAAAAAATAAAATAAAAGTTAAAAATTAATAACAGAAGGTTAAGTTCACCTTTCAACCTATAAATATGTACAAGATAGAAATAAGAGGAAAAATATTTTTCTTCAGCGTATGGGATCTAGAGGCCTGCTAAGTACTCAGAACTGCTAAGTAAGTACTGAGTACTCAGTACTGCTAAGTAAGTACTGAGCTGTACCCCAAGCCCTAGGTAATCATTTGAAATGCTTCTTAATATCCATCCATATGTTATTTTTTTTAATTTAATTTTTATTGATGCTTTGTGCATTTCGTACATCATTTTCCAATTCAGATCAGGCATATTTCCCTTTCCCTTCCCCCCCACCCCCACCCCATCCCAGATCATGTATTCTGCCATAACTATCCTGCATCTTTCAGGGTTTTTTCTTTCATTTTTTAGATATAAGTGATAATCCATGAGTACAAGCATCCTTCGTGCAAAACCAATCTGCAGACTGTTGTGCCCAAACCCCCACAGTCCCACCATCCAGTGGGGGGTGACAGGT
>VZQC01008050.1:2932908-2953280 GCA_009823505.1 Rhizomys pruinosus | reverse complement strand
GGACCCTCTGGCCCAGCGCCCGGGTCCCGCCCTCAAGGCCCCAGCTCCCAAGCTACTTGCCCAGGTGGCTTCTGGGTATCCTGCCCAAAGGTGCAGCCGCACTGGCTGCCGGACTCTCTGGACCCTCTGGCCCAGCGCCCGGGTCCTGCCCTCAAGGCCCCAGCTCCCAAGCTACTTGCCCAGGTGGCTTCTGGGTATCCTGCCCAAAGGCACAGCCCACTGGCCGCCGGACTCTCCGGACCCTCTGCCCCAGCGCCCGGGTCCCGCCCTCAAGGCCCCAGCTCCCAAGCTACTTGCCCCCATATGTTATTTTTTAAAATAAGCTGAAAATTAGGTGATCTGACATTAAATTTAAAAGGATTTAAAATAATGCTACCTTAATTATTTTACCAATGACATGGTAAATATTTCAGATGATCATAGTACATTTACTTTTCCCTTAATCCTGACCAAAACATAGAATTATGTATAGTAAAAAAAAAGTGAAAGCCTGACATTTTCAGGTAAATGAGTGGAACTGAAAAACATGACACTGAGTGATGTAATAGAGACCCAGAAAGAGAAAAGCAGAATGTTCTCTTATTTATTTGTCTTAGAGCTGAACCTTTACGTCTGACCAGATAATCTGAAGTAACTACAGAAGGCAGAAAAAGATCCATAGGAGCAGGGAGAGGAGGAGCTCTGGAGAGGACAGCAGGACACAGGCACCACAAAGGGGAAATGGGAATATGACTCGGGAGGGGCTTTAACTGTAGACGTGGGGAGGATGATACAAAGGAGAAAGGAGGAAGGAGAGAGACGTTCTAGTAAAGAAGTCCAAAAAAGTCACATGGAAACTTATTACTGTATAAGTTTACTTATAAAATTCATCTCTGTGTTATGGAGGCCAGTGTGTCTACATAGGGAATCTAGGCCAGGTGGGGTTACAAGGAAACTGTTTGTCAAAACCCCACCCTTATATAAAATTCTAACTAACTAGACTTCTATAAACTCATGACAAATATAATCTAAACGTTTGCACTGAATTCATGTAATTGTTTGTGTATGTGTGTGTAATTTTGTGCCTAACAGCAGAGTCAAAACAGTCTGTTCCTGGAATCCCTGGAAATAGATGAGCAGCAATCCTGTGTGCTTCATGTTTTGAAATTTAAATGTTTATTTACTGATCTTTATTTTTATGAGTATGGGTGTTTTACAAAGTTCAGCATGTTGTACAATGCCCATGGAGACCAGAAGAGGGCATTGGTTTCCCTGGAACTGGAATTACTGTCTGAAATAGCTGTCCTATTCAGGGATAAGTACAGCATGGCACTTTATTCTCTGTGTTAATCACTGTGGTGGTTTAAATGAGATTATTCCCCATAGGCTCCAAGGAGTTCGTGGCACTCTTCTGGGAGGTCTTAGGTGTGTCCATACTGGAGGAAGCATGTCACTAGGGACCACCTCCCACCCCTGCTCCCTCCAGCCTGCTGTTCCAGCACCTCCTCCCACCATGCATCCCAGCCTCAATGGACTCTAATTCTCCTGGAAACTTAAGCTTAAATAAACTTTTTTCTTTTATAAATTCATTTGGTCATGGTGTTTCTATCACAGCAACAGAAAAGTGACTAATACAATCACCTTCTGCTACAAAAGGATATGTGTCTGGTGAGAGATACATCCTAAGTGTAGAAGTTTCATTGAAGATGTGTCACTTAAGATTAAGCATCCCACAAACACTTATTCTCTGTTTGACCAGATCTGGAATTCTGTAATAGTCCCCATCTGCTGCAATTGATGGGTGCTGTGAGGGGAAAGAGTGTTTTACAAGGTTGGAGCTTCTTGGTGGGTCCAGTCAATGGATTCACATTGAAGGCTATTGGGGGACTGAAATCTTATTCTACATGTGTGAGAGTTCATTAAACTGGGTGGAGTGGAGAGAGGGAGAAGCGTAGAGAGTGGACCAGATCTAAATGCCATCAAATCTTATCTTATGAAAATCACAAAGACTGAAAATAGTTTAAAAAATCAGGACCTGCCACTTACCTACGAGTATAAATATTTATAACGTGAAAGAATAAAAGAGATACAGAGGAAAAAAGAGAGGGAAAGATGGAGGAACACCTATTTACCTCGGACTGTGCACAGCCAAGCAATGAAGTCTCCAGGACAAATCCTGACCTGGCTGGACAGCAACTTTAACACTGATCATGGAGGCCTGGATGCGGTCTCTGTGACTTGATTGGCAGGAAAGATAACTAGGGTTAATGGAAAAGGCAGGGACAGAACTATGGAATGTGTACGCAGGTCTTTGCTGTTTCCCAGAGCTCCACGTTCCTTCCTTTCATTGGATTCTTGGCATGGGGAGGGGCACTGAGCAGCTAGATGCCAAGACAACATAGTGGGCTTCCTGTAGGGAGGATTAAGCTTCTGGGAGGGGCGGGAAGAGGATGGAACAGCTCTTCCTGATTGGGGGAATGGATTGGGTGGGGGCAACCAACCTACTTCTGCTTGATGTGGCGGAAGGAAGGAGTAGTTTGGAGGAACTGAGAGGTGGGAAGTGAACAGTGCAGATCAGCTTGCGGACAGAAGCAGAGTGATCAGACCAGCTAGCAGCTGAAGGATGTCGCACCTCCACACCTGGACCAACAGAGCTGACACAGGTGCTCTGCAGAGGACAGAGGAAACAGCTCGGTGCTAGTCCAACAGAGAGGCTAGGCTGAGGATGTTTGGAGAAGATGCTGTGTGAACATACAGAGTGCTGCTGGTGGACGGCTGGAACAGCCAGACGGAGAGCCTGGGTGGATGGAAAGAGGAACTCTAGCAGAGGTCAAAAGAGAGGCTCCATGGCGAGAGACCAAAGCCGCCCTTCTCCCCTCTCTAGCGCATCAGTCTTGTTTGGCTCCAGTTCCTGTCCTGAGAACCAGGCTTCACGAAGCTGGAAGGGTATCCTTCCGCAGGCTGGAGCCTGGGGGGACACAGAAACTGACCAGGCTCTGCTGGGAAGATTCCAGTGGTGGGCAGTGGAGAACGAGCTAGGCAGAGGTTGCACCAGGTCCTTTCTCCCTTGACCTTGAGAGGCGAGACACTGTGGACAGGATTCTGAATACTGGGTTTCGTCCATTGAGGTAGGCACCACTATGGCCGAAAGTGGCACTCTGGGACATGCTAAGGTTCCTCCTGTTGTCCACTTTCCTTGGTGTCTCTTCCCCTGGTAGATAACCAACTCTCGGCAGTGTCATGTGGAGTTCCAGATTCTGGGGTAGCACCATGGAGGGGGCTCAATCTGCCACTGTGCACTGGATTTCTAGGGGTTTCTCTTCAGCCTGGTGTCAGGTGGGTTAGTGTAGACAAGCCTGAGGTTAGAGCAAATGAGAGTGAGGAGCGCCTCCTGTGCCCCAACACCTCCTCTGGAGAATAACTTACAACTCATGTGAAACCCAGGGTATCCATGTAGCAATAAGGTAAAGAAAAAAAAAAAAAAAGAAAATTAAAGAACACTATGCTCAAAGACAAATAGGGAAAGTTATTGTTTCTCTTTCTGTTAATAAGTTGTCATCCTTTAATCACATATAATTATTTCCAAATAAGCAATTCTAATCATCAGAAAAATTTATTTGATTTATTTACATTATCTGCGTGAGTATTTTGCCTTCATGTGTGTAAATGCCTCATGTCTTGAAGTACTCATGGGTTCCAGAAGAGGGCATCAGATGCCCTGGAACTGGAATTATTGACAGTTATTGGCTGCCTTAAGTGCTGAGAACCAAACCAGCATTCTTTGCAAGAGCAGCCAGGGCTTTACCTATGGATTCATTTCTCCAGACCCTCTTCTGATCATTTTTGAAAGAACTGATATGGTTATTATTTGGTTGAGAACTTTAACATTAAAATGGTAAATAAAAATTAAAATGATAGATAAATCTGTTGCAGGGGTAATAAAATAGGCAGATTAATTTTTACCAATGATTTATTTTTGGTTCATTTAGTACTTCTGAGTGAGGGCAAAGAGAAGAAATTGTATGTGGGTCATTTAATTTGAAATAAGAACTAGACTGGGGCACAGCAGAACAGCATGGCTCCCTGGTGAGGTGGAACTGCCTTGGGGCCTTGGGGGGGGCAAGCTGGTGGTGCTAGCAGGCACAGTGTTAATGATTCTAGTCTGCCCAGCCAATGTTGAGGCACCAGAATAAAAACAAAAAATCCACATTCCAAAGACACAACAAAAAAACAACATGGGAAAATCTCATAATAAATCCACACTGAACTCTATAGGTCCTGCAAAAGATAATGAGATTTCCCTGGAAGGAAACCAAGACACAGACCTTAGAAGAACAATTGTAGACATATTGAAAGAAATCAAAGAAAATAAAGAACAAATCAGAGAACTAAGGGAAGAAAACAAAAAACTCAGGAAGGATCTAGAAGGAAAGAATGATAAACTATGGAAAGAACTAGAGGAAGATAATGACAACTCTGAAAAGAACTAGAGGAAGAGAAACACAAACTCCAAAAGAACTAGAGGGAGAGAATGACAAACTCCAGAAGGCAGTAGAAACACTGAAAAGATCCCAGGCCGAAATGAAAAAAGAAACAGGCCAGCAAAGCAAGGAGCTACAAGTAGAGAATGGCAAGCTATAAATGGAAATGGAAATGGAAATGGAAATACTAAAGAATTCACAGGAAGAAATCAAAAAAGAAATGGAGCATTTATCCAATCAACAGGAAAGTATGGGAGAAAGCCTCAGAAGCAGAATGAATGAAGCAGAAACTAGAATATCAGACCTGTAGGATAACATGGAACAAGTAAAATGCTCAAATGAAGAATAGAATAACCAGGAAATGTGGGATACTATGAAGAGACCAAATCTCCATATCATAGGGATAGAGGAAGGAGAATTCCAAGACAATGGTATTGATAAGATCTTCAACAGGATAATAGAAAAAAAAAATTTCCAAAGTGAAAAAAGACAAATACAAGAACCTATATATCTGATTGCTTATGCTTCATTAGTAGGATTGAAAGGTTATTCCTGGACAAACTGTCAGCCCATGAAAGGAAACAGCCAGAATTGACCAGAGTCCAAGACAACAGCTCCAGAGAAAGTAGACTGTTTTGCTTCTCATCCACCTGTGCCCCTTTTCTAAGCCTAGGGAACAATCTGCAGAAGAGGGAGCATGGTAGAATGTAAGGGCTGCGATTGGGGTGAATGGTGAAACTACAGCAATATAGTCTGGACACTCATTTGATCAACTTGATTGAACATACAAGCCCCCCCTGCTGGATGGTGGGATCCATGGGCTGTGTGGGTTTGGGCACAACTGCTTGCAAATTGGTTTTACATGAAGGATGCTTGTACTCATAAATTATCACTTATTGTTAAAAATGAAAAAAAAAAAACAGAGAAAGATGCAGGACAGTTATGTCAGAATGCATGATCTGGGATGGGGTGGGGTGGAGTGGGGGGAAGGGAAAGGGAAATATGCCTGAACTGAACTGGAAAATGATGTATGAAATACACAAAGCATCAATAAAAAAAAGAAAATCTAAAAAGAAAAAGAAAATAAATTGCATTAGCTTAAAAAAAAAAAAAAAAAAAGAAGCACATAGAACACCAACAGACAAGACCAGAAATGAAATTTCTCATGCCATATCATAGTTAAAACATTAGATGTTCAAAACAAAGACAAAATACTGAAAGCCACAAGAGAAAAACAACAAATTACATATAAGGGGAAAACCCATCAGAATTACAGCTGACTTCTCGGTACAAACTATGAAAGCCAGAAGAATGTGGACCAAAGTATTCCCAGTGCTAAATGACTTTAAATGCCAACCCAGATTACTATACCCAGCAAAAATGTCAATTATAGTTGAAGGAGAAAGAATATTTCATGACATAAACAAAATGAAAGAATATATGTAAAAAAAAAAAACCCAACACTTCAGAAAATACTCAAAGGAATTGAAAGAACAGAGGAAAGGAGCAACTATCCCCAAGCAACTAAAGAGAGAAACTAATAAAAGCATAACTGTAAATACAAAGCTAGACCGAGAATGCAAATAAAGAATAAATTGAAAGGAAGCAACACATATCTCTCAATAATGACCTTAAATATTAATGGTCTAAACTTCCCAATCAAAAGACATAGACTAGGAGAATGGATTAGAAAACAGAATCCATCTATATGTTGTCTCCAAGAAACCCATCTCACCCTTGAGGACAGACACCAACTCGAAGTGAAAGGATGGAAAAAATATTCCAAGCAAATGGTATCAAGAAGCAAGCAGGAGTGGCTATTCTAAATCGGACAAATTAGACCTCAGAGTAAAGTCAATCAGAAGAGACAAAGAGGGCCTTACATCCTTATCAAAGGAACAATTAACCAGGAAGACTTCACAGTCCTAAATGTTTATGCACCAAACTCAGGTGCACCAACCTATATAGACACAAATTAATCCCAGCACACTAATAGTGGGGGACTTCAATACCCCACTGAACCCCTTGGATAGATCAATTGGACAAAAAACAAACAGAGAGATATTGGAACTGAACAATAATACAACAAATGGACCTCACAGACATCTACAGAATATTCCATCCAAACAACAAAGAATATACTTTATACTCAGCACCCCATAGAACATTCTCCAAAATTGACCACATGCTGGGACACAAAAGAAACCTCAACAAATATAAAAAGATTGAAATAATTTCATGCATTCTATCAGACCATAGTGCAGTAAAGCTCAATATTAACACCAGAATAAGCCCGACTAGCTACAAGGACACATGAAAATTAAACAACACAATCCTGAATAATGAATGGGTCAGGGAAGAAATAAAGAATTCAATAAAAATATTCATGGAACTAAACAAAAAAGACAATACAACACAATAAAAACCTGTGGGATACTTTAAAAGCAGTCCTAACAGGGAAATTTATAGCCCTAAGTTCCCACATTAAAAAAAAAAAAAAACAGAAAGGGAACAAATAAATGATTTAATGCTACAGCTAAAAACACTTGAGGGATGACAACAAATTGACCCTAAAACCAACAGATAGGAAGAAATAACAAAAATCAGAGCAAAAAATCAATGAAATATAAACAAAGAAAACAGGAACTGGAGAGATGGCTCATCAGTTAAGACAAAAATGTGGTACATCTACACAATGGAATTATATGCAGCAGTAAAGAAAGATGACATCATGAACATTGCAGGTAAATGGATGGAACTTGAAGCCATCATGCTAAGTGAAGTAACAGTCCCAAAAAGACAAATGGGGAATGGTTTCCCTCATTTGTGGATGCTAGTACCAAATCTCCCAATTGAAAGGCAAGCTGAGCAATGTTATTGTTATATTTCTTTCTATCTGAAAGCAACTGTAATATTATAATGTGAATCTCTTAATAAGCCCTACAATTAACTTACCACTTACTTTCAGACGTGGTAATTAATGGGCATAAGTTATATACTAATATTTTAGAGTAATATAAAAAACTGAAGGGAAAAATGTGAACTCCTAAACATATATCAGAGTTAACATACAGTTTATTCCTGGAGGACAAAATTCTGGTACATATATGATATTTATATAGGCATATTTTAGAGCAATACAATTGGGAGGGAACCACAACAACATAAGGACTGAGTCAAAGAATGTCTGATATAAATTCTGCCAAAAATAATAAACCTTTGCAGAGAAAAAAAAAAGAAATACTATAAGAAGTGTATTACCGAGAAAATAGTAAGTCCTGAGGATGTATCTAATTGTGACATTTTGTTGTTGAGTGTATGTGTTGTTTTTCTTTAACTTAAAAGATTAGTATTTAAGTAGCTTCACAATATAAACTACAATATACAGAGGGAGCAGCTTATGAGATACTTTCCCTAGAAATAGATGCAAGATTTTGGTTTGACCTGGGGCTGGAGATGTGGCACAGCAGTTAAGAGCACTGGTTGCTCATGCAGTGGACCAGGTTTGGTTCCCAGCACCCACATGATGGTTAACAACCACTAGTAATGCCAATTCCGTGGGATCTGATGCCCTCTTCTGACATGTGTTAAGTTACATATATAAGGGTAATACACTTGTAAACATAAATAAAAATAATAAATGCAATCTTAAAAAAAATTTTGGTTTGACTCATGTATCTCAATATATTGCCCATAGGCCCTCTAAAAGTGCAGGATGAAGGTTACTTGATTTCTGCATCCTGCAATATCATGTTTTGTTGTTATTATGGTTTAACTTTTTATTAATAGTTTTATTGCATTTTTGTGAATTTCTTTCAGTATGCTTTGACTGTATGTATATCTCCATTTTACTTACCCCCTTACTGCACCATATATGTGTGTGTGTATGTGTACATATATGTATACACATACATGACCCACAGAGTCAAATTAGCATCCCCCAAATCCCCTTCAGTGTCTGTTCATCAACTGGAGCCCAAGAAAAGTTCTAAGAATCTTATACTTCAAGTAGACTGAATCTCAGCAGCCACCTATTGCCAATGCTTTCTCAGGTATGATTAGTGTTTCTTACTCAGTTCTCCACATATATGCTGGTTTTATGTGGTTTGACCTTATGTGGGACTTGTCCATGCTGTCACCATTCCTGTGGATTCATATGAATAAATGATCAACTGTCTGGAAAAATCTGTTTCCTTGTGGTCATCCACCACCTCTGGCTCTTAGCCTTTTGGGCCCTTTTTCACGATGATCACTGAACCTTGGAAGGTGTCCTAGTCTGAGATAAGTGCTCTGCAGCCTATTCTTCTCTGCACATTGGCTAGTTTTGGTCCTCTATGTAAGTCAACGTCTGCTGCATGCAATAATCTAACAATAAGTCATTAGGAGTCAGTTTAGTACTATATGTATTTAACAGAATAATATTACTCTCTTTACTATTGCCTGTAACCTCTCAATTCTCATGTTCCTTGACCTGATATCATTGTCACATGTGGGCTCTATCCTATAAAGCTGACCATAAATTCAATTAGAAAGTGGTTGGTTACTCACATAATGTTCTTGCCACTATTGCACCAGTTGATCTATCTTGCCATTTTAGTTTTTGTTTTAGCTCACAGGATTCACAGCACGGTTTTGATGATTAATTTTCTGTCCAGGTAGCATACATAGTACCTTCCAGCACTATGAAAGCTAGCCAGTAGTGATGAGGGTGTGAAGTCTGCACCAGCTTTTATTCTCCTTGTTTGTACAGCTCAAGTATGTAGTGTCCTATGCAATAGGGTCTTACTGTGAAGTTCTAATGAGTATTCAAGATTAGGGGCAATGGGCAGTAATTCTTGAGAGTCTGTAGGATGCGTGACCAATAGCTTCTACAGAGGGAATCAATTCTTTGCATTGGGCTTTTACCTTGCTGGCCTGTGGTGTCTAGTCAGGGAAAAGACCTGCACCTCCTTTTAATCTCTTTTTTTAATGTGTATGTGTATACCTTAAGAAGTTTCTATATTGGTAGATTTCTATATGGCTTGTTTCTTTTTTATATTTTTTACATTTATTTTAAATTTATGTGTATGAGCATTTTTGTCTGCATATATGTAAGTGCACCCATGTCATACAAAGAACAGAAGAGTGCAATGGACCCCCTAGAACTGGATACCGACAGCTGTTAGCAGCTATGTGGGTACTTGGATTCAAACTTGGGTCTTCTTCAAAAAGAACCTATGCTCTTAACCACTAAACCTTCTTTCCATCCCCCCAACATACCATGTATCAAATAAGATGGAGAGACTGTATATGAATCAAAATTTGTTTATATATTCATTTATTTTTTAATTTTCATGGAAATTTTTGCAATTTTCATCTAATATACTCTGATATTACTTAGATCTCCCCCACTGTTCACACTTCTCCCTATCGCCCCCTCCCAAGTTAACATATTCCACTACATACATACATACATACATACATACATATACATACATATACATACTCCACTACATACATACATATACGTACTCCACTACATACATATACAATGGTTGTACCAGATTACAATGTGAGGAGTCCCTTTCCCTACATCCAGTTGGTGGCATTTGTTCTATTGATTTTAGGGTTAGATGAAATATTAAAGTACTCTTGATTCACATTTCCCTAACGACAAAGGATGTTGGACACTGTTTAAGGGGTTTCCTTATTTATTTTTCTATTATTTTTTTTTTTTTTTTTTTTTTTTTTTTTTTTTTTTTTTCTTTTTTTTTTTGTCTTATTTGAAAGGGTCTCCCTGTAAGCCTCACGCTGTCCTGGAACTCCTCGTGACCAGGCGGACTTGAACTCACAGAGAATCACCTGCCATCTGCACTCTACGAGCTCTAAGGATCTCTAAAAGGTGTCACCACCACACCAGCTGATTAGGATTTATAATTTTTGAGCGTATTGGTTTGTAAAGGACAGTATATTTTCTCCTGAAGCTCGTTTCTCTGACTGCTTGCCTTATTATATTTGAAGATTACGACAAAGGACTACATGTTTATTATGCACCTGATTGCTTGATAACTACTGCCACTTTGCAGAAGTATTGATTGTTTGTAGAAGTTTTCTGGTGGAATATCTGAGATCTCACATATAAAATAATCTGCAAATAAAGATAACTTGACCTTGACTTTTCCAAGCTGCAAACACTTATATTTCTTTATTCTATTATTTCTCCTGCTAGAGTTTCAAGTACTCTATTGAAAATTGGTGGGGATAGCAGACAAGCTTGTCTGGTTCCTTATTTATTTATTTATTTATTTATTTATTTATTTTTATTTCTGTATGTGTATGAATGTACTGTCTGCATGCAAGTTTGTGCACCTGTGTCGTGCAATGCCGCGGAGGTCAGAAGAGGGTCTCAGATTCCCCTGGAACTGGAGTTCTCCTGGAATTGGAGTTTCAGACGGTTCTTGGCCGCCATGTGGGTGCTGGGGATCGAACCCAGGTCCTCTGTAAGAGCGGTCGGCGCTCTTAACCGCTAGGCCATCTCTCCAGCCCCTGGTTCCTGATTTTAATAGCAATGCTTCAGGATTTTCTCAATCTAGAATGATGTTACCTGTGAGTTCTTTTATATATAGTCTTAAAAATGTTGGGGCTGGAGGGATGTCCTAGCAGTTAAGAGCACCGACCGCTCTTGCAGGGGACCCGGGTTTAATCCCCAGCACCCACATGGCGGCTGAGAACCGTCTGTAACTCCAATTCCAGGAGAACTCTAGTTCCAGGGGAATCCGACACCCTCTTCTGACCTCCGCGGCATTGCACGACACAGGTGCACAAACCTACATGCAGACAGTACATTCATACACATAAAAAATAAATAAATAAAATTTTAAAAAATACCAAAAAAAGTTTTTTAAAAAATGTTGCAGGGCGTGGTGGCACACGGCTTAAATCTCAGCACTCAGAAGGCAAAGGCAGGCAGATTTCTGTGAGTTCAAGGCTAACTTGGTCTACAAAGCGAGTTACAGGCCAGCTGGGGCTACAGGGAGACCCTGTCTCAAAAAGACCCCCCAAAAATGTTGAGGTATGTCCTCCAGTTTAATTCCTTCTAGGACTTTTGTTATGAGTTCATGTTGAATTTTGTCAAAGGCCTTTTCTGTGTCTATTAAGATGATCATGTGAGTGATTTTTAAGTCCAAATGAATGATTTATTACATTTTTGGACTTGAGTATGTTGAACCATCACTGCATCTCTAGAGTAAAGCCTACTTGATATAGTGGATGATCTCTTTGATGTGTGTCTGTATGCTATTTGCAAGTTTTTTTTTTTTCAGATACGTGCCTATACGACTTTATTTTTTGTTATTCCTTTCCCTGGTTTAGTTACTAAAAATGGCATCATAGAAGGAGTTCAGAAATCCCCCCTCTGTTTCTATCTTTTTGCATAACAAGTTGTATTGGTTATAGAGCCTTTTTTTAGGTCTGGTAAAATTCTGTTGTGAATCCATTTGAACCTGGGAAGTTTTAGTAGGGAGATTTTGTATTACTGTTTCAATTTCCTTATTTGTTATGGGATTGTTTATGCTGCTGATCGCTTCTTAATTTATCTGTGGTAGTTTTAATTAATTTAGAATTTTTTCCATTTTTTGGAGTCTTAAATTTGATAAAATATAGGGTTTTTTTAATAGAGTGTAGGTTTTTAAAGTATTCTGTTATAATGTTCTGGATCTTTTTGGTGTTTGTTGTGATGCTTCCCTTTTGTCTCTGATTTTCTTGATTTGAATTTGCTTTTCCTTTCCCTTGGTTAACTGGGCCAAGGGTCTGTCTATTTTGTTTATCTTTACAAAGAATCAGCCCTTTGATTGATTTTTTTGTATTTTCTATATTTGTATTGTTTTCTACATTTGTATTTCACTTTGTATTGTTTTCTATATTTGTATTTCACTGATTTCTCCACTGATTTTTGGTATTTCTTCTCCTCTGCGGTGCTTTGGTTTGTTCTTTCCTTCCCAGATTCTTCAATTGCACCACTAAGTCATGTGTTTGTGTTCCTTCTGTTTTTCCTAATCTAGGCATGTACAACTATAAACTTCCCTCTTATGACTTCTTTAAATGTGCCCCAGAGGCTTTTTGTTGTTGTTGTTTTGTATCATTATATGTATTTAGTTGTAGGAAGTTACATCTTGATTTATTCTTTGAGCCAGCCATCATTCAAGACTGTGATTTTTAAATCTCCCTAAGTTTGTGTAGTTATTAGAGCTTATTTTGCTATTGATTTTAAACTTTATTACATTGTGGTCTGATAGAATGCTTCAAGATATTTCAATTTTTTGTATTTGTTGAGGTTTATCTTGCACCTCAGTTTCTATTTTTGAGAAACTTCTGTGGGCAGTTGAGTAGAATGCATATTCTTTGGTGCTTAGTGGAATATTATGTAGATGTCTTTTTGATCCATATGATGTAGAATATATTTACTTCAGATGTTGCTCCGTTTATTCTTTGAGCAGTTGACCTGTATATTGCACAGAGTGAAGTACTGAAGTCACCTACTACTGCTGAGTTGGGGTTTATCTGTGTCTAGAAGTCCTCCAATACTATTTTTATGAAATTAGATGCACCAGAGTTTGATGCATATGTGCTTCTGATCGCAATGTCTTCTTGGTAAGTTGTTCCCTTGATCAGAGTTAAGTGACCTTCTTTATCTCTTCTGATTAATTTTAATTTGAAGTGTATTTTGTCAGACATTAGACTCACAGTGCTATTTCTTGGGATCCTTTTCCATACTTTCTTTTTTTATTTATTTTTTATTTTTTTATTTTTTTATTTTTTTCCATACTTTCATAATAAGATAGTACCTATCTTTTGAAGGCAAGATGTCTTTCTTGTAGACAAAAAAAGAGATTTTGTTTCTTAATCCATTCAATTAGTCTGTGTCTTTTCACTTGGAAGTGTTTTCTTTATGTAGGCTTTTGGGTATGGTCATTCCTTTCCTCAGTTTTTATATTGCTTTCAGTATTCTCTGTCGAGCTGATTTTGTGGAATTGAATTCTTCCAGCCTGTTTGTATCATAGAATGTTTTTCTTTTCCCCTCAACTATGATAGACACTTTTCCTGGTAATGGGGATTTGTTGTTTTGGTCCTATTTACTGTTCTCTGTGCCCTTCTATCTGTATGAGTATATCTTTTCTTAATTAGGGAAATTTTCTTCCACAATCCTCTTGAAGGCCTGATCAATGCCATTTCCTATTCCTGTATACCTATTCTAGGTAAACTTGCTCTCTTCCAGGTTACCACATGCCCTGCATATTCCATTCCAGTGTTTTTTTTTAACTCTCTATGTAGATCAGGTTGGTCTGGAACTCACAGAGATCAACCTGCCTCTGCCTCCCAAGTGCTGGGATTAAAGGCATGAACCACCATGCCCGGCTCTAGTGTTTTTAATAATTTTCCATATTCTTTTCTTATGTGATCCAATTCTTCAACTTTGCCTTCCCATTATTTTCAGTCTTTTTTTCTTTTTGGTCTTTTTGAGACAGGGTCTCCCTGCAGCCCCAGCTGGCCTGGAGCTCGCCCTATAGACTGAGCTGGCCTGAACTCACAAAGAACTGCCTGCCTCTGCCTCCCAAGTGCTGGGATTACAGGCGTGCACCACCATGCCCAGCTTTACCTTCCCATTTTTATATTCTATTTTCTATTTCATTCACTCTGTTCATGAGCCTTTTTCTTGTCATTTTAAACTGGTTTATTGAGCTTTTCAATTATGTCTTCATTCAGTGTTCTAGTTTGTCTTCCATTGCTGTGACAAAACACTCTGACCAACACCAACTTGGGCAGGAAAGGGTTTTATTCAGCTTATATCTCCTGGGTCACAGATCATCACTTAGGGAGCCCAAGGCAGGCACTCAGGGCAGGAACCTGGAGGTAGGAGCTGAAGCACAGGCCATGGAGGAATGCTGTTTACTGGCTTGCTCCCCTGGCCCATGCCCAGCCTGCCCTCTTATACAGTACACAACAACCTGCCCAGGGTGGCACCACCCATAGTGGGCTGGGCCCTCCCACATTGCTCAACAATCAAGACAATACTCCACAGATGTGGCCATAGGCCAATCCAATGGAGCCAATTCCCCAAATGAGGCTCCCTCAATCCAGGTGTGTCAAGTTGACACTAAAGCTATCCAGCACAATTGACCCCTTGTCAACTTGACACACAAAACACATCACTATTAAACCACCACCTTTCCAGTTCTTATCCCCAAAGTATGATGTTAATCACAACCTAAGACAGTACAACCTTAAAAGCCCCACAGTCCTTAAAATGTCCAAACACTTAAAAGTTCACAGTCTATTAAAAGCCTCTTAACCGTGGGCTGCTGTAAAATCCAAAACAAGTACTGTCTTATTTCAAAGGGAAGAATCAGGCACTCTCAGACAAAACCTAAGTCCAGCAAAGTAGCTCAAGGCTGGACACCTGGGACTCACTCACGATCTTCTGGGCTCCAAAAGGATTTGGCAGCTCCCCTTTTCTGACTCTGCTGTCCATGGCACACACAGCTCATCTTGCAGGCCCAGGCCAGCTCCATTTCACACCTGCTGCTGCTTTTGGTGGTCATCCCATGGTCCTGGCATCTCCAAAAAGCTGGGGTCTCCACTGAAACTGAGGCATCACCTTCACCAATGGTCTCTTCTGACCCCTCCTGGTGCAAAGCCTCAGCTTCTCTCCATGACCCCTGCAATCTTGGGGTCTTCATTGCAACCGAGGTGCACTTCCACCAATGGTCTTTCCTGACCTCTCACAGTGCCAAGCCTCGGCTGCTCTCTGTGACCCCCTCAAATTTCAACACCAGAACTATATAGGAGACTCTTACACACTACCAAGTCCTGCTTCTGGCCTGACATGGAGGCTCGGGCCCCTTCTGGAACATAGTTTCTGTGTGCTGACCCTGAAGAAATTCTTCCCAGAAGATTTAACCACAGTGATGCTGGTCTCTTGTTACTTACAGCTGATTTTTTTCAGCCCCAGCTAACCAGCATCAATTGTGCCAGTACAACAAAGGATACACTTCAGGTTCTGGTCTCTTGTTATTTACAGCTGATTCTTCAGCCCCAGCTGACCAGAGCCCATAGATTAAACAGTCCTGATAATCTCTGCTTCCCTTTGAAACTAGAAACTTCACAAGCCAGGCCTCCATCATCTACAACTCCTTCAGAAAAACTGCTCCAATCTCCACAGCAATGATATTTAGGCATTCAATGATCTTCCCAGCCCAAAGTTCCGAACGCCTCCACAATCCTTCCCCCAAACACCAAGGTCAGGTCTGTCGCAGCAATATGCCACTCCTGGTACCAATTTCTGTTCTAGTTTGTCTTCCATTGCTGTGACAAAACACTCTGACCGACACCAACTTGGGGAGAAAAGGGTTTTATTCAGCTTATATCTCCTGGGTCACAGTTCATCACTTAGGGAGCCCAAGGCAGGAACTCAGAGCAGGAACCTGGAGGCAGGAGCTGAAGCACAGGCCATGGAGGAATGCTGTTTACTGGCTTGCTCCCCTGGCCCATGCCCAGCCTGCCCTCTTATATGGTACACAACAACCTGCCCAGGGTGGCACCACCCATAGTGGGCTGGGCCCTCCCACATTGCTCAACAATCAAGACAATACTCCGTAGATGTGGCCACAGGCCAATCCAGTGGAGCCAATTCCCCAATTGAGGCTCCCTCAATCCAGGTGTGTCAAGTTGACACTAAAGCTATCCAGCACATTCAGGTTGTGTTTTCTTCAGTATTTTTATCTCTTTCATGAATTCATGAATTATGTGTCTGGGCTTTTTTACTTGGGTGGTTTTGTATTACTGTTTCAATTTCCTTATTTGTTATGGGTTTGTTTAAAATGTTGATTTCTTCTTGGTTTAACTTTGGTAGTGACCATAACTTTAGAAATTCATCCATTTCTTTTAGATTTTTTAATTGAGTGGAGTATGTATTTTTAATGTATTCCCTCACAATGTTCTGGATTATTTTGTTGTCTGTTGTGATGCTTCCCTTTTCATGTCAGATTTTGTTAATTTAGATTTTTCTCTTTCTTTCTATAGGTTACCTAGGCCAAAGGTCTTTCTATCTTGTTTAACTTTTCCTTTTTTAAATTTTTATTTATTTATTTATTTATTTATTTATTTATTTGTATGAATGTACTGTCTGCATGTAGGTCTGTGCAGTGCTGCGGAGGTCAGAAGAGGGCGTCGGATTCCCCTGGGACTGGAGTCAAAGACAGTTCTCAGCCACTATGTGGGTGCTGGGGATTGAACCCGGGTCCCCTGCAAGAGCAGTTGGCATTCTTAACCACTAGGCCATCTCTCCAGCCCCTCTTGTTTAACTTTTCAAAGAACCAGCTCTTAGATTCATCAATACTTTTGTATTGTTTTCTTTGTTTCTATTCCATTAATTTTTGCTTTGATTTCTGTTATTTCTTCTCATCTAATACATTTGGGGTTGGTTTATTCTTGCCTTTCAAGAGTCATGAGTTTTACTGTTAAGTCATTTATATGATGTCTAAGATTTATAAACTTCCCTCTTAGGACTGCATTGAAGGTGTCCCAGAGGTATTGTTGTGTTGTATTCTCCTTTTCATTAAGTTCATGAATACATTTATTCCTTTCTTAATTTCTTCTCTGACCCATGTATCATTCATGTGTTTTTTAATCTCTATGTATTCACATAGTTACTAGAGCTTCCTTTGCTGTTGATTATATGATTTATCCCACTGTGGTCTGATAGAATACATGAATTATTTCAATTTTTGTCACTGGGGAGTGTTGAAAGATGCATTATTATTCTCACTACTTCCTGTTCTGCTATGTTGCATGAGTCTTAGGTTTAGAGGTCCTCCTGTAGATGTGTCACTTAGAACTGGGCATCTGTGTGTGACCAGTTGTGGAACACTATAATAGATTCCATCTGTTGCAAAAAGAAGCTTCTTTGATACATGGTGTGTGGTACATATATTACACAAATTGCTAAGGGAGAAAATCAATCAACGGTCCAAGCCACATATAAGGCTAATAACCAGGACCGCACAGCAAACTATCTGAATGGTGCATTGGTGACACTCTTATCAAAAGGGTAATCAATGGGTAACTAATTGGACTTAAAGCCCTCTCAATGGGAGGGACCTCATAGGTGGCATTGTAAATATAGCAAAATATACATATAGCCAAATAAATATGGCTGGAGAAGTAATAGATCACAGAGAAAACCCTATGTCTGTCATATTTCTAGACAAATAAAATTTCCTGCTGTATTATAATTCTTTAATAATGATAGTGATCCTCATGTTAAATTTGTTGGTATCAATACAGAAGGTGTTAAAGTCTTGTTGAAATATGAAGGTACTGTTCAGATGATAAATGTCAGGATATTAGTAAAAGATGTCCTGGAATAGTTTATTCACTATCAATTGGAAATAATATTTTCAGAGATTAGATGAATACATATTATTGCACAAGTGTATTTAGGATATATACATAATTAATTACACAGTT
This sequence comes from Rhizomys pruinosus, assembly GCA_009823505.1. Classification (NCBI taxonomy): domain Eukaryota; kingdom Metazoa; phylum Chordata; class Mammalia; order Rodentia; family Spalacidae; genus Rhizomys; species Rhizomys pruinosus. Next base: position 2,935,317 of record VZQC01008050.1, on the reverse strand, counting down.
TTGATGTTAGGAATTATTGATGTCTTGTGCAGTTGAGTAAAGAAAATTGACATAAGAAATAGGAAATTTGTGAATATAATTAGGTTGATGGATGTCAGAGAATCAGTGGTCATTTGGATTTGCAGAAATGGTGTCAATAAATCTAGTCCCTTATTAACTTTTAAAATTTGACAAAGCAGTAGTTTTGTATGTGGTTGTTCACATGGTCACAAATGCCTTTGGAGTAAGATGTAGGAAGGCTTCTATATTAGATTTTTCCTTATGGTGGCTGGACAAAAGCCTTTTTCCTGTCCAAAGAAGTGTCTTAGTGCACTATCAGTTTGCCTTGTATGGATGAGGAGGAGTCTATAAACACAAAAAGCCTGTCTTTGTAATACCCTAATGGCATTTAAGTTAAACCTGAATGCAATGCTGGTTATTGGCTAGCTTTCAATATTTCCATGCAGTCTCAGATACCCAGCCCATGGAATGTTGCCTTTTAAGAGGGTTTTCCCATCTCAATAAACTCTATATAAGAACTTTCTCACATGTGCCCAGAGGTTTATTTCCTTGGTGCTTCTGAATCCCATCAGTTTGACAAACAAGATTAACATCATATTCAGTGTTTTAATAGAGTGAAAAGTAGGTCATTCTCACTGCTCTCGGAATAGGAATTCTGAGCAGCTTCTCAAGGGCTTCTTCTCCTTAAATGTGTCAGAAATCATTTGAACTATATTAATCCTTGTGTTTTATCCCTTCAGTTTGTGATGTAGATTTGAGAACCCATTTCCAGTTGTGTTAGATTTTTAGCTAACACAATTAGAACAAATATTTTATGAAATAGTATACTGCTTATATATAGAAACATGTACTCACATTTATAAAAGTGTATAAATTTCTTCATACCTGGGACCTCTGGCATTCTGTGAGTACAGAAACAGAATTATCTTCCTTTTTGGTACATCTTCCATCATTCCTTTAGTAATCATTGTAGTTAATATGGCTCATGTGTATTAATGAAGTATTTATATGTCTTAGATTCATACTTCCATAGTGTAGCTTTTCTTTAAGGCATGAGATGAGCTATCTTATTTGTTCTGGATAGCTGGAAGCTATTGGAGGTGAACATTTGTTCCAGGCAGTTTGTATCACTATTTAAACATGGCAAAAAATTTATTTTGCACTTGTCCATTTATTTCGGGATAGGTTTACATTTTTCAGGGTTCATTTGATTATGCATCATCATAATAATAGTGAGAGGATGGTCTTTACCACAAGAACATTTGTCTAACTCCTCATGGTGAAGGTTATTTGACATAGTACTTTGAGCAGCACAACAATTATATGTTAATGTCTAGTTGTTTATCCCTTCAGAAGAATGTTCACAGGGAAATCCTGTGTATCTTATCGACTCAGCATGTAGCCCATCATTTAAATGCACAGTGAGGGAGAACTTCCTCACTGAAGTCATACAGGTAAAGTTTCTCACAGAAATATGAACAAATGAGGAGAAAACATATCTCGGTATTTGGGCATTCTTAGGTAAGATCTGTAAATTTAACCTATACTTAAGTGTGCTTGTGAACCTGTATAAGCACACTGGTCTAGAGAGCAGATGTGGGGTGTCTGAGTGTGGATTATGAGGTCACTGAATTTTTGTTACATGCTGCCATCATGGATATATATCCATATACATCTAAGGTGTACTCTGAGAGGACTCTCAAAAGTATAGCAGTACTGGCTATACTTCTGAGAGTCCTCTTTTTTTTTATTGATGCTTTGTGTAGTTCATACATCATTTTCCAATTCAGTTCAGGCATATTTCCCCTTCCCTCCCCCCCACCCCACCCCACGTCATCTCAGATCATGCATTCTGCCATAACTGTCCTGCAACTTTCTCTCAGTTTTTCTTTCCATCTTTTAGCAATAGGTGATAATTTATGAGTACAAGCATCCTTCATGTAAAACCAATTTGCAAGCAGTTGTGCCCAAACCCACAGAGCCCATGGGTCCCACCATCCAGCAGGGGGGCTTGTATGTTCAATCAACTTGATCAAATGAGTGTCCAGACTATATTGCTGTAGTTTCACCATTCACCCCAATCGCAGCCCTTACATTCTACCACACCCCCTCTTCTGCAGATTGTTCCCTAGGCTTAGAAAAGGGGTACAGGGCTGGAGAGATGGCCTAGCGGTTAAGAGCACCGACTGCTCTTACAGAGGACCCGGGTTCGATCCCCAGCACCCACATGGCGGCTGAGAACCGTCTGTAACTCCTATTCCAGGAGAACTCCAGTTCCAAGGGGAATCCGACACCCTCTTCTGACTTCCGCGGCATTGCGCGACACGGGTGCACAAACCTACATGCAGACAATACATTCATACACATAAATAAATAAAATAAAATATTAAAAAAAAAGAAAAAAAAGAA
>VZQC01008050.1:2872832-2930869 GCA_009823505.1 Rhizomys pruinosus | reverse complement strand
TCCAACTTGTATTGCTACAGTATATAGACATATTTATATATTTATATATATATATATATATATATATCATGTTTTATTCCTTTCCCCACTAAGCTTCTCCCTCAATAGATCCCCATCTATAAATACAACTTTTAGAACACCTGTGTCTCTCATAACACATACTTTGATATAATTGAAGTTCTCTGTACTAAAATTATTAGTCTTAGAAAATTGGAGTGTCCAGAATGGTGGACCTGTTATGGGTATTATCACACAGCAGTGTGTGCTGGTCTTCATTTGAAATAAACATTCCCTTCTTTTTCTCGAAAGGTATATTTTATCAGAAAACTATAGGTATGTCTTTTTTATTTATGTGTTAATAATAATGTGATTTTTGTCCTTTTTTCAACTGAAATGTATGTTTTATGTTTATTTATTCCAAGTGAGAGGAATATATAGTTTTCTGACCCATGCACCTAAAGCTAACTATCATGAAATACAGTGATTGCTTTGTCTTAGTTGCTCAATGTGCACTTTGTATTTCAATACACCAAAGAACAGAATTGAGATTAGTTGTAGAGACTGGTGAAAGGGATATATAGATTTGGTGATTGACAGTCATCAACCAGTATAAAATGTGCATTATGATGAACTTAAAGAAGTAGTAAGCAGTGACAACTGGGCTTATGTGCAGCTATATGTGTACTATGGAAAAGATGCATTAACCAATTTTCATGTGCTGTGTGGTTGAGTCATTCTGACCAGTCATTTAGAGCTCCTGCACAAAGATGAACTATGTGGCCAATGCCCACGTGGATTGGTGAGGAACTGATAGTGTAAGATAGCTGCTTTTCACATATATCTTATCAGGCATTTTAAATATAAAAATCCTTCAATTATTCTGTGTTCCTTGTCATTTAAACCATTGTATATTGATGACAGTCAGACTACTAGAACATTCTGGAGAAGAGTGTTGACTCTAGCTTACACATGGGCACTGATTGTACACTCAGGAGAACATAGGCCCAGTTACAAATCCTTTACACAATCCTGTCAAAGCTGAGCTGGGATGAAATGAGAATGGAGACTTTCAGTAGTTGTGGTCACATGTCATAGAACAATGGGATGGGGATTTGGAATTCAGGGATTGACACTGTGACTTGTGCTAAGCTGTGAGGTAGATGTCAAGATGATTTTTTCAAATAAATACGCTTGCTTATTTATTGTACCCTTATTTTCATTAAATCCTTAGCAAAAGCACAAACACCTGTCAGTTTACATTTACTAAGCACATTTCTAGGATGCAGTAAAAGAGACAAAGTGAATGTTCCCAAGCTTGTGTGATTGTAGGTTGAAGAGCCAAGACGGGAACATAGGAAGCAGTGCTCCCAATGCTGAGGCTGTAAAATGCTGAATTTTCTCACCCCTGAGCTGTGGGCTCATTTGTCCTTATACCAGAGGTTCCATTGATGTCTGCATATCCACAGAATTCCTACATATTATCTACTGTATGAGGTGGAGTCCATGGTCATTTAGACCAGGACATGTATTGTTCAATAATTTATTATTCAATAATAAAAGATAAATAGATCAATTCAGTTACATCACCTTCCTCATTTCCCTTAAGAACAATTTGTCTAAATTTGTCTTTCAGCAGTATAGCCAAGCAGCAGCCCAATCATACTTTAAATTAGTTCTAGTCACATGTGCTAACTCCATACATGTTTGTCTATATCAAGCACAGATAACTAGGTAATAGAAAGCAGTTCCATGAGCTAACAGGTACTTTCTGTCTTCCTAGTTGTACCTGTAAGTGTAGACATAACACCTAGACACCCAGAAGAACAATCAACAGTGAACCTGGTAAAGGCGAAAACCGTCTTTCCTATTTCCCAAATGTACTGGCACTTGGATGGAAACAACACAAGGTCAAAGACAAGGTTGGAAACTCTATATAATTTGGTTGAATTATGTATAGTATTTGTAGATTGCATATAGATAGATAGATAGATAGATATAGATATAGATATAGAAATGTGTGTAGATAGATATATTTATATAAGACTGAAGAGTTTTGTAGTGTTTTTATGTGTAGTTACTATTAATTTATATAGACATGTAAAAAAAACCATGTTGTGGTTAAACAGTATTTATAAATATGTGCATAATGTTAATTTCCCTAGCTCATCAGTAAAAATTCAACCACAGAATCTAAAACTGCATATAAAAGTCAAGTTTGGCTCTTATTGACATCAACCAGAAATGGCTGAAGTTCTTACTGTGAAAGAGTCACTGAGGGGCTAGAGAGATGGCTCAGTGGTTAAGAGCACCGACTGCTCTTGCAGAGGACCTGGGTTCAATTCCCAGCACCCACATGGCGGCTAAGAAACGTCTTTAACTCCAGTTCCAGGGGAATCCGATGCCCCCTTCTGACCTCCACAGTGTTGCACGATGCGGGTGCACCAACCTACATGCAGACAGTATACTCATACACATAAAAAATAATAAATAAATAAATAAATAAATAAATAAATAAATAAATATTCTTAAGAGTCACTGAGGCTTCATCTGGTATAGGTATAATGGACGACCTGCTGACCTTGCATGTCACTGACATATGGGCTTGTTAGTCACCCTACAACAGGTTCAGAAATCTCTGTAGATTTCAACATATCTCTGAATCTCCAGCTATCCTATGCATTATCTACTTTATATGGTAGTGTCCATGATCACTTATCCCAGGTCAGGCATTGCTGCGTGAGTTTCAGATTTTAACTTAGCCATCCTACTCTAAGCATGTAGAGATAAACAGTACTTTTAATCAGTTCACAGAATAAAAGTTGGGACACTCAAGTTCATACCTGACCTAAATCTGATTGATTGTTGACATCCTATGGCACTATAAGTGTGACCATTAGAAATGTGGAGACAGTGTTATCTGCACCCCAGGGACACTGTCATTTGTGTAATCGAAATAGTTGTCCTGTTTTAACAGGGTGCATCACACTTGAGGAAGCTCACGTGTCGAACTGCATTAAAGGAGTGGTTTTCACATTTCCATTTGCCCAAGTTCACTCTTAGTATGAGCATAGACAGACACTACATACAGTGAATGCAAAAATACATTCAGTATTAAAGGAAAACAAGAAATAGGAGAAATGACAAACAGGTCGTTATTGCTTTCATGATTTATTATTGTATATCAGAGGATGAATGGATATAATCATGTTCCTGAAACTCAGTTCAGTGCTCTAGTAAAATGTGTACAGCATCAAGGATAACACACTGTGTATTTATGCTAGAAGCAGAATCTGCACATATAGCTTGGTACAGGTTGACATGAGCGTAATCCACAAGGTCAGTTCTTCTGGCCTTCAAGTGATCTCAAGTGTTGATGGTGACGTACATGTAAGAACAATTTCCTGAGTCTACTGAGATGTCTCAGCCAATAGTGACTCTTACCACCAAGCCACATGAACTCAATGAAACCTGGGGACCACATGGTGCAGAGGGAACTGGGTCCCACAGATTTTCCATGATCATGATATATCTGTGAAGCCTCACAATGTGAACGAAAGTACATTTCTGAAAGACTTGATTGATCTTTATGTGATCAAAGGTATTCTTCCACACTGGTTTAGATTCCCAGTAGTCTAGAAAGCCACAAATTCTGTTCATCATTTCTCTAGATCTTTGCTTTAGTTTGCCTTCAGGAAAGACTCTCTAGCAACAACCCAACCATACTTGTTTATTAGGTCTGTTCATGTATCTTAAGCCCATAAACTTTTGCCCACATCACCTAACTCAGATCCCTAGGTATATAATAAGCAATGCCATGAGATGACAGGGACTTTTTCTTCTCCTAGGTTCAAATGAAGATTTAGACGCCACACCTTGCACTGAGGGGAATCAGTGATGAATTTGGTAATGGTAAGAAGGCCTTTCCTTTTTCTATGATAGAAATGTGTCTTTAATGATTCCTTTATATTTTAGTGGATAACACATTTGAATAATAAAACTCTTTTTTATTTTTTTATTTATTTCTGTATGTGTATGAATGTATTGTCTGCATGCAGGTCTGTACACCCGTGTAGTGCAATGCCTCGGAGGTCAGAAGAGGGCGTTGGATTCCCCTGGAACTAGAGTTCTCCTGGAATTGGAGTTTCAGACAGTTCTTGGCCGCCATGTGGGTGCTGGGGATCGAACCCAGGTCCTCTGTAAGAGCAGTCGGCGCTCTTAACCGCTAGGCCATCTCTCCAGCCCTGAATAATAAAACTCTTTAAGTGCATTATGGGTATTAGTGTTTACTTGGGAAGATAAGGGAATGGAATGGTAGCAGCTTGTTCTTGATGGAAGGCAGCATACAGGATGCCCATACAGGAAGGCCATACAATTTGGGATAGGGCACATTTTCTTCCAGAGAAATATGTTCTTCAAGAGAAAAAAGTGTAAACTTTTCACTCAGGGGTTGACAGGCCTTTCATCTATGACATCTTGTATTTTTCTGTAAGAATCCACTCCATGGAGCAGTGTGAGGAAGAAGCGAGAACGACCCCCGGAACGACCAAAGCCACGCGCTGCTGCATCCCTGCTTCCAGCGCCTGCGTGCCCGCCGCCGTCATGCCCAAGAGAAAGGCTGAAGGGGATGCTAAAGGGGATAAAGCCAAGGTGAAGGACGAGCCACAGAGAAGATCTGCAAGATTATCCGCTAAACCTGCTCCTCCAAAGCCAGAGCCCAAGCCTAAGAAGGCACCTGCAAAGAAGGGAGAGAAGGTGCCCAAAGGGAAAAAGGGGAAAGCTGATGCTGGCAAGGATGGGAATAATCCTGCAGAGAACGGAGACGCCAAAACAGACCAGGCACAGAAAGCTGAAGGTGCTAGAGATGCCAAGTGAACCGTGTGCATTTTCGATAATTGTGTACTTCTGGTGACTGTACAGTTTGAAATACTATTTTTTATCAAGTTTTATAAAAATGCAGAATTTTGTTTTACTTTTTTTTTTAAAGCTATGTTGTTAGCACACAGAACACTTCATTGATTTCGGGGGAGGAATGTGTATAACTAACAATGTCTCCCAAGCTGGATTTGATGTGGGGGAAAAAAAACCCTTTCCCTGCTAGTTCTGAAAGACTCCTCTTGGCTCCCAGAAGGAGACTTCCTGATGTTGACACAAGTGGCCCCCTTGGTACATAATGCTTTGTGGTGTGGGAAAATTCAAATTTAACTTTTATATCCTCCTCTCCCTCCACCTTAAAAATCAACGTAGACTTAACTCCCTTAAAACCAGAGATCTATTGGAACCTGACCCCCTAAAATTGGCTTTGCCCAGTATGTTGGGCAATCTAGACTTAAGTGACATCACTGGGAAGGTTCCTCAGAAGAGCAGTGGTTCCTTTTCTAAAAGATTATGGATCTTCAGGTTGATAATTCTGTGTTCATTTCATTTCCTGAAAGTCAGGGTCGGCTTGTGAAAAGTTGTTAAACAATATGTTTAATGTGAACTGTCAACCCTCATGCTAAACTCTCCCCAATTCAGAGCATCAAGCGAAGACTTCATTGGATTTTATAGTGGCTTTCTGATTTTGGTAGTCCATACAAGAAAGGAGTTTGAAAGTTCTTGTATACTGTTAATGATTGTCTGCCCATGTCCTCTGAAATACCATGATTGTTTATGAGAAGTATCTTTAATAAAGCTGGATACAGTTTGGCTTGGCAAAAAAAAAAAAATCCACTCCATTTACTGCTTGTAGGTCTTTGGCTTTGATAGAGTTTGAGGGGATGTTTCCCAAGGATGACTTGGTGGAAGCTTTATGTATCCAGTATGAAGATGATGAAGTGCTAATGCCTTTGAGACATGAGGATTAGTGTAAATAATTGGAGACACCCACATTGAAGGAGTTAGTCTGGTAAAGCAGACTATGCAGTTGCTCTGTCATGATGCTATAGAGCTTTGTCCATCCCTATTGACATAATGCCATGACAGAAGATGAACAGTAGAGCTGTGCAAACAGAATGTAGTACGGTGTGATCCTCAAAGTGTTGTCTTTCCTTTACATTGCAGGCCTATTCTAGAAAACGACGAATCAGTATGTATTATGGCATCACTATCTTAAGACATATTATATATAAGAATTGTGTAAATACTGATTGCCTTTTCTTGGTGCTCCATGGTTATCTAAGCTTGATCTTGTACTGCTCTTGTGAAACCAAAAGGCAATACGTTTGGAAGTGGAGCTAGATTCGGTGCTCCAAGATCATATCCTCTCATTAGTTGTGCTGCCTATTGAGTACACTCAGTCACTGGAATCACATATGAAGCCCTGAATAGCATCACTAGATATCACTATTTCAAACATGCCTTCCATAGTAGTGTGTCTACACAGTCAGGGCTTCATTATGGAGGGGTTTGGTTTAAGGGAGCTAGTATAGATAGAACATGACACTCCATGTTGTTTTATTTGTCATGTCCTATCCTCTGCAATAGCCCCAGTTTTGCACCAAATGTACCTGAGATGGCTCATTCTTCCCTAGAGAAGTGGAGACAGGTGAATCACAACTGAAACATGATCCTGTTTAACAAAGGGAGTTTTAGGACACCCTGGGCTACAAACAATTTCATAGAAAAAAAACTAGAAGAGGTATGACTCTGTGGTCTGCTGATTGAAAAGGAGAGTGTAGAAACTGACTCTGCTTCTGGAAGTTCTACCACATTCCAGTTAATGGATCCAAGTGCTGATGTACACAAGAAGCACTAATAAGTCTTGATGGTTTATTACAAAATAGGACAAAAATGTGGGATGTACTCGAGAGGTGGATCTGACAGTAGTTAGGAAGAGAGAAAAGGGCTAAATATGATCAAATATATATAATTCTCAAAAAATTAATAATGCTTTTTGTAAGCTTGACTTGGATGTACAAATTGATGATGGTGTATACTCATTGCAAGTGCAACAATTGTTTCTCCCTCAGCAAGATTTAGTCACTGGAGTCTGACAGCTGCTGACAACAGTTGTCCCCTAGAAAGTGGTAAACTCTCACACCAATTATTACATCATCAAAGCATAATTATTCATGTTGACAGCTTTCCAGAAGTGGCCAATTGAAGGGATATTTCCTTTTTACTGAACCAGTATGTGACAATTTTGTTTAGAATGACTTCCTGTAGGAGTCATCCTAAGAGACTTACAAATATTGGTCACAAATTCAACCCCTAATGATCAGAGTCACTGACTGAAGGCTCCAGACAGGCCAATGGTGCTGAAGGAAGACCATATATTTTCAGTGAGCAATGTCCCTCATAAAATTTGTTTTTTAAGAAATTTTTGGTGAGGTGGTGAAAGGGAGAGCCTCTCTCCCTTATGTTGATTCTGTATCGAATTTGATCACAGTCTCTTGAGTGTAATTGATAAGGTGCTGTTGGGTGAAAGGAATGAAATGATATGGCTCCTTTCCTTCCCTTTCACTTAAAGTGACGCCATGCTGTTCGTGATCTCGAACATGTCCTGGGTTGGTAAGGAATGTAAAGCAAACTACCATGTCCACTTTAGAGGAGGTAGACCAGCACTCACTTTGGATTCAGTCACTTTGTTTAGCAGAATTATTCTGGATTCTTAAAATGTCGTATATCATACCTGCAGAACATATGCTTTTCACTGTGGATTAAAATTCTATGCTTCTCTTTTAGACCAATAAGGCTTGTGGAGAGTCCTTATAATAATGTTAGTGACCTAGTGCACAGAATGGAATGTAGAGGGGTTGTATGCATTTTACCATGTTCGTGTGGCTGTAAGCAGGATTTGAAGGATGTCCACCAGAAACAGCCCCACAAAATATATCATTTTTTTTCTTCTTTCTGTATTGTAATTTCCACACAAACATAGACTTTACCTCTTCCATTCGTGTAATGCATAATTAATTGTACTAATCTTATCACTGTATCTGGAAACAGGTGTTGATGTCAAATGTACAAATACACAGCCATTATCAGTTTCTTCTGTTTTTCTGCCACAGAGTTGACATAACTTCTGTTCTGAATGCATTCCTAGTACAGGCGATCTTGCACAGATTTCAACGGAGGAGGAAGGCTGTTTCCTCTGCCCCTCATGATGGCAAGGCGACTCAAGTCCTCTCAGGTACCTCCACCAATGCGCCATAAACCCAACTGCAAGGTATAGTTGGAATTCAGTAGTTGGGTTCAATTATGTATAATATATGTACACTGTGCTGTGGTCTATATGTAAAGATGGGGAAAAGTTTATCAGTATTTTTAATATGTCTATAAAGTTAAATTTCTTAAGTTATCAGTCACTCACAGAATTTAAAAATTTGTTAAAAGTTAAATTTGTCCCAAATCAAATGATATGAAACAGAATAAAGTATCAATTCTCCTCAGATTTAAGTGATGTTTAGGAGGTTGTGTTGCCCTGTGGTTTCATCATACGGTTTATTTTACTTTTAAGCTTGTGAAATAGCTCAATGAACAACAGGGCCTTCCACCCACCCAGATGACATGAATTTGAATCCAGAAGTTTTCTCTGACAAGCACATTTAAATTTAGGCACATCCAGGAGCCCTCCATCACAGCATAGATTTAAAAGGAGTTTGGAATAATTCACTGAATCTTTTCACCATAAAAGTTAGAGCCCTTGGCATTGCTTTGGATTCCTATCAGTTAGAGAGTAGAGACCTGTTCCTGTGTTTTCATCCTGTCTTCTCTTTGCTTTCATTAGCTTTCAAGGAGTATAGCCCAGCAACCCAGTCTTGGTGGTCAATAAGGTCTAGTCACATGCACTAATTCCATACACATTTGTCCATATCTAGAAAAGACCCCCAGCTAAATGATACCATGATCTGACTGTTATTTTCTGTCCTCTTTATGTCACCTGAAACCACACCATCAGAGGAGCAAGAAGAGTCATCAGTGGTGGTAAGAAGGCTTTTCCTTTCCCTTGACTAGAAAGCTGCATTTAATGATCATCTTATGCTTTAGTGATATTACAATTGAGTAATAAACCTGATGAAGTGCATCGTAGGCACTAGACTTCAGTTAGAAAGGAAAAGAAATAGCACTCTGACAGCTTGTTTCTTATTGAAATGAGTCTGGTACCAGGCTATACATTTGGGTTAGGAGAACTTTTATTCCAGAAAGATGAGTTGCTCTTTGGATAAAACTATAATTAAAAAAAAAAACCTATAATTTTCAGTCAGAATTTGAGAGAAATTTCATATGTGGAAACTTGTATATTTCTGTAATGCTCCTCTATTTTAGTGCTTCCTATGGTTTTGATCGTGTTTGAATATATTTTCCAGTATATGCTGCAGTGGAAGCTTCATGAGTCCAGTATGAAGATGTTGTGTTGGTAATAACTTTAAAACAGGAGGACTAGTGGAAATAATTAGAGACATCCACACAGAAGGGACTAGCCTCGCTGTAATGAAGGTTATAAAGTTGTTCTATCATGTTGCAACACATCTCTGGGTCTCTTCAGTTGAGCCCAAATCAATATGATTGTCTGATCTCTATTTCGTATCAGTGAAAATGGGAATCATACTAGTTTGTCACAAAGTATGTAGTCTGAGATCTTCTATGTTACATGATCATAATATAGACTCTTTCACTTGCCTGCTCTTGCCCATCTGGATTGTCACTATGCCATATCCAAAGGTGAAGTATACACCTGTGATAATTGTATATAGTATGTGATCCTCAAATTGTTTTTCTTTTCTTTAAATTATAAGTTCTGTCAAGAAGACAAAGACACTGTATGTATTATAGAATCAGACACCTTTTAGATAATAATTGTGTAAATAATAGTAGCCTTTTGTTCGATAAATCACTGTTTCCTAAGCTATGTATTGTTAGTTACAGCAATGGAGTGACTAAAAAAAAAAGTATTTTTCAAGTTAAAAATGCTGGTCATATTCGTAGGGGTACTGTATTCACATGTAACTCCATTAGTTAGCTTGGGATTTTATTCACCAGACTCTGTGTAAATTAAAAAAAAAAAAAAACTTTTGTTCCCCTAGACAGTTAAATGAATTAATTAATTAGCCCACTGCAAAATGACGCATTTGCCTATTAGAAAGACCAATGTGTAACTTATAAATAAAAATGTGTTAGGATTTCATCACAGCCATTTGTGGTGGATTTCTTTTGGTTCTCCTCCACAGAAGAATGAAGCAAGACACAGATGGAAGTGGTAAGGCCATTTAGCTATTTGGATCAAAAGCCATTTTTTTTTTTTTTGGTGTTTTCGAGACAGGGTCTCCCTGTATCCCTAGCTGTCCTGGAACTCACTCTGTAGGCCAAGCTGGCCTTGAACTCACAAAGATCCACCTGCCTCTGCCCCCCGAGTGCTAGAATTAAAGGCATGTGCCACCACGCCCGGCAAAAGCCATTTTTTTTACCCTAACAAGGACTCTGTAATCCCTGCTGCAGTGTTTCCTGCTTCTCACTGTTCACTTCCATAAATCAAGCCTACCAAGACCCCAAGACCCCATTACCCCTGCCCTACTGTAAACCCTGTTAGCACTGTTCACCTGTGTAGACATTCAGAGGAATAAAATGTAGAAAGGCCCACATGCTGTGGTCAGATCACAGACTGAACATGGGAGGTGCTACGTAGGAAAAGGGGTGTGTCCTATTTTGGTTTATGCTAAACATGGCTCCTTCCATTAGGAGCTGGCAAAATGCTTTGGCAGATTAGGCAGTGTTAGCATGAGCACAAAGAGCCACAGAAATAAGAACAGTGTCTGCTCAGAAAGCAAAGCAACACTTGGTTCTTCATCTGTGACTAAGTGAATCTTTTAGAAATATGTTTTCATTATCTTGTTTGTATGTGTTTATTGACTTTTGTGAATGCCATACAATATGTTTTCATCATGTTTACTTCTCACTCCTTTCCCAAACTCCTCGTGAATCCTTATTCACTCCCAATCTCATGCCAATTTCATGTCTGTTTTGGTTTTGTTGTTAAAAAATAAAACCCTTATATTCCACTTTGAGTTAACCATATAATCGTGTCAGGGCCTCCACTGGAACTTATTCTATGGAGGCTCATAACCTTTGTGAAAACTGAATCACTCTCCCCTGGAAACTATCAATAACCAATAGTTCCTCAGTGATGAGTGAGGGCTTCTCCACCTACCTACTGCCACTGCCTGCTAGAATGTTGACTGGCTTGATCTTATGCAGGTTTTCTGAGGCCAAATGGCAACACATTTGGGTGAAGTGTAGCTAGACGCAATGTTCCAAGAGTAAATCCTCTGATGGCTTTTCAGTTCCCAAATAAAATGTTGAGTTTTTACTGTCAGTAGCTTTATATATTCAACAGAAAAGAATAGCTTTGCTTATGATTTCAAAAGTGCTGTCAACATAAGTGGGTCTACATGTTCATTGTGGAGGTGTTTGGTTTAGAGGAGCTGTGATGGGTAAAACGTTCAGCTCCATCAGCTTAGTGCATACTGATCATGCCCGAAACTCTGGATTCCTTCCACTCCTACCTCATCGAATGTACTTGTAATGGCACAACCTTGTCTAGACATGTAGAAGCAGGTGAATTGTAAGCTCAAGACCATCTGCTTTTATATTATGTGCTTCAGGGAAGCCTAGGTTTAAAATAATTTCTTACAAGAAAAAAATAATTTGTATGAATGTATGTATTGATTAGAAAATTGATTGTAGTAACTGATTTTACCTTTGGTATTTTGACACGTTCCAGTGGATGTCTACACTTTCATGAGTGTACAGGAAGCACAAATTAGTCTTCATGGCTTATTAATAAAAATAAGCCTTAAATTTGGGGAAGAGTGAGGTGTGGGTGTAAAAGGACTTAGAGAGATTTGGATGATTCCTGCCAGGCAACCCCCCCCCCCGCCTCACAAAGCACCGTGCTTCTCTTCTTTGTCTATTGTCATGTTCACATAGGCATACACCTCAGCTACACAGTCCATCTAATGCTTAATTAATTGTACACTGAAGACTGCTCTTCTCAAGAACAGTGACTCTAACGACTGTATGTAGAAACAAGTAATGAGATCAAATGTAAAAATACACTACTATGATTACTTTCCTAAACATTACCAAAATACATTATATAAAATTCTCAGAGTGCTAATAATATATATTTTCTCAGAGACACGACCCCCTAGCTGCAGCCCTGGAAAGAGCCCAGCTATGGCTGAGAAAGAAAAGATACAGCTTTGCATTGAGTAGGATGTACAAGAAAGTGCCAACTGAAAGGTTGACTTGTCTGAACATCGAAAGGAAGAAAAGCCTCAGATTGCTATAAACATCGAACCCCTCTGTGGATCCTACTTGTAACAACTATTTATAATGAGTCCTAATGAAACTTACCTTCTAGGTGCCGCAAGGTTTTGATATGAGAGACTTTCTTGCCTCCCCCCCATAGAAAAAGGAGAAATATGATGATGATGAGGTCGCTCTCCAACTGTAAATTGGAGACAACTATTATAGAGGTAATCTCTTATAAAACCAGTAAAACTGCCTTCTTTAATTGACTAATAGACATAAGAACTGTGAAAAAGATTATTCTCTGTTCAGAACCAAATATAATACTAAAGTCCTTAAGCTATGCACTTAAGCAAAATATATTAATACAGGAGCTCTGACATCAGCAATGGATTATTCTACCAGGGAGATGTTGGCCAGGGGATCCAAGGCCCCACAAAAGGTAAAGGCTCCTTGCCTCTAAACTGGGATACCTGCAAGAAGAGAGGCGATAAGGCCCTGCTGCCGAAGACCTGACGTTAACATGGGAAAGATGTATTGAGACCACACATGCAAGTGTACAGATGGCCTCTGGAATACCAGAGAATGTTACCAAAGGCCACTCAACCAATAAAACAAATATGGGTCTCCCTGAGTCAAGCAAGACTCCACCGTCAGCACCAGCTACACCTCACCTGCCTGGAAATACTGTGCAGCAGAGGCAGCCATATGCCTGTATATCCCAAACCTAATTGGCTATTGGCTCTCTCCTTGGAGGAATAACCCATGGCTGATGCCACAAGCTTACATCCTCTACAGGTTAGGAGATGTTTTAAGCCACAGTAAGACCCTGTCATATTTAACAGGAAAAAATGTAATTCATGGATTAACATATCATCCAAACATATGTGTCTATACCAAAGTAACCAACCATAACTATTAGTGCTGTTTAAATGCCTATATATCTAATTGCTTGTGCTTCATTAGTAGGATCGAAAGGTTATTCCTGGACAAACTGTCAGCCCATGAAAGGAAACAGCCAGAATTGACCAGAGTCCAAGACAACAGCTCCAGAGAGAGTGGACTGTTTTGCTTCTCATCCACCTGTGCCCCTTTTCTAAGCCTAGGGAACAATCTGCAGAAGAGGGGGTATGGTAGAATGTAAGGGCTGCGATTGGGGTGAATGGTGAAACTACAGCAATGTAGACTGGACACTTATTTGATCAACTTGATTGAACATACAACCCCTCACCCCCACTGGATGTTGGGGCTGTGGGGGTTTGGGCACAACAGCCTGCAAATTGGTTTCATATGAAGGATACTTGTACTCATGGATCATCACTTATAGCTAAAAAAATGAAAAAAAAAACTGAGAGAAAGATGCAGGACAGTTATGATAAAATGCATGATCTGGGATGGGGTGGGGGGTAGGGGGGAAGGGAAAGGGAAATATGCCTGAACTGAATTGGAAAATGATGTATGAAATGCCCAAAGCATCAATAAAAATAAAATAAAATAAAATATATTTTCTGACTCTCCACTTTGATTCGGACACTGTTACTGCAACTACCGCTTTTCTCTCAGCCAGACATAGACAAGTGTGTATAGACAGTCGATGCAAACAATGTTCACCTAAAAAGTGGTAAACTCTGACACCTTGTACTACATCCTCAAAGCATGTGGCCCCTTTTCATGTCTGTTCCTGTTAACAGCTTATCCAGCATTGGCCAATTTAAGGGAGCTTTTCTTTTGTTGAATGATCCTGTGATAACTTGGTTTACAGTGACTTTGAGTTCAGGTCATCCTGAAAGAGCTAAAAACATTGGGCGCCCACCTTTTAATTTTGATCCCTGATGATCAGAGTCTCTTACTGAGAGATACTCAATCAGTTAATGATGTTGGCAGAAGGCCATTTTGGTGCTAAGCTACTGCCTTCCTAAAACTGAGAGATACTCAGTGGGTTAGCAATGTGGGTGGAAGGCCATATCTTGTGCTATGCATAGGGCTTTCCTAAAACTTGTTTTTAAAGAAACTCATAATTTTAGTGAGATACTAAAAGGAAGAACATTCTTCTTTTTTTGTATTTCAGTACTGGATTTGGTGACAGTCACATGAATGTGACTGATATTGTACCCTTGGGTGAAAAGTAGGAGGTGTACATAGAATCTTACCTTCCAAGCTCATTTAAAGTGATACCATGTTCTCTGTGAGCTGTAAATTATCCTGGTTTGGAAAAGAATGAAAAGTAAATAAGCATGTCTACTGGAATGGATGGACACAAGGCATCACACTCACAAAATACCATATTTCTCTTCTTTCTGTATGATAATTCCCTCATAAACATAGACTTTACATCATCCATATAATAAACAACAATTGTACAATAAACATATTTCTCAAGTACCATTCTATGATCACTGCATCTGGAAACAGCTGATGAGATCAAATGTATGAACACACATGATGCCTTACGTTCTGACCAGCAGAAATAAAACACCTCTAGCTCGTTCTTCTCAAAGCGGTTTATTCAGGCACATTACAGCATTTTTACTTCCTCCTCTTCTTCTTCTTGTTCTTCTTCTTGTTCTTCTTGTTCTTCTTCTTCTTCTTCTTCTTCTTCTTGTTCTTCTTCTTCTTCTTCATCTTCTTCTTGTTCTTCTCCCCAAGAACAGAAAGTCCCTCTATTTATCCCTCTCCCACTCCACCTTCCCAGCCCAGGTTGCGTGGCCTCAGTCTATTGGTATCATCTGGCCTGATCTTGTATACAGGGTGCACCTGAGCAGCTCAAACAGTGGACGTGGCTTTACTTTGAGGTAGGAGGGAATCAGGCGTGAGTCATAAGACTCAGGTGTTAGTCATAAGACTCAGGTGTTAGCCATAAGACTTAGCTAAAGTCCCGGGTGTCATCTTGAGACTGTCGCCACACCCGCTCTCCACATCTCCCCCTTCTTTATTATTTTAGCAGAGAGAATGCCTGTCTTAGGTAGCCCCGTGCAGCAATGCCCCTTACCCGTCATTGGGAGACAAACAGCACTGGTTTGTTCCCTGTCTTAGGTTGGTGGCATGCCCAGAGAGCTTTACCCATCTTTGGCTACTTCTCTAGCATGCTAAGCCACACTTGAGGAGACTGTCCTGTCTCCACTGCTGCGCGTATTATGTTGACGAAATCACAAACGGCACATAAACCAAAAGGCCAGGAAACTAGTGAGGACCAGGCATAGGGCAAGTCCGACAATTCCCGCCCATTCTTTCAGTCGTGAAGCAGCAGTAGTAATCCAGTTTGTCAGCCCACCAGCCAAGGACACATCCACTCGGGTGGAGTTGATGTGAGCGATGGATTGTCTGAGGTCCCACAACATGCCATCAAGATCCCTAGACCAGTTTCCTGTAAGATACTGAGACAGGTTACGTGACAATTGAGTGGCATAGCTGGCATTTACAAACAGTAAAATTTCCATTCACATCCCAGCACATGCTGTAAAAGCAGGTGTCATTTGTAAAATACTTATGCACTGCCCAGGCCACTTTTCTAGCCTGACAACCAGTCCAAGGTGGGAGGGAATCACAGGCACCCTTACAAAAAAGGGGGCCCATTGGGGCTGAGCAGGTATACTATCATTTTGTCTGGGAATCTTAGCAGGCCAGACCCCTTGAATCCAAGTGGCATTGGCTTTTGGTGGAGCTATTGATAGGCAAATCAGACCATGCTGCAGTCTGATTATACATGTGAACACAATCACTACTCTGGGAGATATTAGAGATTATCTGAAAGCATAGGAGACCCTCTAGGGTGAGCGATATAGTTGCAGAGAAATGTTTGTTGTGAAAAAATCAGGGAAAGACCTGCGCTGAGTGTGTAAGTGGCAACAGCTTGGGGAATACCGACAGAAGGCCCCATCGCAGATTTTCAGTTCGACCCACAGGGAGCAGCATTAACATCAGGCTCATCCATAGAATCTTCTCTTTTCTCCTCTCGGACTACTCTGGTTAGTCTCTCCGGGACCCACAACGGCTGTCGGTGATCCTGGGGGAACACACAAACAGATCCCCTAGCCCAGACCAACACTGGGTCTGGTCCTTGCCAGTTACCAGTCCACATCCTTCCACATAACCAGGCCCTTAAGAGAAATGTCAGGGTTAGCATGACGTTCAGCAGCAGCTCGTCTATGCTTATCTAGATTCAAAAAATTTAAAGTAAAAAGAGCGATGGCCACTCGTTCCCTGGGTGTGGAGCCGGAGGCTATTCCCCCTTTTTGCTTAAGTAAGCATTCTTTTAGGGTACGATGAGCACGCTCGATGATGCCTTGTCCTTGTGGGTTATACGGCATTCCATGAGTCAATTTAACACCCATAAAACGGCAAAACAACACAAAGGAAGCAGAAGTGTAAGCGGGGCCATTATCCGTTTTTAGTTCTTTAGGTTGGTCCCAGGCAGCCCAGGCCTCAAAACAATGGGCAATTACATGACGCGCCTTTTCCCCCCGTATGTAAGGAGGCGTATAGGACCCCGGAGGCCGTATCAATGGAAGTATGTAAATATTTTAACTTGCCAAATTCAGAAAAATGGGTGACATCCATTTGCCAGAGATGTAAAGGGTGCAACTCGTGTGGGTTAATTCCGATCCCTGGTTGAGGAAGTAGTGGGCACACTGTTGGCACAGTTTTACAATGTCTCTCACCTCGGCATGGGTAATTTTAAAATGGGAGGACAAAGTTCTAGAATTAACATGAAAATGGGAATGAAACTCTCGAGCCTGTGAGATTGGCGAGGCAGTAGAAAGGGCCATAAAGGTTCTAGTGGCTTTATCTGCGATATCATTTCCTTCTGCAAGGGGGCCAGGTAGGCCAGTATGAGCACGAACATGTTGGACAAAGAAGGGTGTGGTTCTTTGTAAAATTAGATTACGTAAAGTGAAGATGAGACCGTAAATTGATCTTTCCCACCACCTTTAGGCAAAGCAACATGTTGACAATGTACTGGCTATCAGAAACCAAATTAAAGGAATGTGGAAATGATTCAAAAACCTTGATGACAATGTTTAACTCAATAACTTGAGCTGATGCAGGGGGGGGAATTGTAAGGTTACCGTGGGGGGGACCCTGCCACCACATATGCGCCTTGTCCCCCCCCTTTTCTTTTTCATTCTTCTTCTTCCCCCCACCTCGCCTCTATTTGGGAGAGACTTCCATGCTCAGATGCCTAATGCATTAATCTGATCATAGACCTGAACTGGATAGTTTGTCTGCAATGCCGCAAACCTTCCTTGTCCCATAAGCATATCTTGGTCCCAAGCGTCCTGACCATTGCGAGCATTAAGAGCGGCTTGTCCAGTGGCAAATTCAAGATAAAATACTTTCCAATCTAAATATTGGCCTGTGGTCAGACATGCTCGGGCCAGATTTTGCCAGTCACTCGGAGTCATACAATACCAATGCAAAGACTCCAGCTGAGTCACAACAAAGGCAGCATTGGCTCCATAGGCACATACTGCCTCCACCAGCCTTTGAACAATCTTCCAATCTAACGGCTCATGATAGCAGTTCCCTTGTTGATTTTGAAATACAGGGAAGCACTGAGCCTCTAGTTCTCTCCAAGTTTCAGGATGTAAACTATTCCCTCCTGCTCCATTGCAAGCATAAGGAGGTGGCAGGGGCAGTTCCAGGGCTGATGGTTCTATCTTTACTTTTACTTTCTCCAAGCTGGTGGCAAGGCTTTCCACATCCCCGTCTGACATGTCCCCTTCACTAGATTCTTCTTGAATTTCAGAGTGTTGAGAGCGCTCTTCCTTAACCTGGTCTAAGGCTTCACTCCCTTTTTTTATCTTTTTTCCACACCGTTCCTCGTCCCCAATGCAATTTCTTACCAACTTCCACACCGGCAGCACTCCCTTGTGTACCACTGCTGCCAAAAATCTGACTAGCACCGTCAGGGCAGATGTTGTGTTTCCCATAATGCTAGCTAGAGTACCTTAATTGTCCCCTTTTCCGGGGAACTTTATTGTCCCCTTTTCCGGGAACTTTTCTCATCTGAGAACTTATTGTCCCCTTTTCCGAGACCTTAATTGTCCCTTTTTCTGGGGAGCCTTATTGTCTCTTTTAGAACCTTAATTATCCCGCTTACCTGGGAGTTTACGACTAGTCACCCTGACCGCAATGAGTTCTAACGAGAAAGGAAGAAGAACACGTTCCCCTGGGCCCCACTTGATGCCTTACGTTCTGACCACAGAAAAAAGCACCTCTAGCTCATCCTTCTCAAAGCGGTTTATTCAGGCACATTACAGCATTTTTCTTCTTCTTTCTTCTTCTTCTTCTTCTTCTTCTTCTTCTTCTCTTCTTCTTCTTCCTCTCTCACAGAACAGAAATGCTTATCCCTCTCCCGCTCCACCTTCCCCAGCCCAGGTTGCGTGGCCTCAGTCTATTGGTATCATCTGGCCTGATCTTGATACAGGGTGCACCTGCGCAGCTCAACGGTGGACGTGGCTTTACTTTGAGGAGGAGGGAATCAGGTGTTATCATAAGACTCGGCGTGAGTCATAAGACTCAGGTGTTAGTCATAAGACTCAGTGTTAGCATAAGACTTGGGTAAAGTCCCGGGCATCATCTTGGGACTGTCACCACACCCGCTCCCACACACACAGCCTTTAATAGTGTCCTGTTTTACCACTACAAGATTGCTATAACTCCTGTTCCGAATGTATTCCTGGTTTTTTTAGTCTTGAATCAACTTCCAAGGGGAAGGAATGCTGTTACCCCTCAGGATGTTGACGTACTTCAAATCCTCCCTGGAATCTCCAGACATGATCCAAAATCCCAAACGGAAGGTATTGCTGAAATTCAATAATATATATAATAGTTGTACATTATGTTGGGTAGCATCTATGAACCCAACGAGAATTTTAACAGTATTTAAATATGTGTATAATATCAATTTTCCTGTTATCAGTAGATATACCAGTAGATAATAATGATAATAATAATAACAGAATTAAAATATATAAAACTATCTTCTTTTCCAAAATGAATGATATGAAACAAAGTAAAGTTGAGGTTCAGGTTGTATTTGTCCGAGTGATTTAACCTGGTGCAGGTAGGAATGTGTCATCCACCCTCTGATATGGTGTCATTCTCTCTGATATGGTGAAGTACATGTATCAGACATGAAGCTCCTCAAGGGTAATCTGGATCTTGTCAACATTTTCAGGAGTGAGGATAAATTTTGGATTACATAACATCATTCTTTGTCAGAGCCAATGGGAAAGGGTCTCAGGACTGGTCATGTCATACCTTCTGCTTGGAAATCTAAGGGAGTGAAAACAATATAAGTTAAGAACAAGGAATCTGTAAAGTTTGTGTGCTTTTTCTCTTTCAAGAGCACACTGGCATGCAGTGCCAGGCTCCAGGGCTCTCCTTGCAGCTCTGTCCTTTGAAGTAATCTTCACTAGGAAGGGCACTTGTTTCTTTCTCCTGTTCTGCCATAGATATTAAGCTCTATCAGTGTTCAGAATTGTACCCATAGTCCTCTGTGCACGTTCATCCACTGGAGTTCTAGTCAGCTCATCTGGAGATCATAAGTAAAGGCAAACCATGAACTTTTGAATGTGGATATATCCCTGTCTAGTTTCCACTTCTCATAAAAAACTTTAACAAAAGCAACATAAGGGAAGAAGCCAGATTTTGGCCTGTTGCTCAGTCTTGCAGTCAGTAATTTCAAGGAAGCTCTAGACCTGAGCTTGAGGCAGTCACATTGCAGCTAGAGTCAAGAACCAGAAGAAAACAAATGGTTGGCTCAACTTACTTTCCCTTTTTATATATTTCAGGGTCTCAGTTGTGGAATTTTGCTGACCACGGTGGGTTGCTCTTCCCACCTCAGTTACTCTTGTCAAGGTAACCCCATAGGCATGCCCAGGGGATCTGGGTCTCCTCACGTTAGCAATTGAACATCACAGTGTCATGAAGTGTTGTGTTCAGTCTGGGGTATTAACTAGTGATAGAGGCACACTGTGCTGGAGATCACCCTCTCATATTCACTCACATGAATCTGGATCTTGATACAAAGGTATAATGATGTGATCCCAGTGAGGCAGGAGGAATAGACTGTTTCACTTTGCTCCTTGTAGACTTGGAGGCACATCTTCATGGTCCTTAATACCCTGTTTAATGCTGCTTTTAAGAGTTTGCAAGGTGTTCAGAGGGAAGTCTCTGGAATGGCTATTTGGTCTAAAAACTTCCACAGCTGCAATGCCATGGCAAGTAAGGGTGGAATGTAGGAATTAAGCCCACGTTTCAGTGTTTGCTTTCTACCCTGAAATGGCATGCAGTGTGGTTGAGGCAAGGGAGCTTAGAGACCTGATGTGCATCTTGAGGTCTCTAATCTAGGCAGTGCAGAAAGATGTGGACTTCTGTCACAGTGTTGTCTCCTTTTCATACATTCTTGCTATAGCCTAGAAAATACAGGTGGTAGGCTTGGGACATCCCACAATCTACTGCCCATGTTACTAGGGTGAAAGTCACTGACACTTGAGTATCAATTTCCTGGAACCTATCGGGCCACAGCCTGGGTCTATCTTCTGGGCAGTGGACAGTACTTGTGTGTTTCAATCCTGGGAATGTCTGTCCTGTCGTGTAATTTTGGAGGCATGAGTTTTATATCTAAGGAATCTTGTTTCTCTCAAATGTTTGTTTTTCTTTGTTCTAGACTCTTTTCAGTAGGCCCAGTCCTGCGACATCACCAGATGTCTTCTGCTTTTCCTACATTCTTTCATGGTGCACCTGGCTTAGGCTTGCATTTGATAAATAACATCAGTAGTTTTAATGCATTGTGTCTGCTAAATGTAAACTTGGGGACCCTTGGCAGTGAGTCATGTCCTCTGCATAGGCCATCTCTACCCGAGTACCATCAGTCTCTCTTTTCCCTATTGGGTCTTGCCCAGATACTTCTCTGGCTCCTCCTCCTCTTCCTCTTTCCTGTGGCCAATTGTCCAGGACTCTGTACCAGGCCATCAATAGAAGCTTTAGGACTCATTCCTGCTGTGATGTTTCCCCCCACCACCACTAGAACACACCGTGCACAGAATTTGACTTAACCCTATGGCATGTCCCGATCATCATTCCTGAGTGTGATAGGGTCTTGCTTTTTGGGGAATAAAGTAATTGTCTCTCATCCATTAAGCTCATCACATACACATGGCCACTGCCAGAGCACAAAACAGAAAACTTCTTGGGAACAGCGTGCCCAGAAAGACAGACAACTGAATCTTAGTAAGTCATCAAGTTCAGTCCATTACCAGGTAGGCAAAGGTAAAAGTCTGCTGGTAACCTCCTACAGCAGGCAAGCAGGACATCTGAATGGAGAGGGGAGACCTGAGTCAGGAGTCAGCAAAAATTCTTTAAACAATGGGAACCCCTTGGAGGAGACCCAAGGAACAGATCTTAGAGGAATAATTGCAGACCTATGCAGAAAAATTAAAGAACATAAAGAGGAATTCAGAGAACTAAAGAGAGAGAATGAAAAACTCAAAAAGGACTTAGAGGGATACAATAACAAACATCAGAAGAACTAAAGGAAGATTGAAAAACTCCGGAAGAACTAGAGGCAGAAAAAAATAAAGTATATAGAGAACTAAAGAGAGAGAATGAAAAACTCAAAAAGGACCTAGAGGGATACAATGACAAACTCAGAAAGACCTAAGGAAACAACCAACAAACTCCAGAAAGAAACTAGAGGGAGAAAAAACAAAACTCCAAAGGAAATAGAAACACTGAAAAAGGAAGCCAACCAACGAAGTAAGGAGCACCAAGAAGAAATTGAGAAACCAAGAAGAGATTGAGAGCTCAAAAAGGAAATGGAAGTACTAAAAGAAACACAGGATGAAACGAAAAAGGAATTAGAACAACATTCAATCAAGAAAGAAAGGAAAGAAAAAAGCCTCAAGAGTAGAATGGAGGAAGCAAAAAAAAAGAGTCAGACCTGGAAGATAAGGCAGAGCAATAAAAAGCACAAATAAAGACTACAAAAATTTAAAAAATACACAAAAGTGGAACAACCAGGAAATATGGGACACATGAAAAGGTCAAACATCATATCATGGAATAGGAAGGAGAAGAATCTCAAGAGAATAGTATTGATCAGATCTTCACCAGAATAAAGATGAAAATTTCCCCAAACTAAAAATAAACAAACCCATACAAATAAAAGAAGCACATAGGACCCAAATAGACAGGATCAGAAAAGAAACCCCCACGCCCATCATATTAAAATGCTAGGTGCCCAAAACAAAGACAAAATTCTGAGGGCTACAAAAGAAAAACAAGTCACATACAAAGGGAAACCCATCAGAATTACAACTACTTCTCCCCAACCTATGAAAGCAAGAAGAACATGGAGCAAAAGCTCCCAGTGTTAAGGACTTCGGATGCCAAACCAGAATACTTTACCCAGCAAAAATGTCGACTATACTGAAGGAGAGAGAAAATCTTCCATGACATAAACAAGATGATGGAATACATGTCTGGAAAACCAACTCTTCATAAAATCTTGAAGCAATTCAAAGGGCAGAAGAGAGGAGCAACAATCCTCAAACACCTAGGAAAAGAAACTAATAAAACATAACCATAGGAGCAATAAGAGGCGAAGTCCAAATGGATAATAAAGTGAAAGGAAGCAACATCCATCTTTCAATTATAACCTTAAATAAATGGGCTAAACTCCCCAATCAAAAGGCATAGACTTGGAGAATGGATTAGGAACAAAACCCATCTATATCTATCTACAAGAAACCCATCTCAATTCAAGGATAGGCACAACTTAAGGTGAAGGGATGGAAGAAAGTATTCCAAGCAAATGGTACCAAAAAGAAAGTGGGTGTGGCTATTCTAATATCAGACAAAATAGACTTCAAAGCAAAAAGAAATCAAAGAGACAAAGAGGCCATTAAACTTTATTAAAGGAACAATTAACGATAAGATTTCACAATCATAAATATATAATGCACCAAACACCGTGCACCAAACTTTATAAGACAATTCTTCAGGATCTCAAGGCACAGATTAACCCCGCACCCTAATAGTAGGGGACTTCAATACCCCATTAAGTCCCTAGACAGATCAACAGGCAAAGGATAAACAGAGAGACATCTGAACTAAATGACACAAACACCAAATGGACCTCACAGACATCTATCGAATATTTCACCCCAACACCAGAGAATACGCTTTCTACTCAGCACCTCATGGAACAATCTCCAAAATAGAACCATATAACTGGAACAAGGAAAAAACTCAACAAAATAAAAAAGATTGAAATAATCTCATGCATTCTATCAGACCACAGTGCAATAAACTCATAAAATACAAAAGAACTACAACTAATGAAGAACTGGGAATAAACAAACACTCTCCTGAATATGAGTGGGTTCAAGGAAGAAAAAAAAAGAAATAAAAACATTCCTGGAACTGAATGACAATGATAAAACAACACAGCAAAATCTATGGGACACTTTAAAAGCAGTCCTAAGAGGGAAGTTTATAGCTCTAAGTGCCTACATTAAAAAAAAAAAAAAAACAGAAAGAGGGATGGAGAGATGGTCTAGTGGTTAAGAGCACCAACCGCTCTTACAGAGGACCCGGGTTTGATCCCCAAGCACCACATGGTGGCTGAGAACCCGTCTGAAACTCCATTCAGGAGAACTCCAGTTCCAGGGGAATCCGACACCCTCTTTCTGACTTCTGCAGCATTGCACGACACGGTGCACAGACCTGCATGCAGACATTACATTCATACACATACAGAAATAATAAAATTAATAAAAAAATAAAAATAAAAAAAAGAAAGAGCACAAGTGAATGATCTAACACTACAGCTAAAAATACTTAGAGACAACAACAAATGAACCTAAATGGACAGACAAGAAGAAATAACAAAAATCAGACCAGAGATCAATGAAATAGAAACAAGAAACCATACAAAAATCAATGAATCCAAAAGTTTTTCTTTGAGAGAATAAACAGATAGACAGACCTCTAGCCCAGTTAACCAAAAAAAGAGGGAACAACTCCAAATCAATAGAATCTGTGATAAAGGGAAATATCACAACAGACAATGAAAAGATCCAGACAATCATACAGGAACTACTTTCAAAAACTTATATCTACTAAGTTTGAAAACCTAGAAGAAATGGAATGAATATCTGAAATCCTGGGAATCACCAAACTCAACCAAAAGAGAGCGACAGCCTAAATAGACCAATAGTACAGAAAGAAATTGAAATGTAATAAGTAGCCTCCCAACCAAAAAACTCCCAGGCCAGATGGTTTCATGGCAGAATTCTATAAAATATTCAAAAACTTACAAGAACCATTACTACTTAAATTGTTTAGAAGGATACAAACGGAGGGACTTCTCCCCAGATTCTGCTATGAAGCCAGCATCACGCTACTACCAAAACCAGGGAAGAACAACCAATAAGGAGAACTATAGACCCATCTCCCTAATGAACACAGATGCCAAAATCCTAAACAGGATTCTGGCAAATCGCATACAGACCACATCACGAAAATCATCCACCATGACCAAATGGATTCATACCAGAGATGCAGGGATGGTTCAACATAGGAAAATCAATAAACATCACAAACATATAAATGGCTGAAGAACAAAAAACCCATGATCCAATTGATGTGGAGAAAGCTTTTGACAATCCAGCATCACTTCTTGTTTAAAGTCCTGGAGGGAATTGGTCTGGAGGGACCATTCCTCAATGTAATCAAAGCCATATGCAGGAAACCCACAGCCAATATCATCCTAAATGGGGAAATGACAGAAGCATTCCCCTTAAAGGTAAAAACCCAGCAAGGCTGCCCCCTGTCACCACTCCTTTTCAATATAGTGCTGGAAACCCTTGCTAGGGCAATAGGCAAGAAAAGGAAATTAAAGTAGTTCTAATTGGAAAAGAGGAAGTCAAGCTATCCCTTTTTGCTGATGATATGACTGTCTACCTAAGGGATGCTAAGAACTCCACCAGAAAACTCCTAGAAACGATTAAGAGTTTGGTAAAGTGGCAGGATACAAAATAAATCTAGAAAAATCAGTAGCCTTTCTTTACACCAACAACAGCAACAGATGAAGGACTACAAGGAGACCTTCCCACTCACAATAGCCCAAAAACAATAAAATACCTAGGAACAAACCTAACCAAAGACACCAAGGATCTCTACAACAAAAATTTTAAATCTCTGAAAAAAGGAAATTGAGGAAGACATCAGAAGATGGACAAACCTCCCATGCTGAATTGGGAAATAAATAGTAAATAAATAAAAAAATGTCCATCCTACCCAAACTAGTGTTACAGATTTAATGCATCCCATCAAAATCCCCAAGAGTTCTTCACAGGCTGGAAAAAAAAATCCTCAATTTCATTTGGAAAAACAAAAGACCCCGAATAGCCAAAGCAACCTGAGTGAAAGAGCAATACAGGGGGATGCATACCAGACATCAAACTATACTACAGGGCTATAATCATAAAAAAGCCTGGTACTGGGCACAAAAAACAGACCAGTTGACCAATGGAATAAAACTGAAGATCCAAACCTGAGCTCATACAATTTCAGCCACCTCATATTTGACAAGGGGGCCAAAAGACACAATGGAGGAAAGACAGCATCTTCAGCAAGTGGTGTGGCAAAACTGGATCACACTTGTAGAAGAATAAAATAAACCCCTACCTCTCACCTTGTAACAAAACTCAACTCCAGATGGACAAAGAACCTCAACATGAAACCCCAAACTCGGAGGTGATAGAAGAGAAACTGGCAGCAGACTACAAGACATAGGCATAGGAAAATACTTCCTAAATCAGACAGCAGCTGCCAAGAATAAGATNGTGCTAGCT
Source organism: Rhizomys pruinosus (assembly GCA_009823505.1). NCBI lineage: Eukaryota > Metazoa > Chordata > Mammalia > Rodentia > Spalacidae > Rhizomys > Rhizomys pruinosus. Next base: position 2,904,776 of record VZQC01008050.1, on the reverse strand, counting down.
AGAGCCTGTCCCGGAACCGGGAGCTTTATCGTAACCTTAATTGTCCCCTTTTCCGGGGAGCTTTATTGTCTCTTTTCCGAGAACCTTAATTGTCCCGCTTACCTGGGAGCTTACTGACTAGTCACCCTGACTGCAATGAGTTCTGAACAAGAAAGGAGAAGAATGCGTTCCCGTACGGGCCGCCACTTGTTGCCTTCAATTCTGACCAGCAGAAACAAAGCACCTCTAGCTCATCCTTCTCAAAGTGGTTTATTCAGGACTTTTACAGCATTTTTACTTCTTCTTCTTCTTCCTTCTTCTTCTTCCTTCTTCTGCCTTCTTCTTCTGTCTTCTTCTTCTGTCTTCTTCCTTCTTCTTCTTCTGTCTTCTTCTTCTTCCTTCTTCTTCCTTCTTCCTTCTTCCTTCTTCCTTCTTCTTCCTTCTTCTTCCTTCTTCCTTCTTCTTCCTTCTTCTTCTTTCTTCTTCTTCTTCTTTCTTCTTTCTTCTTCTTTCTTCTTCTTCTTTCTTCTTTCTTCTTCTTTCTTCTTCTTTTCTTCTTCTTTCTTCTTCCTCTTTCTTCTTCCTCTTTCTTCTTCCTCTTTCTTCTTCTTTCTTCTTCTTTCTTCTTCTTCTTCTTCCTTCTTCTTCCTTCTTCTTCTTTCTTCTTCTTCTTCCTCCTCCTCCTCCTCCTCCTCCTCCTCCTTCTTCTTCTTTTCCCCAAGACCAGAAAGTCCCTCTATTTATCCCTCTCCCGCTCCACCTTCCCAGCCCAGGTTGCGTGGCCTCAGTCTATTGGTATCATCTGGCCTGATCTTGTATACAGGGTGCACCTGCGCAGCTCGAACGGTGGACGTGGCTTTACTTTGAGGTAGGAGGGAATCAGGTGTTAGTCATAAGACTCAGGCGTGAGTCATAAGACTCAGGTGTTAGTCATAAGACTCAGGTGTTAGCCATAAGACTTGGCTAAAGTCCCGGGCATCATCTTGAGACTGTCACCACACCCGCTCTCCACACACACAGCCTTTAATAGTGTCCTGTTTTACCACTACAAGATTGCTATAACTCCTGTTCCGAATGTATTCCTGGTTTTTTTAGTCTTGAATCAACTTCCAAGGGGAAGGAATGCTGTTACCCCTCAGGATGTTGACGTACTTCAAATCCTCCCTGGAATCTCCAGACATGATCCAAAATCCCAAACGGAAGGTATTGCTGAAATTCAATAATATATATAATAGTTGTACATTATGTTGGGTAGCATCTATGAACCCAACGAGAATTTTAACAGTATTTAAATATGTGTATAATATCAATTTTCCTGTTATCAGTAGATATACCAGTAGATAATAATGATAATAATAATAACAGAATTAAAATATATCTAAAACTATCTTCTTTTCCAAAATGAATGATATGAAACAAAGTAAAGTTGAGGTTCAGGTTGTATTTGTCCGAGTGATTTAACCTGGTGCAGGTAGGAATGTGTCATCCACCCTCTGATATGGTGTCATTCTCTCTGATATGGTGAAGTACATGTATCAGACATGAAGCTCCTCAAGGGTAATCTGGATCTTGTCAACATTTTCAGGAGTGAGGATAAATTTTGGATTACATAACATCATTCTTTGTCAGAGCCAATGGGAAAGGGTCTCAGGACTGGTCATGTCATACCTTCTGCTTGGAAATCTAAGGGAGTGAAAACAATATAAGTTAAGAACAAGGAATCTGTAAAGTTTGTGTGCTTTTTCTCTTTCAAGAGCACACTGGCATGCAGTGCCAGGCTCCAGGGCTCTCCTTGCAGCTCTGTCCTTTGAAGTAATCTTCACTAGGAAGGGCACTTGTTTCTTTCTCCTGTTCTGCCATAGATATTAAGTCCTATCTAGTTCAGAATTTGTACCCATATGTCCTTCTGTGCACGTTCATCCACTGGAGTCTAGTCAGCTCATCTGGAGATCATAAGTAAAGGCAAACCATGAACTTTTGAATGTGGATATATCCCTGTCTAGTTTCCACTTCTCATAAAATACTTTAACAAAAGCAACATAAGGGAAGAAGCCAGATTTTGGCCTGTTGCTCAGTCTTGCAGTCAGTAATTTCAAGGAAGCTCTAGACCTGAGCTTGAGGCAGTCACATTGCAGCTAGAGTCAAGAACCAGAAGAAAACAAATGGTTGGCTCAACTTACTTTCCCTTTTTATATATTTCAGGGTCTCAGTTGTGGAATTTTGCTGACCACGGTGGGTTGCTCTTCCCACCTCAGTTACTCTTGTCAAGGTAACCCCATAGGCATGCCCAGGGGATCTGGGTCTCCTCACGTTAGCAATTGAACATCACAGTGTCATGAAGTGTTGTGTTCAGTCTGGGGTATTAACTAGTGATAGAGGCACACTGTGCTGGAGATCACCCTCTCATATTCACTCACATGAATCTGGATCTTGATACAAAGGTATAATGATGTGATCCCAGTGAGGCAGGAGGAATAGACTGTTTCACTTTGCTCCTTGTAGACTTGGAGGCACATCTTCATGGTCCTTAATACCCTGTTTAATGCTGCTTTTAAGAGTTTGCAAGGTGTTCAGAGGGAAGTCTCTGGAATGGCTATTTGGTCTAAAAACTTCCACAGCTGCAATGCCATGGCAAGTAAGGGTGGAATGTAGGAATTAAGCCCACGTTTCAGTGTTTGCTTTCTACCCTGAAATGGCATGCAGTGTGGTTGAGGCAAGGGAGCTTAGAGACCTGATGTGCATCTTGAGGTCTCTAATCTAGGCAGTGCAGAAAGATGTGGACTTCTGTCACAGTGTTGTCTCCTTTTCATACATTCTTGCTATAGCCTAGAAAATACAGGTGGTAGGCTTGGGACATCCCACAATCTACTGCCCATGTTACTAGGGTGAAAGTCACTGACACTTGAGTATCAATTTCCTGGAACCTATCGGGCCACAGCCTGGGTCTATCTTCTGGGCAGTGGACAGTACTTGTGTGTTTCAATCCTGGGAATGTCTGTCCTGTCGTGTAATTTTGGAGGCATGAGTTTTATATCTAAGGAATCTTGTTTCTTCCAAATGTTTTGTTTTTCTTTGTTCTAGACTCTTTTCAGTAGGCCCAGGTCCTGCGACATCACCAGATGTCTTCTGCTTTTCCTACATTCTTTCATGGTGCACCTGGCTTAGGCTTGCATTTGATAAATAACATCAGTAGTTTTAATGCATTGTGTCTGCTAAATGTAAACTTGGGGACCCTTGGCAGTGAGTCATGTCCTCTGCATAGGCCATCTCTACCCGAGTACCATCAGTCTCTCTTTTCCCTATTGGGTCTTGCCCAGATACTTCTCTGGCTCCTCCTCCTCTTCCTCTTTCCTGTGGCCATATTGTCTCAGGACTCTGTACCAGGCCATCAATAGAAGCTTTAGGACTCATTCCTGCTGTGATGTTTCCCCCCACCACCACTAGAACACACCGTGCACAGAATTTGACTTAACCCTATGGCATGTCCCGATCATCATTCCTGAGTGTGATAGGGTCTTGCTTTTTGGGGAATAAAGTAATTGTCTCTCATCCATTAAGCTCATCACATACACATGGCCACTGCCAGAGCACAAAACAGAAAACTTCTTGGGAACAGCGTGCCCAGAAAGACAGACAACTGAATCTTAGTAAGTCATCAAGTTCAGTCCATTACCAGGTAGGCAAAGGTAAAAGTCTGCTGGTAACCTCCTACAGCAGGCAAGCAGGACATCTGAATGGAGAGGGGAGACCTGAGTCAGGAGTCAGCAAAAATTCTTTAAACAATGGGAACCCCTTGGAGGAGACCCAAGGAACAGATCTTAGAGGAATAATTGCAGACCTATGCAGAGAAATTAAAGAACATAAAGAGGAATTCAGAGAACTAAAGAGAGAGAATGAAAAACTCAAAAAGGACTTAGAGGGATACAATAACAAACATCAGAAAGAACTAAAGGAACAGATTGACAAACTCCAGAAAGACTAGAGGAGAAAAAATAAAGTAATTAGAGAACAAAGAGAGAGAATGAAAAACTCAAAAAGGACCTAGAGGGATACAATGACAAACTCAGAAAGAACTAAAGGAACAGACCAACAAACTCCAGAAAGAACTAGAGGGAGAAAAAAACAAACTCCGAAAGGAAATAGAAACACTGAAAAAGGAAGCCAACCAACGAAGTAAGGAGCACCAAGAAGAATTGAGAAAGCACCAAGAAGAGATTGAGGAGCTCAAAAAGGAAATGGAAGTACTAAAGAAAACACAGGATGAAACGAAAAAGGAATTAGAACACACATTCAATCAAGAAGAAAGGAAAGAAAAAAGCCTCAGAAGTAGAATGGAGGAAGCAAAACAAAGAATATCAGACCTGGAAGATAAGGCAGAGCAATTAAAAAGCACAAATAAAGACTACAAAAATTTAAAAAATACACAAAAGTGGAACAACCAGGAAATATGGGACACTATGAAAAGGTCAAACATCCATATCATGGAATAGAGGAAGGAGAAGAATCTCAAGAGAATAGTATTGACCAGATCTTCAACAGAATAATAGATGAAAATTTCCCCAAACTAAAAAATAAACAACCCATACAATAAAAGAAGCACATAGGACCCCAAATAGACAAGATCAGACAAAAACACCCCACGCCATATCATAGTTAAAATGCTAGGTGCCCAAAACAAAGACAAATTCTGAGGGCTACAAAAGAAAAACAAGTCACATACAAAGGGAAACCCATCAGAATACAATGACTTCTCGCCTCAAACCATGAAAGCAAGAAGAACATGGAGCAAAGCATTCCCAGTGTTAAGGGACTTGCGGATGCCAAACCAGAATACTTTACCCCAGCAAAATGTCGACTATACTTGAAGGAGAGAGAAAAAATCTTCCATGACATAAACAAGATGATGGAATACATGTCTGGAAAACCAACTCTTCATAAAATACTTGAAGCAATTCAAAGGGCAGAAGAGAGGAGCAACAATCCTCAAACACCTAGGAAAAGAAACTAATAAAACATAACCATAGGAGCAAAATCAGAGGCTAGAAGTCCAAATGGATAATAAAGTGAAAGGAAGCAAATCATCTTTCAATTATAACCTTAAATATATTAATGGGCTAAACTCCCCAATCAAAGGCATAGACTTGGAGAATGGATTAGGAACAAAACCCATCTATATCCTATCTACAAGAAACCCATCTCAATTTCAAGGATAGGCACCAACTTAAGGTGAAGGGATGGAAGAAAGTATTCCAAGCAAATGGTACCAAAAAGAAAGTGGGTGTGGCTTTTCTAATATCAGACAAAATAGACTCCAAAGCAAAAAGAAATCAAAAAGAAAAAAGGGCCATTTATGAAGAGAAAAACAGAAATACAACACAAAAATATATATGCACCAAACACGTGCACCAAACTTTATAAAGACAATTCTTCAGGATCTCAGGGCACAGATTAACCCCAGCCCCCTATAGTAGGGAACTTCAATACCCCATTAAGTCCCTAGACAGATCAACAGGACAAAGGATAAACGAGAGACATCTGAACTAAATGACACAATACACCAAATGGACCTCACAGACATCTATGAATATTCCACCCAACACCAAGGAATACGCTTTCTACTCAGCACCTCATGGACACAATCTCCAAAATAGAACCATATACTGGAACACAGGAAAAAAACTCAACAAATATAAAAAGATTGAAATAATCTCATGCATTCTATCAGACCACAGTGCAATAAAACTCAACATCAACACAGAATAAACCTACAACCTACAGGAACACATGGAGATTAAACAAACACTCTCCTGAATATGAGTGGGTTCAAGGAAGAAATAAGAAAAGAAATAAAAACATTCCTGAACTGAATGACAATGATAAACAACAGCAAAAATCTATGGGACACTTTAAAAGCAGTCCTAAGAGGGAAGTTTATAGCTCTAAGTGCCTACATTAAAAAAAAAAAAAAAACAGAAAGAGGGATGGAGAGATGGTCTTAGTGGTTAAGAGCACCAACCGCTCTACAGAGGACCCGGGTTTGATCCCCAGCACCACATGGTGGCTGAGAACCGTCTGAAACTCCAATCCAGGAGAACTCCCAGTTCCAGGGGAACCCACACCCCTCTTCTGACTTCTGCAGCATTGCACGACACGGGTGCACAGACCTGCATGCAGACAGTACATTCATACACATACAGAAATAAATAAAATTAATAAAAAAATAAAAATAAAAAAACAGAAAGAGCACAAGTGAATGATCTAACACTCAGCTAAAAATACTTCAGAGACAACAACAAATGAACCCTAAATGGAGCAGACAAGAAGAAATAACAAAAATCAGACCAGAGATCAATGAAATAGAAACAAAGAAAAATACAAAAATCAATGAATCCAAAAGTTTTGTTCTTTGAGAGAATAAACAAGATAGAAAGACCTCTAGCCCAGTTAACCAAAAGAAAAGAGGGAACAACTCCAAATCAATAGAATCTGTGATGAAAGGGGAATATCACAACAGACAATGAAAGATCCAGACATTCATACAGACTACTTTCCAAAAACTTATATTCTACTAAGTTTGAAAACCTAGAAGAAATGGATGAATATCTGAAATCCTGGGAATCACCAAAGCTCACCAAGAAGAGAGCGACAGCCTAAATAGACCAATAGTACAGGAAGAAATTGAAGATGTAAAAGAACCTCCCAACAAAAAACTCCCAGGCCAGATGGTTTCATGAAGAATCTATAAAATATTTCAAAAGACTTACAAGAACCATTACTACTTAAATTGTTTAGAAGGATACAAACGGAGGGACTTCTCCCAGATTCCTGCTATGAAGCCAGCATCACGCTACTACCAAAACCAGGGAAAGACACAACCATAAAGGAGAACTATAGACCCATCTCCCTAATGAACACAGATGCCAAAATCCTAAACAGGATTCTGGCAAATCGCATACAGACTCACATCACGAAAATCATCCACCATGACCAAATTGGATTCATACCAGAGATGCAGGGATGGTTCAACATATGAAAATCAATAAACATCATCAAACATATAAATGGACTGAAGGACAAAAACCATACCATGATCTCAATTGATGTGGAGAAAGCCTTTGACAAAATCCAGCATCACTTCATGTTTAAAGTCCTGGAGGGAATTGGTCTGGAGGGACCATTCCTCAATGTAATCAAAGCCATATGCAGGAAACCCACAGCCAATATCATCCTAAATGGGGAAATGACAGAAGCATTCCCCTTAAAGGTAAAAACCAGCAAGGCTGCCCCCTGTCACCACTCCTTTTCAATATAGTGCTGGAAACCCTTGCTAGGGCAATAGGCAAGAAAGGAAATTAAGGTAGTTCTAATTGGAAAAGAGGAAGTCAAGCTATCCCTTTTTGCTGATGATGATTGTCTACCTAAGGGATGCTAAGAACTCCACCAGAAAACTCCTAGAAACGATTAAGAGCTTTGGTAAAGTGGCAGGATACAAAATAAATTCTAGAAAAATCAGTAGCCTTTCTTTACACCACAAACAAGCAACGAATGAAGGACTACAAGGAGACCTTCCCACTACAATAGCCTCAAAAACAATAAAATACTAGGAACAAACCTAACCAGAACCAACAAGATCTCTACAACAAAAATTTTTAAATCTCTGAAAAGGAAATTGAGGAAGACATCAGAAGATGGACAAACCCCCATGCTCAGGAATTGGAAAATAAATATAGTAAAAATGTCCATCCTACCCAACTAGTGTACAGATTTAATGCAATCCCAATCAAAATCCCCAAGAGTTTTCTCACAGGCTTGGAAAAAAAAATCCTCAATTTCATTGGAAAACAAAAGACCCCGAATAGCCAAAGCAACCCTGGATGAAAGAGCAATACAGGGGGATGCTATACCAGACTCAAACTATACTACAGGGCTATAATCATAAAAACAGCCTGGTACTCTGGCACAAAAACAGACCAGTTGACCAATGGAATAAAACTGAAGATCCAAACCTGAGCTCATACAATTTCAGCCACCTCATATTTGACAAGGGGGCCAAGAAGACACAATGGAGGAAAGACAGCATCTTCAGCAAGTGGTGTTGGCAAAACTGGATCACACTTGTAGAAGAATAAAATTAAAACCCCTACCTCTCACCTTGTACAAAAATCAACTCACAGATGGACCAAAGACCTAACTATGAAACCCAAACTCTAGGAGGTGATAGAAGAGAAACTTGGCAGCAGACTACAAGACATAGGCATAGGAAAATACTTCCTAAATCAGACAGCAGCTGCACAGAAATAAGATTGACAATTGACAAATGGACCATCGTCATTAGCACTCTATACATCTCACGTTTCTAGTACATTCAAAAGAAACAATAAAGAAGTGAAAGAGAAAACCCACAGAGTGGGAAGAAACCTTCACTGCAGATACATCTGACAAAGCAATAACTCCAGAGTAATACAAGATCTACTCACAGAAAACAAGAAGAAAGAAAACACAAATGAATCACTCAAAAGTGGAGCAGAAAGATCTGAATAGAGACTTCACAGAGGAGGAGATTAGAGATGGCCGAGAAACTCTTAAGAAACTGTCAGACATCTCGTGATAATTAAGGAAATGCAAATTAAAAACCTCTTTGAGATATCACCTTACTCCAATAAGACTGTCTAGGATCAAACACGGAATATACCAAGTCTGGAAGTGTGTGGAGAAAGGGAGACACTCATCCATTGGCTGGTGGGAATGTAAACTTTACAGCCCACTATGGAAAGCAGTTGTGGAGAACCCTTAGAAGACTCAAAATGAGCCTTCCCATTTTGGACCCAGTCATACCACTCCTGGGTATATACCCACAAGGACACACTTACTGCAAAATACATGCCAACAGCTAATGTTTTATTGCAGCTCTGTCACAATAGCAAAAAGCTGGAACCAGCGCTAGGTGCCCCTCAACTGAAGATTGTATGGAGAAAATGTGGTACACATAGAAAATGTGTTACACATACAAAGTATGTGTTCTATACAGCAGTAAAGAGGGACAACATCATGACTTTGCAGGTAACTGGATGGAGCTAGAAGACATTATGTTAAGTGAAGTAATACAGTCCCAGAAAACAAATGACAAATGGTGTCCTCATAATGTGGATGCTAGTACCAATAACCCAGATATAAATATTCTCGTGGAGAGGGATATTAAATATATATCATATATTTAATATAGTATAGTAAATACATATTAGCATAGTAAAGAACAACAACCATATAACGTCGCCCACCAGGTACACGGCTCTACGGCTCTAGGCGGGTCTGGCGGGGGCAAGCTGGGAGAGGGTCTCGCGAACCCTTCTACGGGGTCCCTGGCCCAAAGGGACCGCGCTCGGGTGAGCAGGGTCGCGTCTTCCGCTCGCTCTGGTCCCAGCTGGACGTTGTGGGCGGGAACCGGGGTCGCAGGGGAGACCTCATAACGCGCCAGGCCAGGTAACACAGCTTCTTCAGCTCTGGCCGGGGTCTGGCGGGGGGCCAGCTGGGAGAGGGTCTCGCGTGAACCCGTCTAACGGGGTCCCCCGGGCGCAGAGGGACCACGCTCGGGGAGCAGGGTCGCGGTTTCCTCTGCTCTGCGTCCCGGCTGGACTTGTGGGCGGAACCGGGGTCGCAGGGGAGACGCCATAACGGCCCAGGCCAGGTACACAGCCCTTCAGCTCTAGGCGGGGTCTGGCGGGGGGCAGCTGGGAGAAGGGTCTCGCTGTGAACCCGTCTACCGGGGTCCCGGCCCAGAAGGGCCCGGGGCGCGGGCTAGATCAAGCACACAATACACACCCCCCGGCGCCTACGCCAAGTGAATTGCTAAGAATCCAAGTGGTCTTCCTTTTGGAGAACCTCAGAACAAGAAAGAGAAGAATTACTTAGGCTTCCAACATCCCATATATACACAAACACTGTGAAAGCCTGAAACCTAGGCGAGTCAATACACCATAAAAAATAAAATAAATAAAAAAAATAAAAAAAAAAGCATCGGAAGGAGGCCAAGCAAAACCATGCACTAATATAGTGAAAAGTCATTTGTCACCTTGAACCACAAAAAGGGAAAACATATGCTGGGAACACGACGAAGGGACAACATGGGAAAGAGACAGGATACTCCCACAGCAGGCCCTACCAAACCTGGAGGAAATAGCCACAATGGGATCCCTTGGAGGAGACACAAGGGACAGAGCTTAGACGAATAATTGCAGACATATGCAGGGAAATTAAAGAAAATAAAGAAGAAGCCATGGAACTAAAGAGAGAGAATGAAAACTCCAAAAAGGACCTAGATGGATACAATGACAAATTTCGGAAGGAACTAAAGGAACAGAATGACCAAACTATCCAAGAAAGAACTAGAGGGAGAAAAAAACAAACTCCGAATGGAAGTAGAAACACTGAAAAAGGAAGCCAAATAAAGAAGAAAGGAGCACCAAAAGAAGAGATTGAGAAGCACAAAGAAGAGATTGAAAAGCTCAAAAAATGGGAGGTACTAAAGAAAACAGGAGGAAACAAAAAAAAGGAATTAGAACACTCAGCCAATCAGAAGAAAGAAAAAGGAAAAAGCCTCAAGAAAGTAGAAGGAGGAAGCAGAAAAGAATATCAGACCTGGAAGATACACAAAGAAGCAATTAAAAAGCTCAAAATAAAGATTATGAAAAATTTAAAAAATACACAAAAGTGGAACAACACTATGAAATATGGACACCTATAAAGACCAAACCTACGCATCATAGGAATAGAGGAAGGAGAAGAATTCAAGAAGAAAGTATTGATCAGATCTTCAACAAGAATAATAGATGAAATTTTCCCCCAAACTAAAAATAGACAAACCATACAAATCAAGAAGCACATAGGACCCCAAAAAGAAAAGATCAGAAAAAGAAACACCCCACGCCATAATCATAGTTAAAAGCTAGATGCCCAAAACAAAGACAAAAAAAATTCTGAGGGCCACAAAAAAGAAAACAAGTCACATACAAAGGGAAACCCATCAGAAATTACAACTGACTTCTCACCTCAAACCAATGAAAGCAAGAAGACATGGAGCAAAGCATTCCCTGTGTTTAAGGACTATGGATGCCAACCCAGAATACTTTACCCAGCAAAATGTCGATTATACTTGAATGAGAGAAAAATCTTCCATGACATAACAAAATGATGGAATAACAATGTCTGGAAAACCAACCTTTCATAAAATACTTGAAGCAATTCACAGGGCAGAGAGAGGAGCAACAATCCTCAAACAACTAGGAAAAGAAACTAACAAAAAGCATAACCATAGAAGCAAAATCAGAGGCTAGAAGTCCATGGATAATAAAGTGAAAGGAGGCAACATCCATCTTTCAATTGTAACTTAAATATTAATGGCTAACTCCCCAACAAAAGGCATAGATGGGAGAATGGATTAGGAAACAAACCAATCTATATGCTGTCCACAAGAAACCCCATCTTAATTTCAAGGATAGGCACTAAGGTGAAGGGTTGGAAGAAATATTTCCAGCAAATGGTACCAAAAAGAAAGCTGGGTGGCTATTCTATATCAGACAAAATAGACCTCAAGCAAAAGAAATCAAAAGAGACAAAGAAGGGCATTACAATCTTTATTAAGGAACAATTGATGATGAAGATTGCACAATCATAAATATATATGCACCAACACTGCAGTGCACCAAACTTTAATAAAGACAATTCTTCAGGATCTCAAGGCAAAGATTACCCAGCACACTAACACTAGGGGACTTCAATCCCCATTAAGTCCCTAAACAGATCAACAGGACAAAAGGATAAACAGAGAGACATCTGAACTAATGACACAATACAACAAATGGACCCACAGACATTTCTTACGAATATTTTCACCCAAACACCAGAGAATACAACTTTCTACTCAGCACCTCATGGAACATTCTCCAAAATAACATATACTGGGACACAGGGAAAACTCAACAAAATATAAAAAGGTGAAAATAATCTCAATGCATTCTATCAGACCCACAGTGCAATAAACTCAATTATCAACACCAGAATAAACCCTACAAACTACAAAAACACATATGGAGACTAAACTAAACATTCCTGAATAATGAAGTGGGTCAAGGAAGATAAAAAAAGAAAATAAAAACATTCCTGGAACTGAATGACAATGATAAAAACAACACGCAAAATCTATGGGACACTCTTAAAAGCAAATCCTTAGAAGGAAGTTTATAGCTCTAAGTGCCCACATTAAAAAAACGAAAGAGCACAAGTGAACGATCTAAACACTGCAGCTAAAAATACTTGAGAGAAACAACACAAATGAACCCTAAATGGAGCAGACAAGAAGAAATAACAAAAAATCAGACCAGAGATCAAATTGAAAATAGAAACAAAGAAACCATAATCAAAAATCAATGAATCCAAAAGTTTTGTTCCTTTGAGAGAATAAACAAGAATAGACAGCCTCTAGCCCAGTTAACCAAAAGAAAGAGGGAACAACTCCAAATCAATAGAATCTGTGATGAAAAAGGGGAAAATCACAACAGACCATGAAAAGATCCAGACAATCATACAGGACTACTTCAAAAACTTATTCCTAATCTAAGTTTGAAAACCTAGAAGAAATGGATGAAATATCTGAAATCCTGGGAACACCACAGATCACCAAGAAGAGATCGACAGCCTAAATAGACCAACAGTACAGGAAGAAATCGAAGATGTAAACAGTCAGCTCCCCACCAAAAAATGCCCAGCCCGGATGGATTCACGGCAGAAATTCTATAAAAATTTCGTAAAGACTTACAACCATTACTACTAAATGTTTAGAAGGATACAAATGGAGGGACTTCTCCCAAATTCCTTGTATTAAGCCAGCATTAACGCTACTACCAATACCAGGGAAAGATACAACCAAAAAAGGAGAACTATAGACCCATCTCCCTAAATGAACACCGATGCCAAAATTCTAACTAGATTCTGGCAAATCGCATACAGAACTCACATCAAGAAAAATCATCCACCATGACCAAGTTGGATTCATACCAGAATGCAGGGATGGCTCAACACACAAAAATCAATAAACATCAATCAAACATATAAATGGACTGAAGGGACAAAAACCACATTATCATATCAATTGAATGCGGAAAAGCTTTGAAACAAAATCAGCACCCCTTTCAATGTTTTTAAAGTCCTGGAGGGAATTGGTCTGGAGGGATCATTCCTCAATTCCTCAATGTAATCAAAAGCCATATTCAGAAAACCCAACCCAATATCATCCTAAATGANAGCACCTCTCGCTGGTTCTTCTCAAAGCGGTTTATTATTCAGGCACATCTTTTCTCCAAGCTTCTCTTCTCCCCAAGACCAGAAAGTCCCTCTATTTATCCCTCTCCTGCTCCACCTTCCCAGCCCAGGTTGCGTGGTCTCAGTCTATTGGTATCATCTGGCCTGATCTTGTATACAGGGTGCACCTGTGCAGCTTGAACAGTGAGCGTGGCTTTACTTAGAGGTAGGAGGGAATCAGGTGTTAGTCATAAGACTTGGCTAAAGTCTCGGGTGCCATCCTGGGACCCTCACCACACCTGCTCTCCACACTCTGCCACCATGGCCACTCTGTTCATGGACCCATTGAGCAACAACAGGGACAGCTGGAGAAAGAGGCTGACTGTCCACAGAACGAGTCATCCGATCTACTTGATTATTAAACTCATCCTCTGCCAAGATCACCTTTTGATGAGCATTTACATGAGACACAAGTATCTTCACATCCTTTGACCATTCAGAGAGCTCTATCCACATACTTCTTCCCCAAATGTCTTTCTCACCAATTTTCTAGTCATTCCCCTTCTAAGTCCCTGACCATCCAGCCAAACCATTGGCTACAGCCCATGAATCAGTATATAATCAAACTTCTGGCCATTTCTCCATCCAGGCAAAATGCACAACCATGTGTACTGCCTGAAGTTCTGCCCACTTCCTTCACCAGTGTCCTTTAGGGTTGTTTCAGAAATTGGCTGTAATTCTCCAGCTGTCCACCTCTGGGTGGTGCCTGCATAACATGCAGAACCATCAGTAAACCAGGCCCTAGTCTTCTCTTCCTCAGTGAACTGATCAGTGGGCAAACCCCATGAAGCCATAGGTGCATGCTTAAGCCCAGGAGGCATTGTAACCAGAGTGGGAACCATAGGCATTTGAGCAACTTCTTCATGTAGCTTGCTTGTGCCCTCAGGGCCTGCCTGGGCCGTCACATATATACCACTTCCATTTGATAATGGATTGTTGCTGTGCACATCCCCTACCTTATTGCTTGGTGGGTCAGATAACACCCAGCCCATGATGGGTAGCTCAAGTCACATGGTAACTTGGTGCCCATTGTCGAATGTTTGGTTTCCACTAAGGCCCAACAGTAGACTAAAAGTGCTCAAAGGGAGCCGGGTGTGGTGGTGCACGCCTTTGATCCTAGCACTTGGGAGGCAGATCTTTGTGAGTTCAAGGCCAGCTTGGTCTACAGAGTGAGTTCCAGGCCACCTGGGGCTACATGGAGACCCTATCTTGAAAAGACCAAAANCTGTAGCCCCAGCTGTCCTGGAACTCACTCTGTAGACCAGGCTGGCCTTGAACTCACAAAGATCCGCCTGCCTCTGCCTCCCAAGTGCTAAGATTAAAAAAAAGGAGCTAGGCATTGCACGACACGGGTGCACAGACTTGCATGCAGACAGTACATTCATACACATACAGAAATAAATTAATAAAAAAAAATTAAAAAAAAAAAAAGGAGCTAGGGCTGCCACCATGCCCAGCTCCTTTTTTTTTTTTTTTGTTTCAGTTTTGTTTTGTTTTTGAGTCAGGGTCTTAGTAGCTCAGCCTGTCCTGGAATTCACCATGCCATCTAATCTGGCCTTGAGCTTGAAAAACCCTTCTGCCATCATGTCCTTTCTTTTCAGAGTCTCAGTTTAAAAGTAGAACATTCAGTGTTGGATTTTCCTGCAGTCTTTCACCTCTCCCCTTCCTCATCTTAGCTCCAAACGTGGGGATCCTGCCTGCTTTGTTCTAATTGAGCTGGTCTTCCTGAGGAGGCCCCCTTTCCTCACTTCCTCATCCAGTGCTGGTGACACTCGTCTTCTTCCAGTCACCCGGCCGGTGAGTCATTCATTCCTTTTCTGAGTTCTTCCTGTTAATTAAAAAAAATATTTTACTTATTTTTATTTTATGTGTATGAGTCTATGTATGTAGGTGCACCCATGTTGTGCAATGCCCACGGAGGTCAGAAGGTGGCATCAGATACCCTGGAACTGGAGTCACAGACCGTTGTTAGAATGGGTGGTAGGAACCTGGTGCTTTGCAAGAGCATCCAGTGCTCTTAACTGCTGAGCCATCTCTCCAGCTCCTTCTTCCTGTTTCTGACTATCTTCATTTCCTAGGGCAGTTTTAGGCTCACAGTAAAATGAACAGGTGTAGAGATCACATGTACCCCTTGTCCTCCAGACACATATAACTTCCTGTTATTATGTTGCCCACCTAGTGGAATATTGCGCAATCCACGAAGCTACATGGTACATTGCGCAATCCATGAGCCCACATGGATGTGTCATTAGCATCCGAGGTCCAGGGTCGTGTTGAGTCTCGCTCTTGCTATTGTGTGCTCTGTGGATTTTCACAAATGTACAGTGGTAGGTATCCACCATTTTTTTTTACTGGCTCATACTGTTATTGAAGGACAGCACCCTCTGTACTGTGCTGCTTGTTTTCAAGTATCCCCCCAAGCACCTACTTCAAGGTCCTCCTCTGGCTGGTGAATTTCCAAACCCTGTGAATGAAGGCACGGCCTGTAATTTCCCCATCCTCCATGGATCCTAGGATGGTAACATTGGATTTGTGTTTGGATTTCCATGGCCATGGGCTCTGCAATGCTGACTTAACTGAACTGTGGTTTAAAAATTTTTTTTCAGCCGGGCATGGTGGCTTATGCCTTTAATCTCAGCACTCAGGAGGCAGAGGCAGAGGCAGGTGGATCTCTGTGAGTTCAAGGCCGGCCTGGTCTACATAGTGAGCTCCAGGCCAGGTGTGACTAAAGGGAGAACCTGCCTCAAAAGGACAAAAAAAATTTGTTTTTCACATAGTTCAGGTAGTTCCAAAAACCAAAACTTAAATTTGCTGTGAAGTGCCATAGTGAATCTCTGTGAATTGAAGCAAAGCATTGATGTTAACATTAGATATTACTAACTGGATTTAGTGGTAACACACCTGTATCCTGGCACTTGGGAGGTGGAGGCAGAAGGATGAGAATTTTAAGGTTGCCTATACAGTGAGGTCGAGGCCAGCCTGGTCCTGTCTCAGAAAACCATAAAAAAGTAAAACTGATTATAGAGAAGGATGTGCATGGGTTACATGCAAACACAGTGGCACTTACAGAAAGACTTGAGTTTGACCTAGGGATGAGGCAGTGCTGGAGCCCCCGAGAATGACACAGGAATAGAAGGAGTCCTGGAGCCAGCCCCAGGAATGACATAGGAATAGAAGGAGTCCTGGAGCCAGCCCTGAGAATGACATAGGAATAGAAGGAGTCCTGGAGCCAGCCCCGAGAATGACACAGGAATAGAAGGAGTCCTGGAGCCAGCCCTGAGAATGACACAGGAATAGAAGGAGTCCTGGAGCCAGCCCCGGGAATGACACAGGAATAGAAGGAGTCCTGGAGCCAGCCCTGAGAATGACACAGGAATAGAAGGAGTCCTGGAGCCAGCCCTGAGAATGACACAGGAATAGAAGGAGTCCTGGAGCTAGCCCTGGGAATGACACAGGAATAGAAGGAGTCCTGGAGCCAGCCCTGAGAATGACACAGGAATAGAAGGAGTCCTGGAGCCAGTTCTGTAAGAGGCATATGTTTACTGCATCCCTGCCTTGTAATTGGATAAAAGTCTAGCACTTTCTCTTCGTTAAGGGTCTTTCCTATCCTGAAATGTCTACTGTAGCCCTTGCAGTCTTGCCCTCTTGCAAAATTTTGCCAGTACACATCACTGCCCCTAGGTGCTGAGTCCCTTTAGTTCACCCCAAACACTGTTGCTTAAAAAATTTGTCGTGTGTGTGTGTGTGTGTGTGTGTGTGTGTTTGAGATTGAGACAGGGTCTCCCTGTAGCCCCAGCTGGCCTGGAACTCACTATATGTAGACCAGGCTGGCCTTGAACTCCAGTGCTAGGATTAAAGGTGTGTACCACCACGTGGGCCTGGCCAGAGGATAACTTTGTAGAGTGAATTCTCTCCTTCCACCCTTATGTAGGCTCTGGTGACTGAACTCAGGTTGCCAGGCTTGCACTCTCAAGGCCTTTACTCTCCAAGCCATCTTTGTGGCCTGCACTGCTGCTTCTTAGCTGCCTTAGGTTGGTCCTGTTTTCTCTGCTTGTCCTCTTTTGAGACTCAAGGCCTAGTCATATCATGCCTTCTCTTTGAAGCTTCCATCCATTCTTTGCTCTCCCATGGCCCTGTCACCAGGAGGATCATTTTTGGTGCATACAGTGAGCTTTGCTCAAAAGTGACCTATTTTTCATCTGTGTCTTGGCATCTTTGAGTCTTAGAACAGAGTGTTTACTTAACCTTTTTTTTAATTTTTTTTATTTTTTTTATTTTTATTTATTTTTGTATGTGTATGAATGTACTGTCTGCATGCGGGTCTGTGCCCCCGTGTTGTGCAATGCCGCGGAGGTCAGAAGAGGGTCTCGGATTCCCCTGGAACTGGAGTTCTCCTGGAATTGGAGTTACAGATGGTTCTTAGCCGCCATGTGGGTACTGGGCAGTATGCTCTCTAGGGCTCTCTGCTCTGCCCGCTGCTAGGGAAGAGCTTTCTTTTCTCACAGGATGAGGTCCGGCTGCTCTTATTTCCACCCTCCCATCCCAGGGGGTTGGTCTGCACAGAAACTTGGTGGTACAGAAATGGAGAGATCTTGCTGGAACTCATTCAATCAGATTTAATGTTCTCAATATTTATCGAGGACTGACTGTATGCCAGGCACTGTGCTAAGTAAATGCTGGGGTTTTTAAAGCATGAATGATTAGGACAGGATTCCTGTCCTTAGGGGACCTTTGAGATGACTGACAGTCATAAACACAGAAATAAGTGAATGATTAAAGCCAAGTACAGTGAAGTATAAGGTAAAAAGAAAAGAATGGCACATCACCTCTTGGAAGAGGTGCAGAAGAGACCTGAGGATGGGAAGGAGCCATTGAGGCTGGGAGTGGAGGCCAGGAGTTGGATGGCGAAGTGACAAGGGAACAGGAAGCACAAAGCCCGAGGCAGGAAAGTTGAAGACTGACATGGGTAGTGTGAATGGTGTGACCCTGTGCAGGCCTGATTGGGGAACGCAAGGGGTGTGGCTTGCAGGGATCACACAGATACAGAGCAGCCCTCTGGAACAGGCGTTCACAGTTTCCTCATAGACATCCCAGAGGCACACTGTGCCTCGGTGGGTTGCAGTGTGGGGACACTGGCTGTTTGTAATTTGGGTGCCCTTTGCCTTTAACACTGCCCTGGACCTAGAAGCAGTACTCCTCATAGTCCATTCTGAATCCTTGGGGACCTGGAAACATTTCTATTCCTTGTTCTTCACTTGAGTGTCACAGTTACATAGACTCACTATAGAAAGGTGGAATTCTGTCTGCTGATGACAACCTTGATGGGGCATTGAGGATGAGTCAGTATTTAAGTAGACCACTGTGCGTGCCACTTAATTTCTTTTTTTTTTTTTTTTGGTCTTTTTGAGACACAGTCTCCCTGTAGTCCCAGCTGGCCTGGAACTCATTATGTAGACCAGGCTGGCCTTGAACTCACAGAGATCCAGCTGCCTCTGCCTCCCAAGTGCTGGGATTAAAGGCGCATGCTAGGGCTGGAGCGATGGCCTAGCGGTTAAGAGCGCCGACCGCTCTTGCAGAGGACCCGGGTTCGATCCCCAGCACCCACATGGCGGCCGAGAGCCGTCTGAAACTCCAATTCCAGGAGAACTCCAGTTCCAGGGGAGTCCGACGCCCTCCTCTGACCTCCGCGGCATTGCACGTCACGGGTGCACAGACTTGCATGCAGACAATACATTCATACACATATGGAAATAAATAAAAATTAAAAAAAAAAAATTTTAAAGGCGCATGCTACCACGGACAGCTAAATACTGTTTGGGAAGAAGCGGTGTCTTTAAGAGTTTCCCGTTGGGGACACTGTGTTTGGTGCAGGCAGTGCAGGAGCAGAAGAGCAGCTTGCTCTCTGATGTGCATGTGTACCATGTTCCTGATATTTTGGGACAAACAAATCTGTGCAGCCTAACTAACTGCTCTAGGAGCTGCTTTGTGAACTATGGAAGTTCATTTTTTTTTTGGTCTTTTTCGAGACAGGGTCTCCCTGTAGCCCCAGCTGTCCTGGAACTCACTCTGTAGACCAGGCTGGCCTTGAACTCCCAAAGATCTTCCTGCCTCTGCCTCCCAAGTGCTAGGATTAAAGGCGTGCGCCACCACGCCCAGCTGGAAGTTCATTTCTATGCCTTATGTTCAGTGGGACGTTAGGCTGGAACCCAGGTCATGACCACAGATGGATCGTCACTGTTCATGCACAGCTTCTCTCTAGAAGAATCAATTTTTTTTTAGTCTTTTTGAGACTGTGCTCTCAAGAGACAGGGTTTACTCATAGTTTTGAAAAAATTGCTATTTATTTTATTTAATTTATTAATTTTATTTGTGTGTATGAGTATATTACCTGCATGTATGCAAGTGTACCTGTGTTGTGCAATGCCTGCAGAGGTAAGAAGAAGGGTTGGATCCCCTGGAACTGGAGTTAAGGACAGTTTTTAGGTACCATGTGGATACTGAGAACTGAAACTTTGTTCTCTGTAAGAGCAGCCAGTACGTTTAACTGCTGAACTATCTCTCCAGCCTCTATTATTTTTATTTTTGTGTGTATGAGTGTATTTATTGTCTGCATGTGTGTAAGTGCACCTGTGTCATGCAGTAACTGCAGAGGTTAGAAGAGGGCATCAGATTACCTGAACTGAAGTTACAGATGGTTGTTAGCTACCAGATGGGTGCTGGGAATCGAACCTGGGTCCTCTGTAAGAGCAGCCAGTGCTCTTAACCACCGAACCATCTTTCCAGCCCCTCATAGTTTTATTCAAACAGTTTCTCCAGCATTGTTTGGGAAAGTAGAAGCTAGGGTCCACTGTATCTTATCAGAGAACCTTGCTTTTTGATCCCTACGTCTAGAATATCAGACACACTCACACACCCAAACACATTTAAAAAAAGAATATTTAGGGGCTGGAGAGATGGCTCAGTGGCTCAGTGCCTTTGCTTGTTCAGTATTTTTATTTGGGATTGAGACTACTATGTGGCACTTCTGTGAGGCTTGGGCCCTTCCTGTGACATGGCATTGACTTGTTGTGAGGAAGTGCTGAGATTTAATGATTTCTGTCCTAGAGGTTCCTTTAGTTCTAGTTGCTTTCACTTTTGTGGGTCAGAAGTCTGTGAACTGCTTATGATTCTGTGGAAAGCATTTTAAGAAAAAAGATACCAGGGGAAGGGATTATCAAATTAAAATAAGCAAAATAATCAAATATTAAGAAGCCATATATAGGGGAAAGTGTTAACCAGAAAGTCTGGCACAATGGCACATACCTTTAATCCCAGCACTTAGAGGCAGAGGCAGGTGATGACCATAAATTTGAGGCCAGCTTCTGCTAGGTAGCAAGTTCTGGGTCTGCTAAGGCTACTTAGTGCAACTACATCTCAAAAAAAAAAAAAAAAAGAAAAGAAAAACTAGGAACAAAGGCATTTTTCTTTTTTTTAAATTTTATTTATTTTGTATGTGTATGAATGTACTGTCTGCATGTAGGTTTGTGCACCCATGTCGTGCAATGCCACGGAGCTCAGAAGAGGGTGTCAGGTTCCCCTGGAACTGGAGTTACAGTTCTCAGCCGCTATGTGGGTGCTGGGGATCGAACCCGAGTCCTCTGCAAGAGGAGTCAGCACTCTTAACTGCTAGGCCATCTCTCCATCCCCAAAGGCATTTTTCTAGGTAACCATGATACCATTATCCTACCCAGGAAATGTAACTTTACATCATATAATAAACAGGTTCCAATGTTTGGAACATTGACTCTGTAACTTTTTTTTTTTTTATCTTTTTTTTTTTTTGAGACAGGATCTCCCAGTTGTCCCAGCTGGCCTGGAACTCACTATGTAGACCAGGTTGGCCCTGAACTCACAGAGATCTACCTGCCTCTGTCTCCTGAGTGCTGGGATCAAAGGTGTATGTTGACTCTGTAACTTTTTAGAATCACAAAGACTTGATAGTATTTTATTTTATTTAAAAAAATTTTTAATTATTATTATTATTATTATTATTATTATTATTTGGTCTTTTCGAGACAGGGTCTCCCTGTAGCCCCAGCTGTCCTGGAACTCACTCTGTAGACCAGGCTGGCCTTGAACTCACAAAGAACAGCCTGCCTCTGCCTCCTGAGTGCTAGGATTAAAGGCGTGCGCCACCACACCCAGCTTCATTATTTTTTTATGTGTATGAGTATACTGTCTGCATGTAGGTTGGTGCACCCATGTCGTGCAATGCTGTGGAGGTCAGAAGAGGGCATCGGATTCCCTGGAACTGGAGTTAAAGATGGTTCTTAGCCGCCATGTGGGTGCTGAAAATTGAACCCTGGTCCTCTACAAGAGCAGTCGGTGCTCCTAACCGATAGGCCATCTCTCCAGCCCTTGATAGTAGTTTAATACCAAGGTAGCTAATATCAAACAAGATCAAATGAGTTTTTATTTTTCTATCAGGGAAGTGACTGTAAAAAGGGGTGTTCTCGTGTAAATGGAATTGAAGATGTCAAATTTGAGATTTTGATAGTTATATCAAATTATATTTAGATTCTTTTCCCATGAACTGATCCGTTGGCCCTACTTGTGAGCTGGATCTCTGATCCCCTTATAGGAACCAGAAGCTTTGGAGCCCTATGGTGAGCCTCATTTCCACATCTCTCTGGCAGTAAGTAGGCTGATGGTGGAGGAGAGTAGAGCAGGGAGGACTCTTGATGTTGGGCAGCAGCTTCAGTCTTTTCTGTCTACATTCCCCACTGTTCCCTCCCCTGAGGTCCCAGGATGTGCATGACAGAGGATTTGCCTTTAATGCTGAGGTCAGGGGAGGCCTCTGTTATTTTTAGATTCTGATCTTGGGAGGACTGATTCCCCGGAAGGTACCTCCCACCTGACCTGAGGCCCAGTCCGTGTTCTTCATGCCAAGCATGGTTCTGGATATCTAGGCCTCTATGTTTTACCTTTCCCATTACCAGGCACCAAGAGGTTTTCCATTATTTTTCTATTACTCTTCTACAGCCCCAGTATACCTTCACCTGTGCCCTGATTGAACTTCCAGTGATAAAAATTACAGTATGGGAAGTTAAAAAAAAAAAAAAAACAGGAAAAGAAAGTACTGTAATAACTAAACTGACATAATTCTCAAACTAAAATATGTTAATTAGATCTTATAAATTTGAAATTCTATGTCTACTATAATTTTCAATTTTTTTTTTTTTGTCTTTTTGAGACACGGTCTCCCTGTAGCTTCAGCTGGCCTGGAACTCTCTGTGTAGAACAGGCTGGCCTTGAACTCATAGAGATCTGCCTGCCTCTGCCTCCCATGTACTGGGACTAAAGGCATGCACTACCATGCCCAGCTCATGTAACTTCTTAAAGAAAGCAATGCTTGGGAGCTGGAGAGATGGCTCAGCGGTTAAGAGTGCTGACTGCTCTTGCAGAGGACCTGGGTTCGATTCCCAGCACCCACATGGTGGCTAAGAACCGTCTTTAACTCCAGTTTTAGGGGAATCCTCTTCTGACCTCCGTGGCATTGCACAACATGGGTGCACCAACCTACACGCAGACAGTACACTCATACACACAGAAAATAATACATAAATAAAAAAATAAAAAAAACAATGCTAATAAAATATTTTTATTTAAAAATTATATTTTGACTATCCTTTACAAATTAATGTGCTTAATATTGTACCCAGAGTAAAAAAAAGAAGAATCTTGTTTCAGATAATAGCTGGGGGTTCTTGGGGCAGTTGAGAAGTGACTTAGAGCCACATGTTTTTAGAACTGAAAGTAACCCAGGGCTGTTGAGAATCCCAGGGTTCTTACTGGAAAGAGTGAATCATTGTTTTTATTGCACTATCTTAATCATAATTGTCTGGAATTAAGTGACCAGAGGAAAAGCAAGTGCCTTAACTCTCACAGCCTATGGTTGTTTTGCTTTTAAACCCAATAACAGTTATTAGCAGTGGTAATTATCATGTGCTTCTTAAGAGCAAGGCTTTAGGTATTTTATTATTTTTTTCTAAGCATTCACTTGTTTATTCCTCTATAATGATATAGAAGTAGGTTCTGCTGTCAGTCACTATTTTATATATATAAGGAGAGACCAGGCAGGTAGAGGTGAAACAGTCACTTCACAGGAGTCCAGGTAGTTAGATCCCAGACTGCCCCCTTCACATGCAGAAGTGCTAATGAACCACCCCTCTGTGAGGCTGAGGCCCATCTGTGAGGATTTGTACTTGGAGATCCTCTTCTGGGCCAGAAGATGTCTTCCTTATTTTTTTGCCTCTCTCATGGGGTGGCTTTGGGAGGCCCACATAAGTAAACACTGGGCACCCGTGGTTCATTAGTGCAGTGGTCTCAGACCATGGATGATTTCTGGGTTATTGTTTTTCTCCATTACTTGGTTAGTGTAATATGAGTGGGGAATCTGCTGTGTGCCTGGTACTAAGGCAGCAGCCAGAGATCCTCGAGAGTTTCATTTGGAGTTTGTAGTTTAGTGGGAGACAGCTGACAATTCAGTATTTACCAGATAAGGCAGAAATCTCATGGTTAGAGGTACAGGTAGGTAATACAAAGGAAGTATAACCCAGCGATTTTTTAAAAAAATTACATTTTGGGCTGGAGAGATAGCCTAGCGGTTAAGAGCACCGACGCTCTTGCAGAGGACCCGGGTTCGATCCCCAGCACCCACATGGCAGCTAAGAACTGTCTGTAACTCCAGTTCCAGGAGAACTCCAGTTCCAGGGGAATCTGACACCCTCTTCTGATCTCCACAGCATTGCACGACACGGGTGCACAGACCTGCATGCAGACACATTCATACACATGCAAAAATTAAAAAAAAAAAATTACATTTTATTTGTGCGGGGAAATGGGGGATATGTGTGTGTGGAGGTCAGGGAACAACCAGCATGGAGTTGGTTCTCTCTTTCTACCATGTAGGTCCCAGGGATTGAACTCAGGTCATCAAGCTTGGTGTATACACAGTGAGCCATCTTGTCTGCTCATCCCTGGGAATGTGACCTTGTGTGAGGGAGCTAGGTAGGTTAGTGAGCTTATAACCAAGATCTGAAGAGTGGGTAGTGATAATTTCTAACAGGTGGCTTTGAATTCTGTGAAGAAGTTTGTGATCTTGAACAAGTGACTTTAGCTCTGGGCCTTAAGCCTGTCTAGAACAGACACTTGCAACAATTAGGCTGTGTACAGAATGTTCTCAGTACAGGGTTAACAGTCTTAAAATGAGGACTATTTTTTTTTTTTGTCTTTTAGAGATAGGGTCTCCCTGTAGCCGTAGCTGTCCTGGAACTCACTATGTAGACCAGGATGGCCTTGAACTCAAGGAGATCTGCCTGCCCCTGCCTCTCCAGTGCTGGGATTAAAGGCGTGCGCCACCACGCTCGGCTTAAAGACGGTTCTTTTTTTTTTTTTTTTTAATTTTTTTATTTTTATTTTTAAGGGATTCTACAATACAATGACACAGTTGTTTGCAGACAACAATGAGTATGCAGTATTCATACAATTATAGGTAATCTGGGTGCTTTTGCAAAGAATTATCTGTGTCAAATTTCTGAACAACCGCAAAGTCCCATCATAGTCGCAGGGTGAGAAGTATCGCTCGATGCTCAGGCATGTCATGATCAATCAGTGTTCCACGGACTAATTCCTATGTAGTGTCTCATGATTCACCCCTAATCATCTCCACAGCCCTTACAATCTACCACAACCTCGCTCTTCCGCCAGCTTTGTTCCTAATGCTGAAACACATACAACTTATGGCGTGCCAGCGCATGAACTGGGGAACAATTGTCAGGCAGAGAACGAGGTTACCCAGAGCTGAACACCTAAGGAATGTGATGGAACTATCAGACTGCACCTGACGACACACGGTCATTGATGACAGATCTCTCTGATATATATATGGGGTTAAGACTTTAATAGGACCCTAATGCTGAGTACAACTTCCTATCCTCTCCCCCCCCTTTTTTTTTTTTCTTTTTTTTATTTGTATTAAAAAAGGAAAAACGAGATGTGGTAATGAAATACACTCCAAAACTGTAAAACTAGAGCAACTTACCGTTGGGTCGGTTAAATCCTATAAAACAGGCACACAGACGTATATAACTATAATTGATAGGCATTAGGAACGTGAAGAGATACTTTTCTCTAATCCCTAGAGACCGAGTAATTCAATAGTAAATGTTGTTTATGAAGTTGTGTAGAATTAAAGCAAAATATAATAACCTAGACAGAAAGCCATCATGACATCAGCAAAGGATTATTCTGCTAGGAGAGTGTTGGCTAGGGGATCAAACCCGCTCCCCCCCAAAGGATTATAAAGGCCTTTTTGCCTATAAATGGGAATAGTATGCAGAGGAAGAAAGAGCAGTAAGCCCTGTTGTTGAAACCCTGGTGTGAGCATGTAAAAATGTTATGAGATTCATCATTGCTTAGCTAACTGGCCTCTGAAATGCTAGAGAGCATTACCAAAGGACCAACCCGAAGGCAATACTAGCAAATTATTGGTCTCCCTGAGATCAGAACAAGACTTCCTCCGTGAAATATCAGCTACACCTCAACAGCCTCGGAGATACATGTGCAACAGAGGCAGCCAAGTGTCTATATTATATCCCAAAACTATTTTGGCTTATTAGCTCTCTCCTGTGGAGATATATTCACTGCTGATGCCACATTACCTATGTCCTTAGTGGTTAGACATGTTTATAAGCACAACAATCAGAAAACTTGGTTCCACCATGTTATTACAGAAACACAGTTTGCGAGGATGTAATACCATCCAGGCATCGTGTATATGCTCATCCAAGCTTAGCTTGGCACATATTATAAGTAGTTATTCTCTTTAAATGCTCTTGTACATCCAAGTAGCTTGAGCTTTCGTTAGTATGACTGAAAAGGGTATACTGGAAAGCTGTCAATCCTATGAAGAGAAACTTAAGAACATGAACAGGAGCCGGAGTCCAAAATGACAACTCCAAAAAATATTAGAGGCTGGGTTTTCTTCATCACCCACTTGTGGCCCCTTTCTTAAAGACGGTTCTTAGCTGCCATAATGGGTCCTTGGGAATCAAATCTGCCTGTCTCTCTGAAGAGACGTTGGGGCCCTTATTAACCACTGGAGCCATTATCTCTCCAGCCCCTATTCTTTTTATTTTTTTTTTTTTTTTGGTCTTTTTGATGACAGGTCTTCCCTGGCCATTACTTGCAGCCCCAGCTATGGTCCTGGAATCTAACACTCTGTCTAGACCAGGCAGGCCTAAAACTCACAAGAGATCCGGCCTCACCCTCATGTCTTAGCAACTCATTGTACGCTTATGGCTAATTAAAGGTCATGAAGCCACGCATGCCTGGCAGCCCTATTGCTTTATGACGGGTTTAAAGACATAAAGCACTGAAGATTTAGTCATTGCTAGTACATGGCTATTCTTTCATTGTCACAGTCCTTGCTTAAGTGCTTTCAATTACAATTACATTTAGGAATTGTCACAGGAACCCTGTGAAATGGGCACCATTATGATCTTGTTTTCTCCACATAGGGAAACTGGGGCTCAGAGAAAGTTGACTTGTCCAAGGTCATATGGTCCTCGATGCCTAGCGAGGTGTGAACGGGATGTGAGCTCTGAAGACTTGATGCTCTTTCCGTTTGTTGCTAATGATGATCAAATCTGTGTCAGTGGAGCTATGTCAAGAGCAGGGTGGCTTAGGAAAGAAAGATGTCAGGGGCCTTTCAGGAGCTTGAGGAAGCTCGTTCAATTCAGAGAATCAGAAGTTAAATATTGTAGCCATGTCTTTCTGAATTGTCATTTTCCTGACTAATGAAAACACATTCGGTTAGTCAATGGTGTGATCTCCTTTTACTCTTTATTTATATTATTTATTTAATGTTTGTGTTTTTATTTTTTTTTTCATTTTTATTTTTTTTTCTTTTTTCTTTTACGTTTTTTCTCTTGCCCACGCTGTCGCTCGGAACCTCGACTCTTTAGGACCAGGCACGCGCCTTGAACTCACAAAAGATCCCTGCCTCTGCCTCCAGAGTCGCTAGGATCTAAAGGTGCCTAAATGATTCTATGCAGCCTTTTGAGGAATCTTTTAGCATATCACGCCCAAAATGGAATAATGCTATACTTGCAATGCTCTTTGAGGGGCTTCCCTCTTTTCTTCCTCCTTGTTTTCCTCCTCCCCCCACCCTTTTTGGGATAGGGTTTAATCACCCTGACTTAGCAGGTAAAAACATGTGAGCCTGACGACTTGAGTTTGATCCCCAGAACCCACAGTGGAAGGAGAGAACTGACCTCAGATTTCTATGCACGTATGACCTTACACGCACCATATACACAATAATCAAATTTAAACAAAACAAAAACAAAATGAGACAGGGCATTGCTTTGTAGTAGCTCACACCGCCCTAGACCCAGAAATCCTCCTGCCTTAACCACTTGAGCATTGGGATTGCAGCTGGCACTCAGGGCTGGGCTGGAGTCTGTTTCTCCTTTCCCCTTCTGCCTCCACTTCCTGACAGCCTCTCTGTGTAGCTGTCTGTCCCAAATCTAAAGTGTTCAGATTATAGATGTGTGCTACATGTCTGGCTGTAGCTGGAGACTGGCCTGCCTCCTTCCCTCCCTCCCTCCCTCCCTCCCTCCCTCCTTTCCTGACTTCAGGCCTTCCCTCCCTCCCTTCTTTCCTTCTTCTTTTTTTGGTCTTTTTGAGACAGGGTCTCTCTTACAGTTTGTTAGCTTTTAATCCCATTTTAGTGCGAAGGAGATGATAAATGGATAAATAAAAATAACCAGGGTGTGGTGGTGCCACACTTTAATCCTACAATCGGTGAGGCAGAGGCAGAGGCAGCGGGATCTTTTGTGAGTTTCCATAGCCAGATCCTGGTCTACAGAGGCGATTCCAGGACCAGGCTGGGGCTTACAGGGAAAAAAGAAACCTGTTGCAAATAAGGCCAACAAAAAAAAAAATAAGAAAAAAATCTATTATCATATATATATATATAGTATATATATTATAGTATATTGAGAGAGGGCCAAGGCAAGATGGTAAATCATGTCAGTGAGACCTAAGCCGGCTTTTAGGCCAGATATCAACCCACGCTGACCAACCTGGGCTTTGCTAGCTTCCAAACCACTTAGATTTGATCTTATGTCTTCCAATATGATCTGCTTCATCAGTTGTCCTCCCCCACACCCCTGAGATAGGGTTTCATGTATCACAGGCTGGCCTTGAACTCTCTGATCCTCCTTCCTATGCCTCCAGATTATAGCACCATGCCTGGCTTGCTTGCTTATTTATTTATTTATTTATTTATTTATTTAATTTATGTGTGTGTGCCAGTGAAAACCACAGTGCACATATGGACAACCTTTGGGAACTGGTTCTCCTACCATGTGGGTCCTGGGGATGGAACTCAGTTTGTCAGGTTTGGCAGCAATTCCCTTTAACTACTAAACCACTTCTCTAGTTCCCATGCCTAGCTTATTTGTTTGTTTGTTTATTTATTTATTTATTTATTTATTTATTTATTTATTTATTTATTTTTGCTCTTTGTGAGACAGGGTCTCTCTGTAGTCCCAGCCAGGTGGAACTTGCTATGTAGACCAGGCTGGCCTTGAACTCACAGAGGTATGCCTGCCTCTGCTTCCTGAGTGCAGGTGGGCAGCCTTGTTACATTTTGATTGATCAGAACTGAATAAAATTACAACTTGGGTGAGCCTTGTGTAAGGAGAAATGCTGAAAGCTGCTGGAGGAAGCCACAGGCTGTCTTCCCCAGGTTGTTTCCTTCCTTATCATTGGTTTTTCCTGATTCAACAAAAAAGGAATAATGAGGGAAAAAAATATATGGATATATATGTATATATTTATATTTTTAATCTACAAAACTAATATTATTGTTTTTAAAGTTGTAATCATCAGCCGTGTTTACTTTGGCATACACTCTTCTGTCTCACATCTTTTTCTTTGCATATATAAGTTTATGTGTATATACATATTAGGAGTTTTTGGCCCTTCCCCCGAGACTGGTCTTTTTTCCTCTCAGAATTATGGAACCTGTAACACCAGATGAGCAGTGAATGAGACTTTTATTCTTGGCCCAGAATAGAAGTGAGAGGTGAGCCTGCACGCCAGCTGCTCCTTTTATGGTTCTTTCTCGTTGTTGCTGTGGCAGTTGTCAGCTGTCATAGTGTTGGGGGTGTGTGTCATTTAGCATCCATGGGGTTATAACAAAGTGAGAGGTGGTCTGGCTGTCAGCCTTGCAGCCATCGTATATCTAACCAGTTTTGGTCAACCCACCTGAAGGTAGCCTGTCTTCAAAGATAAACAAGAGGAAGGCAGTGGGGAAATTCAAAGTGACGCAAGTGCAGGCGCACACGTCACAGAATCACACTTTGAGATGATGGACAGTCTACTATTATGAACTACAAGGTTTTCCACGAATGAGTCTTTCTTTACTTCTTTACTGGTTATTAGCTACCATGTGGGTGCTAGGACCTGAATCCAGATTCTCTGGAAGAGCAACCAGCCCCCCAACATTTTTTTTTTTGTCTTTTCGAGATAGCGTCTCTCTGTAGCCCCAGCTGTCCTGGAACTCACTCTGTAGATCAGGCTGGCCTTGAACTCACAAAGATCCACCTACCTCTGCCTCCCAAGTGCTAGGATTAAAGGAGTGGGTCACCACGCCTGGCATGGCTATATATTTTTTTTGGGGGGGTCTTTTTGAGACAGGGTCTCCCTGTAGCCCCAGCTGTCCTGGAACTCACTCTGTAGATCAGGCTGGCCTTGAACTCACAAAGATCCACCTACCTCTGCCTCCCAAGTGCTAGGATTAAAGGAGTGGGTCACCACGCCTGGCATGGCTATATATTTTTTTTGGGGGGGTCTTTTTGAGACAGGGTCTCCCTGTAGCCCCAGCTGTCCTGGAACTCACTCTGTAGATCAGGCTGGCCTTGAACTCACAAAGATCCACCTACCTCTGCCTCCCAAGTGCTAGGATTAAAGGCGTGCACCACCACACCCAGCTTCATTATTTTTTTATTTATTTATTTATTTATTTATTTTTAGTTAGTCTTTTGAGACAGGGTCTCCCTGTAGCCCCAGCTGTCCTGGAACTCACTCTGTAGACCAGGCTGGCCTTGAACTCACAAAGATCCACCTGCCTCTGCCTCCCAAGTGCTAGGATTAAAGGTGTGCACCACCATGCCTGGTTTAAAGATGGTTTTTAGCTGCCATGTGGGTGCTGGGAATTGAACCTGGGTCCTCTGCAAGAGCAGTCAGCACTCTTAACCGCTGAGCCATCTCTCCAGCCCCCTGGCTGAGATATTTTATCTTAATGGGGCTGGAGAGGTGGCTCAGCAGTTAAGAGCACTGGCTGCTCTTGCAGAGGACCCGGGTTCAGTTCCCAGCATCCACATGGTGGCTAACAGCTGTCCTTAACTCCAGTTCCAGGGCATCTGATGCCCTCTTCTGGCCTGTGCAGGCATTGCACACATTCGGTACAGTTACATACATGCAGGCAAAATACGCATACACATAAAATAAAAATATTAAGTAGATTATTAGAAGTTTAATATGTTTCTCTTCCTCCTTTGATGTCTCTCAAAAACTGGGTTATTGGGCCAGAAAGAGAGATGGGTTGGTGAGGTAAAGGCATGTGCCATCAAGTTTGAGAACCTGAGTTTAATACCTGGGACCTACATGGTAGAAGGAGTGAACCAATTTATGGAAAGTTGTTCTCTGACCTCCAGATGTGTGCCATGGCATGTGTGTGGGTCCTTGCATATACACACACTAAATAAATGTAACTTAAAAAAATGCCTTTTTAGTCAGACTTGGTGGCTTCAAAAAAGACAAGTTTGTTTTTTGGGTGTCATGCAAAGCAGTGGAGACTTTGGCCTGGGAGGATAGCTTTAATCAAGATAGGAAGATTTTATGCTGTGAAACCCTACCTCCTCCCTCAGGGAAAGAAATCCGAACTGCCCTCAGATTGCAAGGTGGCTTTCCAGTAACTGATAAGATCCAGCCCTAGCTGGTTTGAAATGCTTTAAGGGCTGTTTAGATAACCCTCAGGCCTGTTGTTCTTGTCTACTCTCCCCAAAGTAGTGTTAAAGGTTAGTTTCTGGGTTCTATCTTTTGGGTTGTTTTTCTACTAAAATTTGCTAAATACAAGTTTATATTTTACTTGCACATAGTTTGGTATTAGTGAGGCATTTAGAGGACAATTTTTCTGGGTAACATTTGAAACAAAATTAGATTAAAAAATACATAATTAGCGGCTGGTGAGGTGGCTTCGTGGATTGAGGTGCTTACTGCCAAGCTTGATGACCTGAGTTCAGTCTCTGAGCCCCACATAGTGGAAGGAGAGAAGTGGCTCCCAGAAGTTGTCCTCTGACCTCCATAGGTATGCTGTATTGTGTGTGAAAGTGTAACACACACACACACACACAAATAAATGCAAAAACATATTTTTTTTTCTTTTTTTTTTTTTTGGTCTTTTTGAGACAGGGTCTCCCTGTAGCCCCAGCTGTCCTGGAACTCACTCTGTAGACCAGGCTGGCCTTGAACTCACAAAGATCCGCCTGCCTCTGCCTC
>VZQC01008050.1:2845309-2871005 GCA_009823505.1 Rhizomys pruinosus | reverse complement strand
CTCTTCCGCAGATTGTTCCCTAGGCTTAGAAAAGGGGCACAGGTGGATGAGAAGCAAAACACTCTACTTTCTCTGGAGCTGATGTCTTGGTCTCTAGTCAGTTCTGGCTGTTTTCTTTCATGGGCTGCCAGCTTGTCCAGGCTTAACCTTTCGAGGGGGCCAATTTTGAGACAGCTACTGAAACAGGGTTGTGAGAGGAGGGAAACCAGGGCCCGGAGACACAAGGCTACAGAGAGGTTGGGAGCCTAGGCTCCTGCTGGCTCTACTGCATGTTCTAGAAGCACAGGGGGAAGGTTAGGAAAGGGGGGGGAGGGGGAAGGGTGGGTCAGAGCCAGGTAGGGAGAAGGGAACCTCAGTCTCCTGAGCAGCTGGGATTGCAGACCTGTGCTACTGTGCCAACTTTACACTTTAAAAAAACCTCATGAAGTGCCACCATATCTGAAAATCCTTTGCTGAATCCAAGGCAGAAAAATTTACCCATTTTCTTCAAGGAGTTTAATTTTTTTTTTTTTTTGTCTTTTTGAGATAGGATCTCCTTGTAGGCTCAGTTGGCCTAGAACTCACTGTGTAGACCAGGCTGCCCTCCATCTCATAGCGATCTGCCTGCCTCTGCCTCTGGAGTGCTGGGATTAAAGGTGTGTGCCAGCACACCCAGCTAAGGAGTTTGGCATTCGTGTGGAGGTTAAATGACAACTTTCAGGTGTCACTTCTGTCCTTCTGCAGTGGGCTTCAGGGGTCTAGCTCAGGTTGTCAGGTCAATTCTGTCCTTCCGCAGTGGGCTTCAGGGGTCTAGCTCAGGTTGTCAGGTCAATTCTGTCCTTCTGCAGTGGGCTTCAGGGGTCTAGCTCGGGTCGTCAGGTCAATTCTGTCCTTCCGCAGTGGGCTTCAGGGGTCTAGCTCGGGTTGTCAGGCTTGCACAGGAAGCTCTTTACCTGCTGAGCCATCTCACTGGCCCTTTCTAGGGGTTCTAAGTGTTTGCTCTGATATTTAAGTCTTTGATTCATTTTGAGAGAGAGAGAGAGAGAGAGAGAGTGTTGTGTGTGTGTGTGTGTGTGTGTGTGTGTGTGTGTGTGTGTATGTGTTGGGGATCCAACCCAGGGCCTTGTGTTTGCGGTAAGTGCTCTATCCCAGCCATTTGGAATTTTTTTTTTCTTTTTGGTCTTTTCGAGGCAGGGTCTCCCTTTAGTCCCAGCTGGCCTGGAGCTCGCTCTGTAGACTAGGCTGGCTTTGAACTGACAGAGATCCACCTGCCTCTGCCTCCCGAGTGCTGGGATTAAAGGTGTGCGCCACCACGCCCAACTGAAATTAAATTTTAAATTATTATTGTTGTTGTTGTTGTTGTTGTTTTGGTCTTTTTGAGACAGCGTATCCCGGTAGCCCCAGCTGTCCTGGAACTCACTCTGTAGACCAGGCTGGCCTTGAGCTCACAGAAATCCACCTGCCTCTGTCTCCTGAATGTTGAGATTAAAGGCGTGTACCACCACACCCAGCTGGAGTTAATTTTTATACATGGTAGATTATACATGGGGACTCTAACTTCATTCTTTGGTATCCACTTGTCCCAGGCATTATTTGTTGAATATACCCCTCCCCCCCTTTGGTACTCTTGTCAAAGGTCACTTGACCACAGAAGTATGGGTTTACTTTGGGGCTTTCAACTCTATTTATTTGATTTACTGGTTTATCCTCATGTCAGTAACACTCTATACAGTGGTGTTGCTTTTTTTTTTTTTTTTTGGTATTTTTGAGACAGGGTCTCCCTGTAGCCCCAGCTTGTCCTGGAAGTCACTCTGTAGATCAGGCCTTGAACTCACAAAGATCCGCCTGCCTCTGCCTCCCAAGTGCTAGGATTAAAGGCATGTGCCACCACGCCCGGCAGTGTTGTTACTTTGTAATAAGTTTTTTTTTTATTTTTAAAATTTTTTGTTTATTAATTTTATTTATTTCTGTATGTGTATGATTGTACTGTCTGCATGCAGGTCTGTGCACCCGTGTCGTGCAATGCCGCGGAGGTCAGAAGAGGGTGTCGGATTCCCCTGGAACTGGAGTTCTCCTGGAATTGGAGTTTCAGACGGCTCTTGGCCGCCATGTGGGTGCTGGGGATCGAACCCGGGTCCTCTGCAAGAGCGTCGGCACTCCTAACCGCTAGGCCATCTCTCCAGCCCCACTTTGTAATAAGTTTTAAAACCAGTAAGTGGAAGTCTCCAACTCTTCTTTTTCAGGATTATTTTAGCTATACTATGTCTCTTTTCAACATGTAAAATGATTTTTTTTTTTAGTCTTTTTGAGAGTAAAATGATTTTTTTTTTTTGAGACTGGGTAGCCTAGGCTGGCCTGGAACTCATTATATAGCCCAGGCTAGCCTCAAACATGTGGCATTTCTCCTGCCTCAGATTCTTAAGTGCTGGGATTACAGGTGTGAGCCACCACACTCAGCCCAGGAATCTTTTGTACAAAGTAGTCAGCTGGGTTGAGTAACTGAACTGGCTATAGATCAGCATGAGCAGCAGCACAACTTCCTTTTATTTTTTAATTTTTTGAGACCTCCATATGCAGGTCTTGTGTTTATATAATCTCAGCCCTCTGTCTCCCTCCCCAGCTCCTCTCTTGCCCACCCACTCCCTCTCAAATTCATGACTTCTTTATTATTATTCTTACATATATTTATGGCTACAACCTACAGAGTCCATCTTTTTAAAAATATATTTTTAAATAATTTTTTATTTATGTATATGTGTGTTTTCCCTACATGTATATAAATGCACCTTGCCATGTAATGCCCATGGCAGCCAGTGGGGGTAGATCCCCTGGAACTGGAGTTAAGGGTGGTTGTTAGCTGCCCTATGGGTGCTAGGAACTGAGACCCGGTCCTCTGCAAGAGCAGCCAGTGCTCCTCAGTTCTGAGCCATCTCTCCAGCCCCCTACTGGGTCTCTTTAGTGGTGCTTGCATGTACATTAATTTAGGGCTGTCCACTTGGGATTGGGTAACCTATCAGGGGCATGTCCCTGGAGAAAACTGCCTCTCCTTTTCAGCAGCCATTGATTGCCTGCAGCTCTTTATTTAGGGATGAAGCCTTTGAAATTCCTCCCATCCGTATTGGCAAGTTGACTGGTGTTGCCATTGTGCCAGTTTTGTTTATGTAACTATCTTGTTGAGGTTTTGTGGATTATGGCTTCCCTGTCATGTCTAAGACATGATCTTGCAGCAGGCGTCCTGGTCATCCGTCTCTTACAATCTTTCCACCCCTTCTTCCTCCATGTTCCCTGAGCCTTCGGTCTAGGGGCTGCAGTGTCACATTTTAATGCTAAGTTTCCTTAGCCAGGAACACAATGTTTTCTATGTATTTAGCTTTTGTTTTCTTTTTGGGGGTGGGAGCATGGGGAAGGGCTGTTGAGACAGTGTCCCCTGTAACTAAAACTGACCCTGAACTCTTGCTCTTTCTGCCTCTGTCCCCACTGTGATGGGATTCCTTGAATTTTTCAACAGTTTTGTTGGTAGCTCCATAATATATATTTTGCCATTTTGAATTTGTTTGCTTTTTGAGTCTCATGCAGTCCATGTTGGCTTGGGCTTGCTTTTGAATTCCTAGTTCTTCTCCCAAGTCCTCAGGTTACAAACGCGTGCCTCCATGCCAGTTAAGACCTATCGTAAAATGGGAGAAAAAGGATTTATTGGCAGGGCCATTGAGGGTCATGTCATCTTCTAGAGAATTCCATATACCCCACTATCAGTGTTGACCCCCTGTTTTTTTTTTTAAAAATATGGTTTACTGTGTAGCCCAGATAAGCTTGGAGTTTGAAGCAATCCTGCCTCACCCTCCTGAACACCTGAATAGTGGGATACAGGCACTGCCATGCTCGTGGTTAACCTGCTGTTTAAGACAGAAAAGAAAGACAGAAAAAAGCTGAAATAAATCATTAATGAAGGAAACTGTGGTAGTATAAAAAGCCTTGGGAAGTGGAACAGTCCTGTTCTAGTTGTCTTCCATTGCTGTGACAAAACACTCTGACCGACACCAACTTGGGGAAGAAAGGGTTTATCCAGCTTACATCTCCTGGGTCACAGTTCATCACTTAAGGAGCCCAAGGCAGGAACTCAGGGCAGGAACTTGGAGGCAGGAGCTGAAGCACAGGCCATGGAGGAATGCTGTTCACTGGCTTGCTCCCCTGGCTCATGCCCAGCCCACCTTCTTATATGGTACACAACAACCTGTCCAGGGTGGCACCACTCATTGTGGGCTGGGCCCTCCCACACTGCTCGACAATCAGACAATACTCCAGATGTGGCCACAGGCCAATCCAATGGAGCCAGTTCCCCAGTTGAGGCTCCCTCAACCCAGGTGTGTCAAGTTGACACTAAAGCTATCCAGCACAATTGACCCCTTGTCAACTTGACATACAATACACATCACTGTTAAACCACCACCTTTCCAGTTCTTATCCCCAAAGTATGATGTTAACATTAATCACATCCTAAGACAGTACAACCTTAAAAGCTCCACAGTCCTTAAAATGTCCAAACACTTAAAAGTTCACAGTCTATTAAAAGTCTCTTAACTGTGGGCTGCTGTAAAATCCAAAACAAGGGGGCTGGAGAGATGGCCTAGCGGTTAAGAGCGCCGACCGCTCTTACAAAGGACCTGGGTTTGATCCCCAGCACCCACATGGCGGCCGAGAACCATCTGAAACTCCAATTCCAGGAGAATTCCAGTTCCAGGGCAATCCGAGACCCTCTTCTGACCTCTGCGGCATTGCACAACACGGGTGCACAAACCTGCATGCAGACAGTACATTCATACACATACATAAATAAAATTAAAAAAAAATCCGGGGCTGGAGAGATGGCCTAGTGGTTAAGAGCGCCGACTGCTCTTACAGAGGACCCGGGTTCGATCCCTAGCACCCACATGGCAGCCGAGAACCGTCTGAAACTACAATTCCAGGAGAATTCTGATTATCTTTCCTGTGTTCCGTTGTTACTACTAAGGAGAGGGAGAGGGAGAGTAGGTAGTGTCTGTCTGGGGTCCTTGTTACTACTAAGGAGAGGAGAGGAGAGAGAGGGATGTGGCTGTACGGGGTCCTTGTTACTGCTAAGGAGAGGAGAGGAGAGGAGGGATGGCTGTACGGGGTCCTTGTTACTACTAAGGAGCGTCGCTCTCGAGTCAGTTTTTTCTTTAACTGGTTCCTTTTATCACTACCTCGTCGCATTCGCTGTTTCTTCAGTTATTTCTATCTTTTTCCTTTTCCTAGACTAAGGCAGAGAGTATAGGATGTTTGACTGTATGGGGGTCCTTTTACTACTAAGGAGCAGTACGTGCCACTTATTTTATTTTTTCCACACCCTTTTTCCTTGTTACTGCTCGCGTCTAGAAGGAACTGAGGGGTTGCTGTCTGGGTCCTTTTCCTGCTAAGGCGCGAATCGCGCCGGCTGGTTCCCGGTTTCCTTGCTGCCTTGCCCTGCTCTGCTGGGGGCTGCCCTGGCCTTCCTCTCGTCTTCTCACCTGTTTCCTTCACTTCTCTTTACTTTCCTCATGTTTTCTGGTCTCCCTCCCATGGTGTCTGTCTTCGTGGGAGATGCAGGCCCAACGCTCGGCATGTAGCTCTGCACTTGCCCACGGCGGAACTTTATCTAAATGACATCAAAGTATTTGTGAGATTGAGTTCTTTTTGTTCCTGAATTTTAAACCATAAGCTTGGCTTATAGTCAAGTTTGTCCTCATGAACAGAACTCATAATGTAGATTGTTAAGATTCAAAGGTTTTTGGTTTTTGTTTTTGTCTTTTCGAGACGGTCTCCTGTAGCCTCACGGTCCTTAACTCACGCGGTAGACCAGGCTT
Source organism: Rhizomys pruinosus (assembly GCA_009823505.1). Taxonomy (NCBI): domain Eukaryota; kingdom Metazoa; phylum Chordata; class Mammalia; order Rodentia; family Spalacidae; genus Rhizomys; species Rhizomys pruinosus. Next base: position 2,865,168 of record VZQC01008050.1, on the reverse strand, counting down.
GCCTTTGACTCACCAAGATCTGCCTTCCTCTGCGTCCCAAGTGCTAATGCTTTCATACAACATTAAGCCTTTAGAAGAAATATCATTGCTCTTTCCCCTTTATTTTCTTTGTGATAACTGGTCAACTGGTAGAAAGACTTAAGTGGCAGTTTTCTTTATGTTTCTAACTTAAGCAATTTCAGACTTCTGCTTATTTTCCTTTTTTTTTTTTTTTTTTTTTTNGGAACTCCAGTATTCAGGAGATCATCCTGGGAATCACGAGACATCCCACTCTGTCTGACCTCCGGGCATTGCACGACAAGGTTGCACAGACCCATGCAGACAGTACATTAACACATACAGAAATAAATAAAAAAAAAAAATATTAAAAAAAAATTAAAAAAAAAAATCCAAAACAAGACTGTCATTCAAAGGAAGAATCAGATCACACTAAGCAAAACCCATAAGTCCAGCAAAAGTAGCTCAAGGCGGACACCTTGGATCACTCTGATCATTTCTGGGCTCCAAAGGGTTTTGGGAGCTCCCCTTCTCATACTCTGCTTGTCGTATAGGCACACACACTCATCTGCAGGCCCAGGCTGCTCCATCACACACACCTGCCGCTGATCCTTGGATGATGTCCCCATGGTCCTGAGCATCTCCAAAAGTGGGGTCGTGCCAACTGAAACTGAGGCAGCCACCTTCACCAATGGCCTCTGAATCCTCTCCTGGTGCCAAGTCTCAGCTTCTCTCCATGACCCCTGCAATTTGGGGTCTTCATGCAACTGAGGCTGCATTCCACCAATGGTCTTTCTTGCCCTCTACACAGTGGCGGCAACATGACCCTCGGCTGCTCTCTGTGATTCCCCTCAAATTTCAACACTGTAACCATGTAGGGACTCTTAAACCGTTACAAAGTCCTGCTTTGGCTGAAGCATGGAGGCAGGCCCCTTCTGGAACAAAGATTCTTGTGCTGACCCTGAAGAAATTCCCCAGCAGATCTCACCACAGTGATCTGCTTTGGTCTCTGTTACTTACAGCTGATTTTTCAGCCCCAGCTAACCAGCTCAATTTGTCCCGTACAACAAAGATTTCCCTTCAGATTCTAGGTCTCTTGTTTACTTACAGACTGATTCTTCAGCCCCGCTGACCAGAACCACACAGATTACCAGTCCCTGAGTGATGTCTGCTCCCCTTGGAAAATGAAACGCACAAAGCCAGGCCTCATCTTCTACAACTCCTTCAGAAAAAACCGCTCCAAGCTCTCTAAGCAATGAGTCTTTAGGCATTCAATGATCTTCCCAGCCAAAATTCCAAATGGCTTCAACAAATCCTTCCCCAAAACCCAGGTCAGGTCTGTCACACTAGCAATACCACTCTTCTGGTACCAAATTTCTGTTCTGTTGTCTTCCAATTGCTATGTGACAAAACACTCTTGACTGGGGACTGAGAGATTAGCCTACGCGGTGGTTTCAGAGCACCGACACTCTTGACAGAGGACCCGTGGGTTCGATCCCCAGGCACCCACATGGCGGCTAAGAACATCTGTAACTCCCAACAATCCTTCCCCCAACCACAGGTCAGGTCTGTCATAAGCAATCCCCACTCTTCTGGTACCCAATTTCGGTTCTAGTGTTGCTTCCATTGTGTGACAAAAACACTCTGACCGGCGACTGGAGAGATAGCCTAGCGTTATTAGAGCACCAGACCGCTCGTGCAGAGGACCGTGTTTGATACCCAGTACCCACAGGCGGCTAACCTAAACACTGTCTGTAACTCCCAATTCCAGGAGAGCTCCAGTTCCAGTGGGAATCCTAAGCTACCTCTTCTAACCTCCGCGGCCTTGCCGACACGGGTGCTAACCACTCTTGCAATGCAGACAGTAGATTATACACACAAGATATAATTAATAATAAAATAAATAAAATAAAATAAAACACTCTGACCCACACACCAAATTGGGAGGAGGAAAGGGTTTATTCAAGCTTACATCTCCTGGGTCAAGTTCATCACTTAGGGAGTGGTGATGGTTAATCCTGGGTGTTCAACTTGACTGGACTAAGGCCAATAAGAGAAAGGGTCTCTGATTGGACCACCTCAACCTGTATGGCCCACCCAAATGTGGGGCGTTTACCTTCTGCAGCAGGCAGTATTTAAGGCCACAGGCAGAAGTGAGCTGGTCCCTTTCTTTTATCTGCCTACGCTTGCCTCTTCATCTGGTGAGTTCGTTTGCTGCTGGCTCAGTGTCAACTCATGAACCAGTTCATATCGATATGGCTGAAAAGTCTGATTATTTCCTTTTCCCAGTGTACAGTTACCCTAGTAAAAGGCCTCAGGTCTCCTCTGGGGAAGGTCAGGAGGAAGGCAAAACAGCATTACCTTGGTATTGTGACAAGGTCCTTCCTCCTTGGAACCCGGCCACCCCTTCATTCAGGGGTTTCTGGTCTGTGAACTGTCTCAAGCGTGAAACTGTTAACTGGGTGGGATTCGCTACTCCTAAAATACAATGTTGACTTCCTGTCATATTGTTCTAGAGCATGTTTCTGCTTCTACAGATCAAATAAAAACTTAGTAGGCCTTGATTCCAACTCATATATCACCCCTATGACCCGATAGTATGGAGAAGATTTTTGCTCTGCCTGTACCACACGACCTTGGTGTTCTGTGGTCTAGATGTTTTTGGCTCTAAGAGTGGGGAGTGCTTTTGCGAGGAGAAACAGCAAACATTCCATTGAACTGGAAGTCTTAAGTACTATCCCCCTGGCCACTTTGGGCTTCTACTGCCTTTAAGCCAACAGGCTAAGGAAGGAATAACGAGTAGGAGAGAGTGATTGATCCATGACTACCAGGGGGAATTGGATGTTTTTCTCACACAAGGGGGACAAGAAGATTTGTCTTGAAGGAGGAGATGCTGTAGGGTGCGTTCTGGTGCTAGGCCATGTCCTATGATAAGGCAATGGAAAACCTCACCAACCCAAACCAGAAGGAACAAAAATGGCCCAGACCCTCAGGGATGAAGGTATGGGTCACAATCCTCCCAGCGGAAAAGAGCCTACGAGACCTGCAGAGGTGTTGCTGATTGGTGGAGGGAAATAACAGAATGGCCGTAGTGAGAGAAGGTTAGTCATAAATATCCAGCTGAGTCCATGGGACAGTTTGCAGAAATGTGGTTTATATAGATATTAAATTTTTGTCCTATTTGGTTCAGAATGTGCTCGTTCAATATCATATATATTAATAATATATATATATTATATATATGGTGTATGATATATAAGTGGTACTTGTGTTTGTTCCCTTTTGAATTGTGGACACTGAGATATGTGTTTAGTGTTGTCATATTTAAATTATTAGATACTGAAGGACTAAGTTCTTCTCAAGGACATTACCACCTACTCTAAGATATAATGCTTTGCTATTGCACATGAGCATACTTATAATGTTAGGTGGAGTTATGACCCTGCCATCATTTGCAATTGACATTTTAGCATAACAAAGGAGCAGGCTATTATTGGGTGTCAAGTTGACAAGAGGGTGACTTGTGATGATTTAATCCTGGGTGTTCCAACTTGACTGGACTAAGGACAAATACACGAAAAAGGGTATTCTGAATTGGACCCCTCAACCCGGATGCCCACCCCCAAATGTGGGATTACCTTACTGAGCAGCAGGCCGTATTAATAGGCCAGGCAGAAAGAGGAGCTGGTCCTTTTTTTTTTCCTGCGGCTTGACCTCTCTCACTGGTGTGGTTTTGTCTGCTGCTGTGATTAACCTTCGGATCCCAGATGTACTGAGACATGCAGATCTCTTGGAATCCCCATTGGGCCTCACACTGGACTTGAGGCGACTATTGGACATCCAGCCTTGCGGATGAGCAGCTCCCTGGAATTCTCTCGGCTTTCCAGTGTGGTAGCACGGCTACTGTTGGAATCATTGAACTCTGTCATGTGAGCAAATCAATAAAATTGTATATAGCTATATCATTTCTCCCTGTTGCTCTTCTGTTTCTTTAGAGAACCCTGACTAATACAGGGAGCCCAAGGCAGTAACCCAGGTCAGGAACTGGAGGCAGGGCTGAAGCACAAGCCATGGAGGAATGGCCTTTCTGGCTTGCTCCCCGGGTTCGGCCTGCCCAGCCGCCTTCTTTGTAGGGGGTCATATTGTAACCACCTGACCCAGGGTAGCACTCACTCTTGTGGGCTGGGCCCTCCCAACACTGTCTCGACAATCAGACAATACTCCAAGATGTGGCCACAGGCCAATTCCCAATGGATTGCCATATTCCCCACATTGAGTGCTCCCCTTAAACCAGGTTGTCCAAGTTGACACTAAAGCTATCTTTTTTTTGTCTTTTTGTAGCCCCCAGCTGGCCTGGAACTTACTCTGTAGACCAGCCTTGAACTCACAAAGATCTGCCTGCTTCTGCCTCCCAAGTTCTGGGATTAAAGGCATGTAGCCCCACACCCGGCTAGTTTGTCATTCTTTCAGGTTCAGAGGGAAGTCACAGTTTGGGCCTGACACCAGGGGTTATGCCTGCTCTCTATGCCGGATTTCCTGATTTGGTACAGCATTTACTCCTTTGTCTGAGTTATTTTCATTGCTTAAATTGCGATCCCCTTAGGACCACCTCCAGTAAGGGTCATTTATCTTGTTTACCTTATGACAACCCAGGAAATAGCGGACCACTAGCCACTGGAGGCTGGGATGTAGCTCAGTGGTAGAGTACTAGCTTAGCATGTACAGGGTAACACCCAGTACCATACACATGCACATACCCCATGTATACTACACACACACGTACCCCCATACTCATACACACCATGTATACTACACACACATGTACCCCCATACTCACACACCCCATGTATACTACACACACATGTACCCCCATACTCACATACCCCATGTATACTACACACACACACGTACCCCCATACTCACACACCCCATGTATACTACACACACACGTACCCCCATACTCATACACCCCATGTATACTACACACACACATGTACTCCCATACACACCCCATGTATACTACACACACACATACCCCCAGACTCACACACCCCATGTATACTACACACACACATACCCCCATACTCACTACACACATATGCTCATCTTCCCATACCCATACATATCACATACATGCACACACCTTAGGTATACTACACACACATACACCCATACTAACACATATATGCTCATCTTCCTATACCCATACATATCACACACATGCACACATGCCCCCACCCATATGTATACCACTCACTTGCACACATGCGCACATACATACACACTCTCATGCACACCATACCCATACTGCATATGTATACCACACAGCCACATATGAAAACATGCATGCCCACATGTGTACCACACACATATGCACACACCCTCATATACACTGCACAACAAACATACTGCACACACATGCACACCATACACACAGTTGTGTATACACAGCCACTGTTTTAGCATTGGTGGGAATACTTTTTTTTTTGTTTTTTGGTGTTTTTGAGACAGGGTCTCCCTGTAGCCCCAGCTGTCCTGGAACTCACTCTGTAGACCAGGCTGGCCTTGAACTCACAGAGATCATGCCTGCCTCTGCTTCCCAGGTGCTAGGATTAAAGGCTTGCTTTTGTAACCTCTGGTGCCTCTAGCTAGGACCTGTTATCTCTCCGATTTCCCTTTCACTTTCCAGCCTCTGTTCTCAAAGAACTGCCAAGTACTCCAGGGTTTCCTGGTCCAAATGTAGGGAGGGAGCTATCTTTACCTTCCCAGGCTGTTCCTGAGGCAGCCCCATCCTGAGGGTTGGCTTTGCTGGAGTCCAGCACTGGAAGGTCACAAAAGTAGGGTTTAGAATCCTTGTCCTGGAGAGGCCTTGGGAGATGTGGAACAGTCTGTGCCCTGCTACAGAATCTGTGCCCTGCTACAGATGTGCCCTGTACTGTTCAAAGAGCAGAGGCAGCAGGTGAGAGAGCTGGCCCTGGGAAACTGCAGTTATCCAGTGTCCTTAGGACATGAGTCTGAGAAGTCAGTGAAGTTTAAGAACTTTAGCTAAAAAAAGTAGCTGAACATCTTATGGGGGTGTGGGACACAGAAAATGAAACCAATTAGGTTACTGTTGGTTTCTGTTTGTGAGGAGGGGAATACTACAAGTAACCAAGCATATTCGATTTTCCTTTTTTTTTTTAAATTTTTTTATTTTTTTATTTTTGCATGTGCATGAATGTATTGTTTGCATGCAGGTCTGTGCACCCGTGTCGTGCAATGCCGCGGAGGTCAGAAGAGGGTCTGGAACTGGAGTTCTCCTGGAATTGGAGTTACAGACGGTTCTTAGCCGCCATGTGGGTGCTAGGGATCGAACCCGGGTCCTCTGCAAGAGCGTCGGTGCTCTTAACCGCTAGGCTATCTCTCCAGCCCCACGTTCCTATATATATGTACATTTCACACACACACACACGCACACATGCACACACATATACCTCATTGGGGCTGGAGAGATGGTTCAGCAATTAAGAGCACTGTCTGCTCTTGCAAAGGACCTGGGTTTGATTTCCAGCACCCACGTGGTGGCCAACAACCATTCATAACTCCAGTTCCTGGAGATCTGATGCCCTCTTTGGGCTTTGCACACACAGGTGCACTTACACCTATAGAGGCAATACACTAATACACATAAATAAAGTAAATAAAATAAATAAATATAAAAAGCATACAAGGGGCCTAGAGAGAGTTGAACTTGGGTCCTCTGCAAGAGCAGCCAGTGGTCTTAACCACTGAGCCATCTTTCCAGCCCTGGTTTATTATTATTATTATTATTATTAATAATTTTTGAAACAGGGTCTCCCTTTAGTCCCAGCTGGCCTGGAACTCTCTATGTAGACCAGGCTGGCCTTGAATTCACAGAGATCTGCCTGCCTCTGCCTCCCGAGTGCTGGGATTAAAGGTGTGCACCATCATGCCTGCATAAATGCACCTGTGCTATGCAGTGCCCATGGAGGACAGAAGAGGTTGTTGGATCCCCTGGAACTAACTGGAGTTATATTTTTTAGCCACCATGTAGGTGTCGAGATTCGAACCCAGGTCTTCTGCAAGAGCAGCCAGTACTCTTTAACTGCGGAGCCATCATCTCTCTAGCCCTAGCCCCTGTTCTGTTTTGTTTTTGAGAGAGGGTCTCATACTATAGTATGGGCTAGCCTTTAGCTTGCAGCATTCATGCCTTAGCCTCTTGAGTGCTAAAGTTATATATATATATCTATATATATGTATATATATATAGTTTTTTTTTTTTTTTTTTTTTTTTTTTTTTTTTTGAGACGGGGTCCCCCCTATAGCCCCAGCTGGCCTGGGACTCGCTATGTACACTAGGTTGGTCTGGATAATCACAGGCCTGCCTTTGGCCTCCTCAGTTGTTCTGAGATTAAAGGCATGAACAACCACACCTGCTGTTTTCTTTCTCTATGTTCCTGTGCTGAGGCTCAAGTGAGAGCCAGGAGGGGGAGGGTTGAGCCCAATTGAAAGAACTAACCTGGGAGAAGGATTCTGAAGGGAAATAATTCATTTTAAGTGTTAAAAGTGTCATGGTCTTTATACTAACCCACTGGACCTTGAGGTGAGAAATGGTGGGATTGATGTGCGGAGAGGGTCCCAGGTTTTGAGCTGTCAAGGAACCTAACGGTATAAGGAAACTTAGGGTGGGTTGATAGTACGAGGTGGGACATTCTCTGCCCAGTAACTTTATAAGGAGGGACATAGGGTTAGGATATCCCATTTTGGGGAACGGTGGTGGGCCTCATCTGGCCTTATCAAAGATGTCTTCTCAAAGGTTGTCGGGATAGTGGATGCTGGACCCCCTATGGTGCTCAAGCCAAGTGGAGCCTCATCCCATCAACCTGCCTCTAATTTGTTGATTTAGAATTTATTTTTAGTTTATGTGCGGCACGTTTTTTGCCTGAGTGTATATAAATGTTTGGCACCCATGCATTAGTGCCTGTGGAAGCCAGAAAGAGGGCATTGGATCCCGTCACAGGAGCTATGGATGGTTGTTAGCAGCTGCCTTCTGGGTGCAGGTAAGTGAACCAGGGTCCGCTGCAAGAGCAGCCAGTGCTCTTAACCAATCCACTGAGTCATCTCTCCAGCCCCTGATATGGCACCATTTAAAAAAAAATTTAAATTCCACCCTATCTGGATGTTCTTTTGTATACAGACACTTTACATTGTGGGTGCTCTTTCATGTACAGATACTTCGGATATACCACATTGGGATTTTTTAGGTTGAGTTTCCAGAGGTCAAATTATTGAGTTAAAGAATACATATAAGGAGGCTGGAATAGATGCCTAGTGTTAAGTGCCTTACTGCTCTTGCAAGGACCTGGTTCGATCCCCAGCACCCACAGGCAGCTGAAAACCATCTTTATTTCCATTTCCAGGGGAATCCAAAAACCCTCTTCTGACCTCCCAGCATTGCACAACCCGGGTTGCACAAACCTCATGCAGACAGTACAATTCATACAACTAAAACATACATAAAATAAAAAAAATACGATATAAGCTGTGGCGTGATGTACCGCAACACCTTGTAATCTATCACTGGGAGGTAGGGGCAAGGTGGATCTCCGGTGAGGTCAAGGCCAGGTTGGTCTACCTAGTGAGTTCCCAGGACAAGCTGGGGCTATGGGAGACCCTATCTCAAAGACAAAAAAAAAATTTTTTTTAAAAAAGAATATATAATAGCCGGCGTGTGGTTGCACGCTTTAAGCCTACACTCCGGAGGCAGGGCAGGCGGATCTCTGTAGTTCAAGGCCAGCCTGGTGCTACAGGCAAGTTCCGACAGGCTGGGGCTAGACGATACAGTGAAACCCGGTCTGAAAAAAAAAATACCAAAAAGAAAAAAAAAAAAAAAAAAAAAAGAATATATAATATAATATATATATATATATAGATATATCATATTAAAGAACAGTCCACATATTGGCGGAATTTCGTTTTTTTTTTTTTTGGTACGTTTAGGGGGGGAGTGTACTGCTGTTTACAGACCCGACTGGCCTCAAATTCATGAGCCTCCTGCCTCAACTTCCAAGTGTTGGGATTATAGGTGTAAAGGTGTAAACCTCCACAGCCCGCTTTGGCTGCATTACTCTCCACAGTGTGGAAACAGCTCCTATTTCTACCAACAGTGTTTATCTGCATTTCTCAATGACATTTCCAGTAGTGGATATCATCATTACATATTTTATGTTTTAGTCTTTTTTTTTTTTTTTTTTTTTGGGTCGTTTTCGAGAACAAGGGTTTCCCTGGCCCCACTGTCCTGGAACTCACTCGGTAACACCTTGAACTCACAAAGAGATCCACCTACCTTGCCTCCCAGTGCTAGAATTAAAGCGTGCAACACCAAGCCCCCCGAGCTTAATTGTGGGGGGTCTTTGGGGACAGGGTCTCCTGGTAGCCCGCTAAGCCGGGACGCACCTCTGTAGACCAAGGCTGGCCTTGAACTCACAAAGCAGAGATCCACCTGCCTCTTCCTGGATTAAGGCGATGCACCACACTGCCTGCTTCCACATCTTTAAGTTTTGAAAGACGCAATTGAGTTATCTAGGTGTATTATCAAGCTTCTGTTGATAAATAAGGTTAAACATCATAAATTGGTGAGCTTTTAAAAAAAACTGTAAGATTTGGTGGTAGGAAACATAAAATGAAATTTACCATCTTACCCCTTTTAAGTGTACAGCTCAGGCATGAATAATGTGTGCTTATTGGGTGTGACAGTTCTCTGGATCTTTTTTATCTGGCAAATCTGAAAGTCAGTCCATTGAACAAGAATGTTCCATTTCTTCCTTGCTTCCCTAGCCCCTGGCCTCCTTTTTTATGAAATTATGTCAAAAACCACAGTGAGGACTGGGAGCTGGTCAGTTGTAAAGTTCTGGGCTAATGCAGGCATGAGGGGACCTGAGGTCAATAACCAGAACCCTCAAGCACCCAGTAGTCTGGGCTGGAGAGGTGCCTCAGTGGTTAAAAAAACAACAATTGCTCTCACAGAGGACCTAGGTGGCAGCTAAGAATCATCTTTAAGCTGTCAAGGTGCTCACAGCTTTAATCCTAAGCACTTAGGAGGCAGAGGAGGCTATTTCTTTGTTATTTCAAGCCAGCTTGGTCTACAGTGAGTTCCAGACCTCGGGGGGGGGGGACCCCCAAAAAGCCCAGTGTCAGGCATGGGTCTACAACCCCAGCACTGGGGGGGGGTGTTTTTTTTTGGTGTTTTTATTTATTTATTTATCATCTATCATTTATCTAACTTATTTATCATCTAAATCAAGTCAGTGAGCCCCAGGTTTCAGTGAGAGAACCTATCTAAATATAAGGGGGAGATCGATCGAGGAAGAACAGTTGACATCTAAGTCTCTGACCTTACTTGCACACATATGTACCAGCACACACGTCACAACAGACACAGACAGACACACACACAAACTCATATAAGTGGAACCCTAAAAGGACAGACCTTGTATGACTGGGAGTTTTGACGTCTAGCATAAGTGAGTTTATTTAAGGTCAACACGGTTGTTCATAGATTCTGCATTTTGGTTTATTGATTCCTCTTCAGGGGTGCTTGAAGTTGCTTCGCCGATCCGTTGCCCTTATGATAAGTCTGCTGGATACATGTCAAGAATACTCTTTGAGATCCTGCTTTCAGATTATTTTAAATATATCCCCAGAAGCAGAATTGCTAGATCATGTGGGAAAGTCCTGTTTTCAAATTTTTTTTTAAGAACCACTATGCTGTTTCCATGGCAGCCATGCCATTTTACATTCCTGCAGTACAAGGGTTTTGATTGGTTTTCTGCATCTTCCCATATTCTCACAGACACAGGAATTGCTGGGGTTTTAAACTAGTTATTCTAATGAAAAATTTCAGTGGTTTTTTTTTTTTTTTTTTTTGAGACAGGTCGCTGAAGCCCCGGCCCTGGACTGAACTAACTATAGCTGAGGATGAAAATTGACCTCTTTATCCTTCTTCCTCCCCCTGCCAAGTGCTTAGACTACAGCATGTTACTACCACACCAGACTTCTAGTATTTTTTGTTATTTTTATTTATTAAATTTATTTATTTTTAGGTTCTAGGTATGAGTGTTTCCACATGTTGCAGCATCCTGTGGAAGCCAGAAGGTGTTGGAGTCCTTTGAACTGTAGTTACAGATAGTCGTTATTTGGTTCCATTGAAGCATCTTTTCAACCTTAGTCATCTGAGATTAAGTTTTTGCAGGAAATGGCTGTCAATGTCTTTTTTATTAAAATAAATAATTTTATTTATTATTTTTGTCCCTGTTTTTTTGTCCTTTTATTGATGTTTTGAGTATTTCGTACAGTGTTATCTTATGTTCATCCAAGTTAGCACCTTCCCCTCTTCCCACACCCCCTACCCACCCGTTTCTCCGTCTGCCATTAACAAATCAAAATAACAAAAACAAAAAAAACATACACAAAAAACAAAACAAAAACAAAAAAAAAAAATTAAAAAGAAACGAAAAAAACAAAAAAAATGGTGAAAAATACATAAATTGTCTTGCATCTTCTCTCAGTCTTTCCAAAAGTTTTCACTGCAGAGCTTGTTGTTTCGGGCATAATTTAACTGTAATCGTCCCAATTCGTTAAATCCAGTCCTTTAATGTTTTGTTGTTCGCTCCACCACCTGTATTGCTTTCAACATATGCCTAAGATAATGATCAATATGTATCAAAATTATGCCTCTGAGAATAAATTGTATGTTAATTCCAAAATATGTTTAGAACTTCACATTTTTCCCTTTAATTATTATATTACTCTAAAATATGAATACGGACCTTCTACCCATATGCGTAATTACAATGTACTGGAAAAGAAATGGTGGTCCAATTCTAGACCTGGTTAAAGATTCACATTATAATATCACAGTTTGGCTTTGAGTAAAAAGAAAGAATAACATTGATGTTGTTCAGCTTGCCTGCCAACTGGGTTTGGTGTTAGCATCCACAAATGATGGAAAAACCATTCCATCATTTGTTTTTTTCTGGGACTGTGTACTTCACTTAGGCATAAGGCTTTTGAGTTCTATCCGATTTACTTGCAAAGTTCATGAGGTCATCGTTCTTTATAGCTTGGACAAGAACTCCATTGTGTAGGATGTACCACATTTTTTATCCAACTCATTCATCAGTTTGAGGGACATTTGGGTTGGGTTCCACCTCTTCACTATTGTGAAGCAAGCTGCAATAAACATAGATATAACATGTATCTTTGTGGTAGGAATGAGTCTTGTGGGTCTATACCCAGGAGTGGTTGACTGGGTCAGGTGGTAGAACTCATTTTGAGTCTTTTGAGGGTTCTCCACATTGATGTCCATAGTGATGTATGAGTTTTACATTCCCACCAGCAGTGGGGAGTGTTTCCCCTTTCCCCACACAGCCTTTTTCAGCATTTTGTTGTCTTTTAGTTTCTTGGATCTTATCTTTTTTTTTTTCCCCCCTTTTTTTTTTTTTGTCTTTTGAGAAGGGTCTCCTGGAACTCGGGTTGTTCTGGAACCACTGTGGTAAACCAGGCTGGCCTCTGCCTCCCAAGTGCTAGATGAAAGGCATGCACCACAACGCTGAACTGGATCTTAGCCAGTCTATTGGAGTGAGAGGATATCATGGAAGAGTGGTTTTAATTTGTCTTTCCTTAATTATGAAGGGATGTTTGAATTTTTTTTGGTCTTGTTCGAGAACCAGGTTCTTCCTGTGGCCCCAGCTGGCCTAGAAGTCTCTCTGTATACAGGCTGGCCGTGAACTCACAAAGGAATCTGCCGGTCCCTGGTCTCCCAGATGCTGGGATTAAAGGTGGCGCCACCACACCTGCTCTGTTGAACATGTTTTAAAGAATTAAGCTGTTTCTTTTTCAGCCATCTTAACTTCCTCACAGGTGAAGTCTCAGCTTCACCTCGTTTAACTCATCTTTTGAATAGTTCAGCTCATATATATCACTGGTGAAAGTTTTCCTCTCTGTGGGTTTCTCTTTACTCCTTGATTTTTTTTATTTTTTTTTTGTTTTTTTTTTGAGACCAGGTAGGGACTCAGCTGTAGTCTCAGCTGTCCTTGGAACTCAGTTCTGTAGACCAGGCGGGCCTTGAACTCACAAAGATCTTGGCCGGCCTCTCCTCCCAAGAGTGCTAGGATTAAAGGGCGTGTGCCACCACAGCCTGGCCCTGTTTGTTTTTCTTTTGGTACAGAAGCGTTTGAGTTTGACGAGTTCCCATTTTGTCAACTGTTGATCTTGTTTCCTGCATGGCTTGCTGTTTGATTTAGAAAGGCTTTTCCCATGGGCCCTATGTCTTAGAGGTTGCTGCCAACTTTTTCTTCTGTCAACCTTCAGGGTTTTGGTTTCATGCTGAGTGAGATCTTTGATGCCCTTGGAGTTGATTTTTTTGTACGGGTGAGAGGTAGGGGTTTTAATTTTGTTCTTCTACAAATGGTGAGCCAGTTTTTGCTAGAACCATTTGCCTGAAGATGCTATCCTTTCCCTTCATGAGGTTTGTTTTTTTTTTTTTGCCTCTTTGTCAATATGAGATAGCTGAAATGTATGAAGCTCCAGTTTTTTGGAGTGCTTCAGAGTTGGTTCCATTGGTCTCAGGTCCCTGTTGTTGTGCCAGTACCAGGCGTCTTTATGACTAGTGGCCCTGTAATAATAGCTTGAAGTCTCTGGTAGAGCAATCCCCCTGTATTGATTTTTCACTTAGGGTTGCTTTTGCTATTCAGGATCTTTTGTTTGTTTTTCCATAGTGTAAGGATAGTTTTTTCCCCCACAAGTCTGTGAAGAAACTTATGGAGATTTTGATTGGGATCGTATTGATTCTGTATATTAATTTGGGGTAGAACCGGACATTTTTACTAGATTAATATTTTCCAATCCATGAGCAGGAGGTCCTTCCATCTTCTGATGTCATCCTCTTCGCTCTCCTTCTTAAGGGTTTTAAAATTTTTGTTTGTGGATCATTTGGTGTCTTGGTTAGGTTTGTTCCAGGTCGTTCCTTCCTTTCCTTCCTTCCTTCCTTCTTCCTTCCTTCCTTCCTTCCTTCCTTCCTTTCTTCTTTCTTCTCTTTCTTTTTCTTCGTTCTTTCTTTCTTTCCTTTCTTTCTTTCGGGCTTTTGGGAGTTGGAATGTCTTCTTAAATTCCTTCTCCAGTTGCTTAAGTGGTTGGTGTAAAGAAAGGCGACTGATTTTTCTAGGTAAATTTGTATCCCGATCCTCCCTGCCCCTTTTGGATCCTGTATCCTATCCTGGCTGGCCACTTTACTGAAACATCAATTCAGTTCTAGGAGTTTTTCTTTCTGGTGGATTTTTTTAAGCAATCCTTTAGGTAAACTATCATATCATTCTGCAAAAGGGATAGTTTTTATTATTACTTAAAGAAAGGTGCATCATCTGCAAACAGGGCTAGTTTGACTTCCCTCTTTTTTACTTCCTCTTTTTCTGAGTAGTACGCCTTTCATTTCCTTTTCTTTTCTTATTGCCCTAGCAAGCATGTCCAGGCACTCTATTGAAGAGGAGTGGTGCCACGAGTGCAGCCTTGCTGGGTTTCCACCTTTAAGGGGCAATGCTTCTATTTTTCATTTTTTCATTTCCATTTCGGGCTGCTGTTGGCCGTGACGTATTGTTGTCTTGGCTTTGTTTGTGTTGAGGAATGTTCCCGTCAGTCCCCTATCCTGTAAACCTTTCTTACATTCAATTAATTTCTCCCATGTCTATTTTCTGTGTCCTGCGTGTCCTGTCACTGCTTTGTTTGGTGCCCCTGTGTCGTGCCAATGCTGCTGCGGTCGGCCGCGGGTGAGTTGGATCCCCCTGGAACGGCGTTAAAGACGGTTTTCTTAAGCCGCCATGTGGGTGCGGGGTCTTGCACCCAGGTCCTTTCAAGAGCAGGCGTTGTCTTTTAAAAAACTGCTAAGCCAATCTCTCCAGCCCTCCTCTAAAACTTTAAAAATATGAAGGATGCTGGATCTTTCAAAGCTTGTTTTCGTGCCAATTGCGGATGATTTTGGTGGTTTTGTCTTTTCATCTATTTATGGTTTTAATGAATATTTTATTGGTTTATAGGATGTTTAACCATCCCTGCTCTCGTATGAGATCCAACGTGATCATGATGGGATGTGTGTTTTGATATGGGTTCGTAATGTGGTTTGGGCAAGTTATTTGTTGAGAGATTTTTTGCATCTTATGTCATTAATGAGATGGGTCTATAGTTTTTTCTTTGCTTTTTTTTTTTTCTTTCTATTGTAAATCTTTGCCTGGTTTTGGTTTTTGAGTGATGCTGGCTTCATAGAAGAATTTGGGAGATTTCTTTGTGTATCCTTCTGAACCTGAGGTGGGAGATTTCTTGTAGTCCCCCACCCCCTCACCCCAACACACAAAGCCCCAAGGCAGGTAGGCCCGCCCTGGGCTTCCACGATGGTGTTCTTATTTTTGTCCTTATTGAGACAAGGTTGCCCTGTGGCGCCAGCTGGCTGAACTCGACAGGATCCTCTGCTTCTGCCTCCAAGTGCTGGGATTAAAGGTGTGCACTGCCAGCCGGCTTGTTTATATTATTATATTAAATTATTAATATTAAATTTTGAGGGTTTTGGCCCGGCATATGTGGTGAAGTGTACCATGTTTATAATGCAGGAGTAGTTCAGTGATGCAGGCCTTAACGCTGGCACTCTCCAATATTTTTCCTTTTTTTGGGTTTTTTTTTTTTTTTTTTTTTGAGACGGGGGCTCCTTTTTTTTTTTTATAAAAATTTTTTTTTTTTAAAGAAACCACTCAGACTGCGCTCTCGCTCTGAACTCCACTGGCAGCAGAGCAGAAAGATCATCAAAGGCAGGAGAACTGCTTCACAGCAGCTCTCAAGCCAGCCGTTCACGCTCAGGAGAGAATCAGCTCCTTCTCGAGGGTTTTCTGGTACTCTAAACAATCAGAGAAACTTCTCTAGTGAAACAAACTAAAGAAATGATCCCTGAAAATGGGGCGGAAGAGATGGGCCTACGGTTAAAAGAGGCTGACAGCTCCTGGCAGAGGACCCAGGTATCGATCCCCACACCCACATGGCGGCTGAGAACCGGCCTTAACTCCAAGGCCGAGAACTCTCCAGTTCCAGGGGATTCCGAGACCCTCTTCTGACCTCCACAAGTGCATGACACGGGTGAACAGACCTACATGCAAAACAGAACAAATTCATACATAATAAATTAAAATAAAATTAAAAAAAATTTGTTTTAAAAAGAAATGATCCCTGAAAGTATATATAGTCTTTTGTTGGTCTCAATAGGTCCTCCATGTGGTCCCAGCTGGCCTTAACGTGCATGTTAGAGACTGGGCCTGGCCTCCTTCTTCCAAGATCGCCAATACCTCGGCTCCTGAGTGCTGGCATTAAAGGTATGTACCGGGGCTGGAGAGATGGCTCAGCAGTTAAGAGCACCAACTGCTCTTTGCAGAGGGACCCGGGTTCCATTCCCCAGCACCCACAGGGTGCTAACTAGTCTTTAAGTTCAGGGCATGGTGGTGCATGCCGTTAGTCCCTAGCACTTGGAGGTTGAAGGCAGGTGGATCGCTGTGACCAGGCCAGCCTGGTCTACAGATAAGTTCCAGGACAGCTGGTGAGCTTGTAGGGAGACCCTATCTCAAAAAAAAAAAAAAAAAAAAAAGATTTTAATTGTGTGTATAGCTGGGTATGGTGGCGCACGCCTGTATCGCTAGCACTTGGGAGGAAAGAGGCAGGCGGATCGTTGGGAGTTCAAGGTCCCCCCCAGCCTGGTCTACAGAGTGAGTTCCAAGGACAGCTGGGGCTACA
Organism: Rhizomys pruinosus; assembly: GCA_009823505.1. Classification (NCBI taxonomy): domain Eukaryota; kingdom Metazoa; phylum Chordata; class Mammalia; order Rodentia; family Spalacidae; genus Rhizomys; species Rhizomys pruinosus. The sequence goes on along the minus strand of VZQC01008050.1, from coordinate 2,848,350 downwards.
TAGAAACCTGTCCTTTGAAAAGACAAAAAAAAAAAAAAGGTATGTGGCCATTTTGTTGGTGAGTTTTGACCTGTGTTTGTTAAGACACAAAATTTCAACAAATTTTAGTTAAAATGTAATTGTTTTTTGTGTTAGTGATTTATGAACCATAGAGCATCTTATTTGAAGAACTACCTACTGAAGGTAGTTTTCCAGTAAGGTAGAAGTTCCTGCCTAACATGTGTAAGACCCTGCATCAGTTCCTGGCACCACATACACACAAGATATGACTAGATGAGACATTCTAATGAGTTGAGTAGAGGAGGCTGGCTTATAGGCAGAACCTGGAAAGCTCAGTGGAAGTGACGAAGGAGCATACTGAAAGAACCAGGAACAAGGAACAAGAGGTAGATTAATTGCTTCAAGGTGACACAGAATGGACTTGCCTATCCTGTTACCNGTGTCGGATTCCCCTGGAACTGGAGTTCTCCTGGAATTGGAGTTTCAGACAGTTCTCGGCCGCCATGTGAGTGCTGGGGATCGAACCCGGGTCCTCTGTAAGAGCGGTCGGCGCTCTTAACCGCTAGGCCATCTCTCCAGCCCCACATTTTTCAAGACTACCATTTGAGTTCAAAGTATACCAGTTTTCAAATATTCCGTGTTTATAAGAATTATAATTTATAAGAATTCTTTTTCTTTGGATTTTAAGGTTAAGGGGAGTTTGTTTTTTCATTGTTTATAGGCTTTGTTTGTTTGTTTGTGCAAGCTGACCTCAAATTCATCACTCTTCTCCTACCCCCAGCCTGCAGCATTCTTCAAAATTAATTTGCTTTTAATTTTAAGTGTATGCATGCTTTGTCTGGATGTATGTAAGTGTGCCCATGTCATGCAATGACTACAGAAGTCAGAAGGTGTTGGATTGCACAGAAGTGGAGTGACAGATGGTTGTTAGCTGCCATGTGGGTTCTGGGAATTGAACCCAGGTGTTCAGCAAGAACCACTGAGCTATCTCTCTGCCCTGCCTGCTGGGATTATAAGTGAGAACCACCACATTCAAGTTCTCTTTTGATGTTAATAATTTTTGTTTTATAGAACACCATTATTTATTTTTTTTTGAGATAGGGTCCCCCTATAGCCCCAGCTGGCCTGGGACTCGCTATGTAGACTAGGTTGGTCTGGATATCACAGGCCTGCCTTTGGCTCCTCAGTTCTGAGATTAAAGGCATGAAACACCACACCTGCTGTTGCTTTCTCTATGTTCCTGTGCTGAGGCTCAAGTGAGAGCCAGGAGGGGGAGGGTTGAGCCCAATTGAAAGAACTAACCTGGGAGAGATTCTGAGGGAATAATTCATTTTATTGGTAAAAGTCAGGGTCTTTTATACTAACCACTGGACCTTGAGGTGGAAATGGGGGATGGGATGTGCGGGAGGGTCAGGTTTGAGCTGTCAAGGCACCTACCGGGATAATGAAACTTAGGGTGTGTTGATAGTACAGAGGTGGGACATATTCTCTGCCCAGTACTTTAAAAGGAGGGCCTTAGGGTATGATATCCCATTTTGGGGAACAGGTGGTGGGCTCATCCTGGCCTTATCAAAGATGTCTTCTCAAAGGTTGTCGGGATAGTGGATGCTGGACCCCCTATGGTGCTCAAGCCAAGTGGAGCCTCATCCCATCAACCTGCCTCTAATTTTTTTGATTTATTTATTTTTATTTTATGTGCGCAAGTATTTTGCCTGAGTGTATATAAGTGCACCCATGGCATTTAGTGCCTGTGGAGGCCAGAAGAGGGCATTGGATCCCTTCAAACAGGAGCTATGGATGGTTGTTAGCTGCCTTCTGGGTGCAGGTAAGTGAACCAGGGTCCTCTGCAAGAGCAGCCAGTGCTCTTAACCACTGAGTCATCTCTCCAGCCCCCTGAGTATGCACCATTTAAAAAAAATTTTAAATTCCACCCTATCTGGATGTTCTTTTGTATACAGACACTTTACATTGTGGGTGCTCTTTCATGTACAGATACTTCGGATATACCACATTGGGATTTTTTAGGTTGAGTTTCCAGAGGTCAAATTATTGAGTTAAAGAATACATATAAGGAGGCTGGAGAGATGGCCTAGTGGTTAAGAGTGCTGACTGCTCTTGCAGAGGACCCGGGTTCGATCCCCAGCACCCACATGGCAGCTGAGAACCGTCTTTAATTCCAGTTCCAGGGGAACCCTCTTCTGACCTCCGCAGCATTGCACAACCCGGGTGCACAAACCTACATGCAGACAGTACATTCATACACATAAAACATAAATAAAATAAAAAAAATACGTATAAGCTGGGCGTGGTAGCGCACACCTTTAATCCTAGCACTTGGGAGGTAGGGGCAGGTGGATCTCTGTGAGTTCAAGGCCAACTTGGTCTACATAGTGAGTTCCAGGACAGCTGGGGCTATGGGGAGACCCTATCTCAAAAAGACAAAAAAAAATTTTTTTTAAAGAATATATATAGCCGGGCGTGGTGGTGCACGCCTTTAATCCTAGCACTCCGGAGGCAGAGGCAGGCGGATCTCTGTGAGTTCAAGGCCAGCCTGGTCTACAGAGCAAGTTCCAGGACAGCTGGGGCTACAGGGAAACCCTGTCTTGAAAAATACCAAAAAGAAAAAAAAAGATAATTGAAAATGATGTCTCGCACATCTCATCTGACCGCATATCTTTACTTGTACTTTGGTTCTACTTGACTCTACTCTGAGGAACCAAGAAGCTTTTGTTTATCCACTTTCACATATTGTAGTCTTCAAACTCGGCCCAGTGCCAAGTAAATAACACAGTGTTGACCCATTATTCAGTCTCAAGGGGGTAGACATAACTGCCTACATTGGAATTTTACAACTTTTCCAAGTTTATTTAGGAATGTTTTAAATTTGTCTGTCATTTTTGAAGAATAGCTTTCCTGGACCCAGGGTTCTTAAGTCTTTTTATTTCAGAGAAGAAAATCTCATGGGTTCTAATATGAAGTTTGCTATTGTGGTTATTGAGAGATTTTTCTTTTGAATAGAGTGTTGGGTGAGGAGGAATGGG
>VZQC01008050.1:2749646-2839134 GCA_009823505.1 Rhizomys pruinosus | reverse complement strand
GAGACAGGGACTCACTGTAGTCTCAGATGTTCCTGGAACTTTCTGGTAGACGAGGTGGCCTTGAACTCTCACAAAGATCTGCCTGCCTCTGCCTCAAGTGCTAGGATTAAGGCGTGTGCCACCACGCCTGGCCCCTTGTTTGTTTCTTTTGGTGTACAGCAGCTTTTGAGTTTGACGAGTTCCCATTTGTTGACTGCTGAACTTATTTCCTGCATGGTGCTGTTTTGATTTAGCAGTCTTTTCCCTATCTCTGTCTTATCGGTTGCTGCCAAAAAACTTTTTTTTTTTTTTTTTTTTTTCTTCTGTCACCTTCAGGGTTTTGGGTTATGCTGCGTGAGATCTTTGATCCACTTGGAGTTGATTTTGTACAGGGTGAGAGGTCGGGTTAATTTTTGTTCTTCTACAAATGTGATCCAATTTTGCTAGCACCATTTGCTGGAAGATGCTATCCTTCCTCATTGAGTTTTTTTTCTTTTTGCCTCTTGTAACTATGAGATAGCCTGAAATTGTATGAGCTCAGTTTGTGATCTTCAGATTTGTTCCATTGGTCTGCCAGGTCTGTTTTGTGCCAGTACAGGCTGTTCTTTACTGGGACTATGGCCCTGTAATATAGCTTGAAGTCTGGTGGTTAGAGCAATTCCCCCTGTATGCATTTTTCACTTAGGGTGCTTTTGGCTATCTTGGATCTTTTGTTTTTTCCATATGACTTTAAGGATATTTTTCCCCCCAAGTCTGTGAAGAAACACTTATGGAGAGATTTTGTTTGGGATTGCATTGATTCTTTATATTAATTTGGGTAGAGAACGGACATTTTTACTATATTAATATTTCCAATCCATGAGCATGGGAGGTCCTTCCATCTTCTGATGTCATCTTCGCTCTCCTTCTTAAGGGGTTTAAAATTTTTGTTGTGGAGATCTTTGGTGTCTTTGGTTAGGTTTGTTCCCAGGTCTTTCCTTCCTTCCTTCCTTCCTTCCTTCCTTCCTTCCTTCCTTCCTTCCTTCCTTTCTTTCTTTCTTTCTTTCTTTCTTTCTTTCTTTCTTTCTTTCTTTCTGGCTTTTGTGAGTGGGTTAATCCTAGCACTTGGGAGGAAGAGGCAGGCGGATCTTTGTGAGTTCAAGGCCAGCCTGGTCTACAGAGTGAGTTCCAGGACAGCTGGGGCTACAGGGAGACCCTGTCTTGAAAAGACAAAAAAAAAAAAAAGTATGTGCCATTTTGTTGTTGAGTTTGACCTTGTTAAGACACAAAATTTCAACAAATTTTAGTTAAAATGTAATTGTTTTTTGTGTTAGTGATTTATGAACCATAGAGCATCTTATTTGAAGAACTACCTACTGAAGGTAGTTCAGTAGGTAGAGTTCCTGCCTAACATGTGTAAGACCCTGCATCAGTTCCTGGCACCACATACACACAAGATATGACTAGATGAGACATTCTAATGAGTTGAGTAGAGGAGGCTGGCTTATAGGCAGAACCTGGAAAGCTCAGTGGAAGTGACGAAGGAGCATACTGAAAGAACCAGGAACAAGGAACAAGAGGTAGATTAATTGCTTCAAGGTGACACAGAATGGACTTGCCTATCCTGTTACCTCAGGTAGTGGTGCTTATATTTCATTACCGTGAATTTCAAAGTTTATTGAGTGGGTGTCACCTGATAGGTGCTTTGGTCAGTCTCTTTTTATTATTATTTTAAAATTGTGTGTGTGTGTGTTTGGACACATGAGCACAGTGCTCAGAGTTTCAGGGTGCTGTGAGATGCCTGATTGGGTGCTGGTAATTGAACTTAGGGTCTCTGGAAGAGCATTACATGTTTTTTTTTTTTTTTTTAACTGTTTTTGGGTTTTGTTTTATTATTTTTTATTTTTCTTTTTTTTCTTTCTTTAAGTTTATTTTTTTTTAATATATATTTTGTACAAGATTATCAAAGCATTACATGCTCCTTAGTCATTGCTTCAGCCCCTGGTCATCCTCTTGAGCTTAGTATAGGAACTCAGGCCAAATTAAAGGCTTTCTATAAATTTTATTTAAATCCTTTTGTTTTTGGTTTTATGGGTTATCAGTACCACTTATCTTTTTGCAGAAATATTCTTTGGTATAGGTTTGTAAGAGATTTTCATAAATTGAGCTGCTAATCCATTGTCACATATAAATACTATTTATTTATTTATTTATCTTTTTGAGACAGGGTCTCCCTGTAGCCCCAGCTGGCCTGGAACTTACTGTGTATACCAGGCTGGCCTTGAACTCAGAGATCTGCCTGTCTCTGCTTCGCAAGTGCTGGGATTAACACAGGCCTTTAATCCTAGCACTTGAGAGACAGAGGCAAGCGGATCTTTGTGAGTTCAAGGCCAGCCTGGGCTACAGAGTGAGTTCCAGGACAGCTGGGGCTACAGGGAGACCCTGTCTCAGAAAAACAAACAAACAAAAAACCCAAAAACCCATGCAACTACCACACCCAGCCTATAAATGACTTTTATTATTTGACTTGTCTTTAAAATATTAATCATTTTTTTTGCCAGGTGTGGTGGTGCATGTCTTTAATCCTAGCATTCAGGAGGCAGGGCAGGCAGATCTCTGTAAGTTTAAGGCCAGCCTGGTGTACATAGTGAGTGCCAGGCCAGCTGGGGCTACAGGGAGACCCTGTCTCAAAAAGACAAAAAAACTATTCATTTTTATTCATGTGGATGTCTGTGTCTGCTTGTCTTTATGTGCACTGCGTGTGTGCAGTGCCTGCCAGTTGGAGAAGAGAGCGTCAGATACCCTGGCTGGGGTTATAGGTAGTTGTGGGCCACCTGGTATAGGTGTTGGGAACCAAGCTCAGCTCCATATTTAAATTCTCAGATGCTTATATCTATTACTAGTTTATCAATCTTTTCTATTGACTTGTATTTATATGGGCTGGGGGGTCATTTACTAACTTTGGTACTAGGACCTGTTATTCTGTGTGATGTGAGGTTTTCTTGGGGGGCCCTCAGTGCTAGGGGTATTTCTCAGGGCAGAATGATGGCCACAGTGTCAACTCCCTGGCATGACCAGCCTTTCTTTCCCCTGCTGGACAAAGAACTAGTGAGGTCCTAGGGTAAACAGCACTGCTTCCTGCTTTGTGCACTTCAAAGGAAATACGGCCAAAGATTTGACTGTAAAGGTGTGGAAGTTTTCTTCCTGAGAGTACATGACAGAATTTTGAGGCCCACAAACCCTGGAAGCACCACTTTCCTTGCCTCGGTTTCTTAGCTACTCCTGACCAGGATGTTTAACAAACCTCTTACATGAGTTCTGTCTCCCAGACACTCTCCTGCCTCACATTCTTTCTTTCCTGGGTATCAAGACTCATGTCTGTAATTTGTTTTGTTTTGTTTTGTTTTGAGACAGGGTCTCCCTGTAGCCCCAGCTGTCCTGGAATTCACTATGTAGACCAGGCTAGCCTCGAATTCACAGAGATCTGCCTGCCTCTCCCTCCCAAGTGCTGGGGTTAAAGGTGTGTGCCATCACACCCGGCTCATGTCTGTAACTTTTTTTGAAAAAATAATTATGTTGGCCAGTTTTCTATCACTAATAAAATACCTGAGATAAAGAACTTATATGAAGGTGAGATTAGTTTTGGCTTGTGGTTACAGAGGTTCCAGTCCATGCTTGATCGTCTCTGTTGCTTTTAGGTGCTGAGGCAACAAATCATGGCTGGGAGTGTGTATCTTGGAGAAAGGAAGAAGATGGACTGGGCTCTCAATATCTTCTTCAATACAATGGCCCCAATGAGCTAGTTTCCTTGAACTCAGCTCCATCTCCTAGACATCTCCCACCTTCAGCTAGCTAATAGACTTGGGGCCAAGCTTGGAACACAGGGACTTTGGGGGATAGTAAAGATCCAGACTATATAGCAATGACCTTTTCTCCAGGCAAAATTATAGTGTGAAATGAATGGGGTGACTGATTCCTTTCACTAGGCACCATTGTCCCGTAATGGAGTTTTCTTTTTTTTTTTTTTTGTGCTGTAGGAGGCTAGAGTGAGGGCACATTGAGGAGGCAATGTCAAAGCAAGATGGTAAGACATGGGCAAAGCTACTGGAAAGGCATATTCCGTCTTCCCTATCCTTAGGCTTAAGTCCTAAGCTTTTAGAACCTGGCTTTACATCCAGAAGGGAGAGATAAGTTCAAGTGTTTGTTTTAGGGTTGACCATTCCTGTGAGTGTGCTTGTGTCTGTGTGTAGGATAGAGGTCAGTTTGGGGTGTCATTCCTCAGGAGTTGTCTACCTTGCTTTTTGAGAAAGGGTCTCTTTACTGAGATCTGGGTCTTGTGGATTAGGCTAGACTGGATAGCCATTGAGCCCCAGGGATCTGTTTCTCCCTCCCCACAACTGGGACTACAGTGCATGGCAGCATACCTAGCTTTTTACATGGGTGCTGGGGATCAAACTGAGGTCATCATGCTTTGGCAAGCACTTTACCAATGGAATAATCTCTTCAGCTCAGCTCCATACTCCTTCTAACACAGCCAAAAAAAGGAAGAAAAACTTTTCCTTAAAAATATATAGCCCAGCGGTTAAGAGCACCAACTGCTCTTGCAGAGGACCTGGGTTCGATCCCCAGCACCCACATGGTGGCTGAGAACCGTCTTTTTTTTTTTTTTTTAAGTTTATTTTTTTTTAATATATATTTTGTACAAGATTATCAAAGCATTACATGCTCCTTAGTCATTGCTTCAGCCCCTGGTCATCCTCTTGAGCTTAGTATAGGAACTCAGGCCAAATTAAAGGCTTTCTATAAATTTTATTTAAATCCTTTTGTTTTTGGTTTTATGGGTTATCAGTACCACTTATCTTTTTGCAGAAATATTCTTTGGTATAGGTTTGTAAGAGATTTTCATAAATTGAGCTGCTAATCCATTGTCACATATAAATACTATTTATTTATTTATTTATCTTTTTGAGACAGGGTCTCCCTGTAGCCCCAGCTGGCCTGGAACTTACTGTGTATACCAGGCTGGCCTTGAACTCAGAGATCTGCCTGTCTCTGCTTCGCAAGTGCTGGGATTAACACAGGCCTTTAATCCTAGCACTTGAGAGACAGAGGCAAGCGGATCTTTGTGAGTTCAAGGCCAGCCTGGGCTACAGAGTGAGTTCCAGGACAGCTGGGGCTACAGGGAGACCCTGTCTCAGAAAAACAAACAAACAAAAAACCCAAAAACCCATGCAACTACCACACCCAGCCTATAAATGACTTTTATTATTTGACTTGTCTTTAAAATATTAATCATTTTTTTTGCCAGGTGTGGTGGTGCATGTCTTTAATCNCTTCTCTTTACATGGGTGCTGGGGATCAACCGTAGGTCATATGCTGGTGGCAAGCACTTTACCATGGAATAATCTCTTTCACGCTCGCTCCATACTCCCTCTTCGACACACGGGCTCAAAAAAAGGAAGAAAAAACTTTTCCTTAAAAATATATACGGCCAGCGTTAGAGCACCAATCTGTCTCTTGCCGAGGGCCTGGGTCGATCCCCAGCAGCACACATGGTGCTGAGAACCGTTTTTTTTTTTTTTTTTTAATTTTATTTATTTTTTATGTCTGTAGATGTACTCGTCTGTAAGCAAGTCTGTGCAAGTCTACGCGGGAGGTCAAGAAGAGGCTCGGATTGGCTGGCGAGATGGCCTAGTGGTTGGGGAGCGGCCCGTCCTGCTCTTAAGAGGACTCCGGTGCTCTCGATCCCTACGCAACCAACATTGGCGGCCGAACCGTCTGAAACTCCAATTCTGTTTTTGATTTTTTATTTTTTGTATTTTTTAATGTGTATAGAAGTATTGTCTGCATGCAGGTCTGTGCACCCGTGTCGTGCAATGCCACGGAGGCAGAAGAGGCTTGGAGTTCCCCTGACTGGAAGTTCTCCTGGAATTGGAGTTAGCCGAGTTTCTTAGCCGCCATGTGGGTGCTCGGATCGAACCCGGGTATCCTCTGACAAGACGTCGGTGCTCTTAACCGCTAGGCTCCTATTCTGTCCAGCCCGTAAACTCCAATTCGGAGAAACTCCAGTTCCAGGGCAATCCGACACCCTCTTCTGACTCCTGCGGCATTGCACGACACGGATGCACAAACTTGAATGTAGACCATACATTCATCACACCATACCAGACAAATACACTTAAAAAAAAAAAAAAAAAAGAAGAGGGCATCGAATTCCCCTGGAACTGGAGTTAAAGACGGCTCTCAGCCGCCATGTGTGTGCTGGGGATCGAACCCAGGTTCAGATCGAGAACCGTCTTTAACTCCAGTTCCAGGGGAATCTGTCACCCTCTTTTGACCTCTGCGGCATTACACGACACGGGTGCAAAACCTACATGCAGACAGTACATTCATACACATACAAAAAAAAAAATACACTCCTTTTTCCCTATCTCATAGAAATGAAGATTCATATCTACCTGTACTTTATGCCTGGGCAAGCAAAGCTCAGGCTGTGTGGGGAGGCTGAGACCTGAAGTCTGATTCATTTATGTGTATCATGTTATCACGGAGCCAGCATCAGGCGTTGGGAAGATGGGAGTTGGGAAGCAGATGGGCTTGAGTTGAAACTAGCCTTGTGCCCTTTCAAGGCAACTTATCCTCTGATTATCTGTTTTCCTACATGTGTAGCACAGATGCTCAGGTCTCCTTCACAGGATATTGTAAAGTTGAATTATATAAAAAGCTCCACAGTAATATATAAAAAATATATAAAAAAGTATATATAAAAAAAGCTCCACAGAAATATATAAAAAGCTCCATGCAGAGCTGGAGCAGGAATGCAGAAGTGGCTACGGTGCAGAATCAAGAGATTCTGCACCGTAGAAGAATGGAGTTTGGTTTGTTCAGAAAGAGTGGAGGCATGGGGGCAGAGGCTCTACCTGGGCAGAAGCACAGCTTTTTGTAGCTCATGCTGTGCTTGGAACTCATTCCCAGAAGGTGGAGCCCACTGTCCAACGTGAGCCTGATGTGGGATGCAGGAATCGTTTGCTAGCTGGGACTCCTGAGCTGTTCCTCTTTCTGGTGTCTGTACCTTTGCCCTCAGCCCCTTTGCTCTTCATTGCTAGGCCGGTCCCTCACCCTAGCATGTCCATGTCTTTCACCTTTTGCTTTCTTAGCTAAGTCACATTGTCTACCACGACTCAGCGTAAATGCTCATTTCTCAGTGAAGCCTCTCCTCTCCTGAACTCCTGAGTCCTTTATTTAAAATGTGCATAAGGCTGGGCCTGGTGGCTGCACACCTGTAATCTCAGTACTTGGGAGGTGGAGGCTGGAGGACTAGGAGTTCAAGGTCCTCTTCAGCTATCTAGTGAATGCAAGAGCAGCCTGGACTGCCATGTCTCAAAAACAACAACAATAACAACCACCACCAACAACAGATTTACTATCTTAAGTATTTCTAAATAGACAATTTGATAGGGGTAATAGAAAATGCTGTACAACCAATCTCCAGAACTCTTTATAACTTGTGAAACAACTTCCCCTTTCCCCTCCTTCTAGCCCCTGGCACCCACCATTCTTCTTCTGCCTCCACTGTGATCACTGAAAGTATTTCCTGTGTCATTTGTATCTCTGTGATAGTTGTTCTTCATTTGGCATAACAGTGCCCTAGCCCATCTGTGTTGTGTGTCCTTCCATTCTTGTTACAAGGGCCCCTGTGTTAGCCTTTCCTACCATTCTCATGTTGTAGTTGTAAAGTCATCTCAGAAGCTCCAAGTTTGTTTTGCACCCACTGTATGTCTTCAGCACATGGTACATAGTAGGAACTCTGTCATTTCATTTCTTTCTTTTTTGGGGAGGGGAGCGTGTGTAACTCTTTTTGAGATGGAGTCTTCCTGTAGCTCCAGCTGGCCTAGAACTTGGTATGTAGACCAGGCTAGCCTTGAACTCACAGAGATACACCTGCTTCTGCCTCCTGAGTGCTGGTATTAAAGGCATGCACCGGGCTGGAGAGATGGCCTAGCGGTTAAGAGCGCCGACTGCTCTTACAGAGGACCCGGGTTCGATCCCCAGCACCCATATGGCGGCCGAGAACCGTCTGAAACTCCAATTCCAGGAGAACTCCAGTTCCAGGGGAATCTGAGACTCTCTTCTGACCTCCGCGGCATTGCACGACACGGGTGCACAGACTTGCATGCAGACAGTACATTCATACACACACAGAAATAAATAAAATTAAAAAAAATTAAAAAAAAAAAAAAGGCATGCACCACCACAACCTGCAACTCTGTCATTTCTTAGTGAACGATTAGAGATGAGCCACCATGCCTTTTTTTCCCTTGTAAAGACACTTGTCACCAGACATGTTAGTATACATGGATAAATTTGTGAGTCCTCTCATTCATCTTCCCAGCTCACTCCACACAGACCTCTTCTGCTCTAGTGTCTTGTATTACTACAAACTTGGTCCTTCAAATTACAGAAATTTATTACAATTTTGGAGAGAAAAGTCCAAAGTTGAGGTGTTGGTGGGATGGTGCTCTGTCTGGATGTTTTGGGAGGATCCTTCTTTGCCCTTTCTTCTATCTGGGTCTCACTCTGTAGCCCATGCTGGCCTGGACCTCATGGCAATCCTCCTGTCTCGTCTTCCTGAGTGTTGGGATTCGAGATGAGCCACCACGCCTGGCTCCTTTTATTCCCTTATAAAGACACTTGTCACCAGACATGTTAGTATACACCTGTAGTCCCAGCACTTGGAACACAGAGGCAGGAGGACCAGGAGTTCAAGGTCATTCTTTTTTTGGGGAGAGCATATTTGAGACAGGGTCTCCCTGTAGCCCCAGCTGGCCTGGAACTCGCTATGTAGTCCAGTCTGGCTTTGAACTCACGGAGATCCGCCTGCCTCTGCTGGGATTAAAGACGTGTGCCACCATGCCCAGCAAAGTCATTCTTTTAAAAATATTTTTTAATTATTTTTATTTTTATGTGTGTGTGAGCATATTGCCTGCAGGTGTGTAAGTGTACTTGTGTTGTGCAATGCTGGAGGAGTCAGAAGAGGGTGTTGGATCCCCTGTTGGACCCCCTGGAACTAGAGTTATGGATGCTCGTTAGCTACCATGTGGGTACTGGGAATCGAATCTGGGTTCTGTGCAAGAGGAGCCAGTGAGCTATCTCTCCAGCCTTCTCAATCAAGATCATTCTTGAACTATAGTGAATTTGAGGCCAGCCAGATACATGAGACCCAAAACTCAAAAAGATTTACTTGTCATTAGATTTATCGTCCACTTCAGTAAGTTAGGATGAGTACATCTGGACTTTGTTTTTCAGTATATTTATTTGTTTATTGTTTTTTATGTGTATATATGTAAGTGCACCACAGGTGAGCACATACACATGTTGGCCAGAAGAAGGTGTTGGCTCTCCTGGAACTGGAGTTATGGTTGTTAGCTGCCATATGGGTGCTGGGACTAAATCTGGATCCTCTGGAGGAACAGCCAGTGTTCTTAACTTCTGAGCCATCTCTCCAGCCCCACACCTCGACTTTCTAAACAGTATTTCCGAATGAAATGCTACGTTCACAGGTCCTGGGAGTTGGAATAGAAACGTATCTTTTTGGCAGCCACAATTCAGCTATACCCCATAAGGATTTTGTCTCTCATGAGCACACATCATAGTTTTTATTATCCTAGGAACTGGCCAAGGGCTGGAGGGAGAAGAAAATGGAAAGTTGATCAATGGTAGTTTCAGTTTCACAAGTTGAACAGAGTTTTAGGGACTGTGAGAGATTCCAATGTGGAGGTTTGATGTCACTAGTATTGATATCTTATTTTTCAGATTGATCGCATCCTGAACTAAAGATGTTTCCAGAACAACAGAAAGAGGTAAGTTATCACAAATCTGGTTCATTGCAGATCAGTTCAAGCAGTAATCAGAAGCCATTGACATCCCAGAAGAGGGCTGATAGAGGACAGAACACCGCTGTCCTGCTGTGGTGTCCCTGTACTCACCATGTGACCCTATCCATGGCCTTCCCTTTCTGGTCCCTGTAACTCAGCTGTAGAACACTTGTCAAAAGCATCTCCTCCCAGGACTCGGAATTCTCCTAGGTTCTGCCTCCAACCCTTTGCCTCACTGTCTATCTCTGGTCTGTTTGCTTGGTTTTCTACTCTGTTGATTCATCCGTGGCTGTTCCCAGCTTTGAATGATGGTCTGTTAGTAGTTTTAGTCTGTCCCTGTTTACTGTTTTCCACACAATTCAAGCAGGGGTGTTTTTTCCTGACTGCAGCCTGGGCTCATAGGCCTCCAAAGCCCAGTTTCCTGGATTTCCATCTGGGGTGGAGCTAATGTAGTTGATCCTTGCTGTCCATAGGGGATTGGTTCTAGAAACATTGTCCCACTCCATAGATATCATGGCCTAAGGATACTCAAGCCCCTTATATAAAATGATGCAGGGTTTGCATGCAACCTGACAAATCATCCTGTGTATTTCTCCTTCCCTCCCTCTTTCCCTCCCTCCCTCCCTCCTTTACTCTCTCCCTTCCCCCTCCTCCCCTCCTCTTTTGAAACAGCCTTAAGTAGCCCATGCTGCTCTTCAGCTCCCTGTGCAGCCAGGACTGGGCTCGGACTCTGCTCCTCCTGCTTCCATCTCCCAAAGGCTGGGACTGCAGGTGTGCGCCGCCATGCCCAGCCTTCCATGTACTTAAATCATTGCTAGATGACTTATAATGACAAATGCAATGAAAATGCCCTGTTAATAGTTATATTGTTTAGGGGAAAATGATTAGGAAAAAGTCTGTAGATGTCTATTACAGATGCAAACTTTTCAAAAATTTTAGCTTTGTTTTTTGAGGTAGGGCATCATTCCGTAGCCTCACTGCATAGCCCAAGCTGGCCTTGAACTTCTGTCTCAGACTACAGATTGTGTAGATTACAGGTCTGAACCACCATGCCCAGCCCTTTTCCTTTTTTTTTGGTTTGTATGTATATGTGTGTGTGGATATTTATGTATGTGCTGGTGTACATGTGTGTGGGCTTGTTTACACGTGTGTGGAGGTTAGAGGTCAACCTTAGGGTTGTTCTCAGGATGGCTGTCCACCTTATTTGTGGCAACTCAGTCACTCACTGGGACCTTGCAGTTACCAGTTAGGCTAGACCGGCAGGCCAGTGAACCCCAGTGACTCTCCTGTTTCTTCCCCATAACTGGGCTGTAAGTGTACGCTACCGTGCCCTGCTTTTTATGTGGGTTCTGGGAATGGAACTTGGGTCCTCATGCTTGCATAGCGAACATTTTACAGACTGAATTATCTCCTTATGCTCTTTTTTTCAAAATTTTTACAGGTTGTCAGTTGAATCCTTGGATGAAGACCCATGAATATGGAAGGCAGGCTCTATATGTAGTCTTCATTTCTTCTGGAAGTTAGAACTGATGTGGTATATAGTCTAGGGTGCCCATAAAAGTCATATCGTTACACTATCTGGCACCCAGGCAAACGGTCATACTCAGGCAGGACACTACAGGCCTAAAGACAACCTCCCAGTCTCGGAGGGCAATATCCAGGCCTCTCTTGTTGGCATAAATTCCTCACTATATATTTGTGCTAGCCTACATTTCTGGCTAGTTTGTGCCTGTTGTGAGTGATACTCCAAGGTGTGTGTGTGTGTGTGTTTGTGTGTGTATGGGTATTTACCCATGCAACCCATGTCGGCCTTAACTTTGAACTTCTGGCCTTCTTTGCCTCTACCTACTGAGTGCTGGGATTACAAAGCATGGTTAGAATAAAAGAAGATGCTGGGTGTGGCGATCCATGCCTTTAATCCCGCACTCAGTAGGCAGAGGCAGGTGGATCTCTGTGAGTTCAAGGCCAGCCTGGTCTACAGAGCGAGCTCCAGGCCAGCTAGGACTAAGGGAGACCCTGTCTCAAAAAGACAAAAAAAAAAAAAAAAAAAAAAAGAATAAAAGAAGACAAGGTAAAGTTATTTTTCTGAAGTCACAGATCTGCGGCCCTGTAAGCTACTGTGTTAGAGGTGAGGGCTAGGTAGAGGGGTGCAAATTCTGGGAAAGAAAAGTACATTATCTTATTAAAGAGATAATTTTTCTACTTATCTCTTTAGTATGGCTTAAGGTGAACCCACCTTCCTAGGGGTGGTGCCACCTTCCTGAAGTGTGGTCCCTTGCTCAGGTGATTGACCCTGCCCAACTGCAATGTTAGGTCTCTACCCAGGCCAGAGATTTCATTCTCTTGACCAGAAGAAAATAATTATCCTTTTTTTTTTTTTTTAAGCCTTTAGATGTGAAATAATTATCCTTTAACTAGTAAGAATTTTAAGATGAGCCGGGCGTGGTGGCGTGCGCCTTTAATTCCAGCACTCGGGAGGTAGAGGTAGGCGGATCTCTGTGAGTTCAAGGCCAGCGTGGTCTACAGAGCGAGCTCCAGGACAGCTGGTACTAAAAGGGAGACCCTGCCTCAAAAATACCAAAAAAAAAAGAATTTTAAGATGGCAATTCCTTTAAATTCTTCAAAGGAGAGAGAATGTATTGCAAATAGAAAGAGATACAATGTTCAGCAATTTATCTTAGCTTCTGTCAGCAAGAAATAAACAAAGCAAGGTGAGCTCCCACCCACAGGTACAGTAATATAACATTTGGCTGATCATTAGCTCTCGCTCCATTTTCCACAAGCATTGGAATGCTCTGGCTTCAAGCCATTGCTGTTAGAGCAGAGCCAGAGCTTCTGCATGCAGCTTCTAGGTACCTGCAGGGTCCAAGTCATTCTCTAGATTTCCCACTTCTCTCTGGCTCTAGGGGACTTCTCACGCCATGTTTTTCTGAGCTTAGTTTGGAACCTTGACCGCTCTATGCATCTTGTCCCTGGATAGTTTTAGTTGTTTTCCTCCTGCCTAGAGTCAGCCCTTCCCTAGCTTTCATACCATGTTGAAAGGGGCTAATGCCTCTTCTTCCTTCAGGCCTCAGTTGGGAATCAAAAAGACGCATTCATACTTGGGAGGCTGAAGCAGGCAGATCTCTGAATTCACAGCCAAGTTGGCCTTACATAGTGAGTTCCAGGCCAGCCAGGGATGCTTAATAAGACCGTCATCTCAAAAACTAAACAAACAAATAAACAAAACAAAAGCAGTAAAAACAGACAAGATGATTCTTATATAGCCTCAGTTTCTTTTAACAATTTTTAAAATTTTTTAATTAATTTTTTTTTCACCAAAAACAAAAAAGCTGGGCGTGGTGGCGCACACCTTTAATCCTAGCACTTGGGAGGCAGAGGCAGGCGGATCTTTGTGAGTTCAAGGCCAGCCTGGTCTACAGAGTGAGTTCCAGGACAGCTGGGGCTATAGGGAGACCCTGTCTCGAAAACACCAAAAAAAAAAAAAAAAATTAATTTTTTTATGTGTATGAGTGTACTGTCTGCATGTAGGTTTGTTTACCAGTGTCGTGCAGTGCTGCGGAGGTCAGAAGAGGGTGTCAGATTCCCCTGTAACTGGAGTTAAAGACGGTTCTCAGCCACTATGTGGGTGCTGGGCATCGAACCCAGGTCCTGTGCAAGAGCAGTCGGCACTCTTAACCACTAGGCCATCTCTCTAGCCCACATATAGCCTACTAATAATACTTTTTTTTAATTTTTTTTTTATTTTTTATTGATGCTTTGTGTATTTCATACATCATTTTCCAATTCAGTTCAGGCATATATCCCCTTCCCTTCCCCCCACCCCACCCCTACCCATCCCAGATCATGCAATCTGCTGTAAGTTTTCTGCATCATTCTCTGCTTTTTTGTTTTGTTTTGTTTTCATTTTTTTAACAATAAGTGATAATCTGTGAGTACAAGCATCCTTCATGTAAAACCAATTTGCAAGCTGTTGTGCCCAAACCCACACAGCTCATGGGTCCCACCATCCAGCAGGGGGGGCTTGTATGTTCAATCAAGTTGATCAAATGAGTGTCCAGTCTATATTGTTGTAGTTTCACCATTAACCCCAATCAAAGCCCTTACATTCTACCATGCCTTTCAAAAGGCATTTATCAACTCTTCACCTACCCAAGAACACCCTGTGGTCAATGCCAGATAGAGGTAGCAAAGTCTGTAACGCCTAGTGACTGACTATTGGTTAGTCTAAAATAAGTCAGGATCCCCCTAATCGTGCATGTAAGGGTCAAATGCACTCTCACCACTTGTTCTAGAAGCTAAACCAAGGGTGCATTGTTTGTGTAAGTACTTTCCTGTTGGTGCCCATAGATAGCAGCCATTACTAATTAATCCTGAGGTTGCTATGTGGATTAAGATATCCACACCCAGCTAAGGTATATTTTCATCTTCGTTTGGGGTACAGATGGCCAGGGGTGACATCTTGCTTCCACAGAGCTAGTAGTGCCAGCTTCAAAGTTTAGTCATTTTTTTTTTCTTTTTAAGATTTGGGAAATGCAGTTTCTCTTGTTAAAGCAGCTTTATTACTATAATAAATCTAGCAAGAGGAGAACAGGGAGTGCGAATCTCCCTTGTTAGTTAAGCATGTTCCATTTGCACATTGGTTTCAATCCCCAGGGGAGCAGTATCTGAGCTGATGGATCGTCCCCATAAAAAGGCCTTGGCATTGGGCCATTGTAAAATTAAAATGAATTCAGACTCATTCATGCATGCAACTTTAATTTACAATTAAAATATTATGGTTACATATTTTAATAAGAATAATTAGACGGACCCAACCGAATCAACTCTTATGTTTAATGAGACAGAACCCAGAATCCAAATGGAAAGGCAGGTGGGTGTGACAGGAGACCCGAAGCATATAGCATCTTTTGTGCAGTCAGGCATTTTCACTCTTTTTACATTCTAATGTACAGAATGAACAGTTTGATTTCTCTGCATCTCTAAGGACCTTTGCCGCTAGCCGTGTTGAAACATGTCTTCCAAATCCTGTGAAAAAGCAGCTTCCTCCTTCAAGACACAGTCCATTTCGTGGAGTCTTGAACCTCTTAGGCTGCTATTCCCCCTTGAAGCCTTTGGGCTTCCTCGTCAGCTGCTGGTGTAACTGGAACAGTCTTCCTTCCTTGATGAGACCGGAAGTGTGGATGGAAGCCCCTTTAGTTTGTCTGAATACATGTATATGCATAGCTCCCTACTTCCTGGATCCCTTTAGAGACCTTAAGGATAAGGGGTTTTGTTCTTTATAACATTCATATTTCATATTGGGGAATAATAGCTCTCACGGAAACAGCAGTTATTGGTACTTGGGTGACAATAAATGCATGGGTTCTTTGCCTTGCTCTGCGTATTGCTAGCACTCATGCTAGCAATAAGCAGAGCAGGGCAGGCCCAAATGTCCAGGAGAGTTCCATGCACCACCAGGACCCCACCACTGAAGGAAGAGGGAGGATGCTACAGGGAAATGGGAGGGGCATGTTGCCATTTTGGATGAAAGTGTTAATTTGTTCAATATATGGTTATGCTGGCCAATGGTAATGTTTTGGACTTGCTCTAAGAAAGGGTCTTTGTTTGTTTAGATTTTTGAGACAAGGTCTCACTATGCAGGCCAGGCTGACCTTGAACTCACTAATTTAGTCCAGGAAAAACTCTAATACATGGCCATCCTTTTGCCTCAGCCGCCCAAGTGCTGGGATTATAAATTTGCACCACTACACCCAGTTTGGCGTTCTGTTTTTATTTGGGTTTCTGCAGTGCTTAGATTGGTAAGCATGTAGACAGGCACTCCACAACTGAGCTACGCTCCCACGCCTGAAAACACTGAGCTTTCAACATTAAGCTTTTGATTGGAAATGGACTAGGGTTTGAAGTAATGAATTTCAATGAATAGAGACTATTGCCTGGGGTCTTGTGACCCTGGGGCCTTTGACCTTCTCCCAAACCTAAATTTATTATTCTCTTTTCCCTTCTTCCTGTCTTATTCCTTCTCCCTGCTTCTTCCTCCTCCTCCTCCTCCTCCTCCTCCTCCTCCTCCTCCTCCTCCTCCTCCTCCTTTTCTTTTTGGTCTTTTCGAGACAGGGTCTCCCTGTAGCCCCAGCTGCCCTGGAACTCACTCTGTAGACCAGGCTGGCCTTGAACTCACAAAGATCTGCCTGCCTCTGCCTCCCGAGTGCTAGGCTTAAAGGCATGTGCCACCACACCCTGTGCTTTCTTTTTTAACAAAATATTTTATTTTTGAGGCCTGGAGAAATGGCTCTGGTTAAGAGCACTGGCTGCCAGGAATGGTGTCGCCACGCCTTTAATCCTAGCACTTGGGAGGCAGAGGCAGGCAGATCATTGTGAGTTCAAGGCCAGCCTGGTCTACATAGTGAGTTCCAGGAGAACCGGAGCTACAGGGAGACCCTGTCTCAAAAAGACTGGGGGGGGGGGGGGACGAAGAGCAGTGCTGCTGTTCCAAGCTGGTTCTGGGTTGGTTCCCCCACCATATGGGGATAAACGTCTACCATAAACTCCAGTTCCATTCATCCTTCTTCTGGCCTCTGTGGGATTCATGATGGGTGCAACTTACATACATGCAAATGAAAACATTCATACACATAAAATAAAAATAAATTTTATTTTTAATTTTATTTATATTTTTTTTTTTTTGTATGTATGTGGTGTCAGTGATGTGATGGTGGAGGTACAGAAGTGGGTGTGGATCCTCTGGAGCTGGAGTTACAGGTTTGTGCGTTACCTACATGGGTTCCTGGAAACCAAAATTCTGGTCCTCTGCCACAACAAAGCATGCCTTTTACCACTGAAGCCATCTCCAAAATCTAAAAGTTCTACTTTTCGTTTTTTTTTTTTTTTTTTTTTTTTTGGTCATTTGAGACAAGGTCTCCCTGAATTCCCACCAGGCCTGGAACCTCACTGTGTAGACCAAGCTGGCCTCAGTCTTACAGAGATCCACCTGCCTTTGTCCCTTGAGTGCTGGGATTAAAGACATGAACTGTCATGCTCAGATTAAAGTTCTATTTTTCTTAAGAATTGTTTTTAGGGGCTGGAGAGATGGCTCAGCAGTTAAGAGTGCTGACTGCTCTTGCAGAGGACCCTGGTTCGATTCCCAGCACTCACATGGCAGCTAAGAACTGTCTTTAAGCCAAATGTGATGGTGCACGCCTTTAATCCCAACACTCAGGAGGCAGAGGTAGTCCGATCTCTTTGAGTTCAAGGCCAGCCTGGTCTACAGAATGAGTTCCAGGCCAGCTGGGGCTATAGGGAGACCCTATGTAAAAAAAAAAAAAATTGTTTCTAGATTTGTTTTTTAATTATGAGTGCATGTGTGTGCCTGTGGAATCCAGAAGAAGGCATCAGACCCCTGGAACTGGAGTTCCAGGCAGTCGGTTGTGAGCTGCCTGATTAGGGAGATGGAAACTGAACTCCCGTCCTCCACAAGAGTAGCCNACGAAGAGCAGGCTTGCTGCTGTTCCGAGGGCGTTGCTGGGTTGGTTCCCAGCACCCCTCATATGGCGGTATAAACCGTTCTACCCATAACTCCAGTTCCATTTCATCCTTTCTTCTGGCCTCTGTGGGTATTACATGATGTGGTGCAACTTACATACATGCAAATGAAAACATTCATACAATAAAATAAAAATAAATTTTATTTTTAATTTTAATTTAATATGTTTTTTTTTTTTTTTTGTATGTATGTAGTGTACCAGTGATGTGTATGTGTGGAGGTCAGAAGTGGGTGTGGATCCTCTGGAGCTGGAGTTACAGGTTTGTGCGTTACCTACATGGGTTCCTGGAAACCAAAATTCTGGTCCTCTGCCACAACAAAGCATGCCTTTTACCACTGAAGCCATCTCCAAAATCTAAAAGTTCTACTTTTCGTTTTTTTTTTTTTTTTTTTTTTTTGGTCATTTGAGACAAGGTCTCCCTGACATTCCCACCAGGCCTGGAACCTCACTGTGTAGTACCAGAGCGGCCTCAGTCTTACAGAGATCCACCTGCCTTTGTTCCCCCCCTTGAGCTGCTGGGATTAAAGACATAAACTGTCAGCTCAGATTAAATCGTTTATTTTCTTAAGAATTGTTTTTAGGGCTGGAGAGATGGCTCATCAGTGTTAAGATGTGATGCTCTTGCAGAGACCCTGGTTCGATTCCCAGCACTCACATGGCAGCTAAGAACCTGTTTTAAGCCAAATGTGATGGTGCACGCCTTTAATCCCAACACTCGGGAGGCAGAGGCGTCGATCTCTTTGAGTTCAAGGCCAGCTGGTTACAGAATGAGTTCCAGGCCAGCTTGGGGCTATAGGGAGAACTTGTAAAAAAAAAAAAAAATTGTTTCTAGATTTGTTTTTAAATTATGGTGCATGTGTGCCTAGTGGAATTCCAGAGAGAAGGGCTCAGACACCCTGAACTGAGAGTTCCAGCAGTCGGGTTGTGAGCTGCCTGATTAGGGAGATGGAAACTGAAACTCCCGTCCTCCACAAGAGTAGCCCCTTCCTCCCTCTCTCTCTCCCTCCCTCCCTCCCTCTCTTTCTTTCTCTCTCTCTCTTTCTTTCTCCTTCCTTCCTTCCTTCCTTCCTTCCAGATATTAAAAGATTTGTTCACTACAGAATATTTTTAGAAAAGTTTTAAGGAAAAGGATAAAAACTTGAGCTATTTATCCCAGCCTTTTCCTACACTTACATCTATGTCTTAATTTTTTTTTTTTTTTTAGAAATTGAGGTCATAAAGAATTTATAGTTTACCATCTCTTTCTTGCAGTTTAGCATTCTAGTACTTTCTGCCTCCCAAGTGCTGGGACTAAAGGCATTCCCCACCACGCCTGGCATTCTAATATAATACATTTTAAGACCTACTTTGCCAGCTGTGATTAAATTACAAGTGATTAGAAGCCAGGAGGCAGAGGTAGGTGGGTCTCTGTGAGTTCAAGGCCAGCCTGGTCTACATTGCAAGTTCCAGGACAGCTGGGGCTACAGGAAGATCCTGTCTCAAAAAGATCCCCCCCCCAAAAAAAAAAAACCTGGAAAAAAGGAGGGAAATTAGCATAAATTTAGCCACCAACTGTCAGTGATCAAGGTTGATGTCAGCAGTGAAGGGTCAGCTAACAGCAGGTACCCTGATGGGATGAAGATGGCCCCTTTGTGGTTTCCCTTCCAAATACCCAAACCCTCAGTCTAGTCCTGGGATGAGCACCAGATAAGTCCTAACCAAGGGACACCCACCAAAGACCTGGTGAGCATCAAGGTCATCCAGTACAAGGGAAGTTGCGAAAGTGTCACTGGCCAGTTGGAACCTGGAACCTAAGGAAGACAGTGTGACAGAGCCTGTGGTATCCTGGGTGGGAAGGACAGTTGCAAAAGAGCTATTGCTTATCCAATAGTAAAGTAAATAATCTTCTGGTCCAGAACACAGTTACAGCAGAATCCCATACAGCCCTGGCTTTGGAAAGAGGTAAACCTGAGTCAGACAGAACCCAGCTTGGCCTTGCTGGTCTTTGGACTCTTGGGCCAGTTACTTACACTTTTCTTATCTGTAAAATTGGGATCATATTACCTGGCTCTTAGGGCTTCTGGGACAAAAGGAAGTGTGTGACAGAGCACAGAGACTGACACAGACCAGAGGCTCAGCTCGTACAATGTCACTGTTTTTATTAATTTCATATCCTGTTATGGCAAAGGGAAGAAAAGACAAGCTAGACAGATAAAGGTTGAATCTGGGGTTCAACCAAGGGAGAAGCAGGGGCTGTGGAAATCAAAGAGTACTTATTACAAGAGAACACAGCAATTAGGTTTTCACAGAGCTTAGTGGCCTCTCTCTTAGGAAGCTGTTTTCTCATGAAGTGCAGTAAAGATCAGTTAGTTTAAATTTTTAATTCTCCTCTGCCTGGTGTTTCCTTTCATACTAGATCTAGTCATTAGGCCAAAGAAGTCATTAAAATGTTTAATAAGGTTATTAAATTGACTAACAGCGGCTGCTGAAGCCATTTCCATAGGAAATCCATATGATTCCAGGTATGAGACGTGGGGCCGTCCTCTGTGGCTGACAGCCTGTCAACATCCCCATGAAGGATGGAGGGCAGGTCATGAGGGATGCGACTAATTAAGAGATTATAGGTGAACCTCGGCTGCATGGGCACGCTGTTCTTAGCTGGAAGTATGGTGAAACTTCACTAATTCCTACTAATTGCAGGGTGGGGGAGGAGAAGCCTGCTGAATTATAGAATATTTTAAAATAAATGTACTTTTATTACATTCAAGTACATATTTTAACTCCAACTAGGTTAACAAATTGTTGCCTGATACAAGTCTTAGGGGACTGAGTTACTGAAGGTATCAGAATGATTTTCAATTATTTCTATGTAAATAGGCACTTCTGGAGTTCTTTAGGGTGCTCGAGAATAGTTTGTCCTCATAGATCTTCAGCTTTGTACAGACCGACTTCTGCTGTTAATTGGGGCACTCTTAGAGGACAGGACTGGCAAATTAAGATAGACTTGAGGCCAGCTGTGAAATAACGTAACCATTAATATGTGGACTATAAGAAGTCAGGTGGATGAGGTTTATATTTCAGCTGAAGTTTAATTTTTTTTCCCCTTAAGGCGATTTGCTCATTTTTGCAGGCTTTCACTGACTGGTTGACCGATATGACTGAGTGCATTGGAGGTGGCAGGCACTCAGGCCAGGCCAGCCCCAGCTGCTGCAGAATCTGGTGGGACCTATGGGAGGGCCTGCCCTTGGGAGTAGCTCAGCATAGTGCTGCTTTGTGATCTGGGAAGCAGGAAGGAGGACTCTGAGGAGAGTCAGATCAAGTCAGATCAGGTGACTCTGAGAAGAGCTTCCAGAAGATGTGCTGAGTGAGTTGGGTTTGAAAAATGAAGTTAGCAAAACAGTAGTGAAAGAAAAGGGGTGGGGTGGTGAGGGGGAGCTTGAGAAAGAAAAGAAGAATGGGCCTGTGTTGGTAATCCAGGTAAGAAGGCCAGCATGTTCAAAGGCATGGAGCTGTGAAGTGGAATGATGTGTTTGGGGACATAAGCTTCACCTTCCCAGATAAGCAGAGTGACTCATGAAAGGCCGTACTGTGTGAGCGGGACGATGAGGGGCCTCTGATAGGTTTTATTCAGGGCAGCAACGTCAGCTGCATGTTTGTTTTAGTGTGTCAGATGCACCCAGAGATAGCTCAGCAGAGCGAGTCGGGCAGGTGGTCCTTGAAGCAGGAGGTGGCAGAAGGAATGGGATTTAGATGTGCTGGATGACACGTGACTTTCCTGGGGAGATGTGAATAAACCACACTATTCACCCTAGATAGGGCTCTAACGGCAGGCCAAAGAAGTGATTCCACCCAAGACTAACTTCGTGACCTAATTAGTTTATTGGGGTTAATTACAGGACTGTGGGTGGCTCAAAGGCAGCTTCATTACCAAAAAGCCCACCCCACCATCAGTGAGGACTCAGGAAAGCTGCAGCTCTGCAGTGGGGAGCCCTAGCTGCAGCTCCGCAGTGGGGAGCCCTAGCTGCAGCTCCGCAGTGGGGAGCCCTAGCTGCAGCTCCGCAGTGGGGAGCCCTAGCTGCAGCTCCGCAGTGGGGAGCCCTAGCTGCAGCTCCGCAGTGGGGAGCCCTAGCTGCAGCTCCGCAGTGGGGAGCCCTAGCTGCAGCTCCGCAGTGGGGAGCCCTAGCTGCAGCTCCGCAGTGGGGAGCCCTAGCTGCAGCTCCGCAGTGGGGAGCCCTAGCTGCAGCTCCGCAGTGGGGAGCCCTAGCTGCAGCTCCGCAGTGGGGAGCCCTAGCTGCAGCTCCGCAGTGGGGAGCCCTAGCTGCAGCTCCGCAGTGGGGAGCCCTAGCTGCAGCTCTGCAGTGGGGAGCTCTAGCAGTCTCCTTCCCCAGCCATTGGTTACCACTGAAAAAACTTTTCCTGCAGATTGGTTTTGCATGAAGGATGCTTGTACTCATGGATTATCACTTATAGCTAAAAATGAAAAAAAAACTGAGAGAAAGATGCAGGACAGTTATGGCAGAATGCATGATCTGGGATGGGGTGGGGGTGGGGGGGGAGGGAAAGGGAAATAAGCCTGAACTGAATTGGAAAAAATGTATGAAATGCACAAAGCATCAATAAAAATTAAATTAAAAAAAAAAAAAACAACTTCTGGAAAGGCTGAGCCGTAGAAGCTTCCTTAGCTTTCTGAGTCTAAGGAGGTTCCATTCTTCCTCCAAGAAGGAATGTTTTGGTTGGAAGAGAATAGCTATACAAGATGGTTCCTTAGAAGGGACTCTGTGACCTAGTGGGTCAGGTAGATTTGAGGGATACGTCAGAAGTGTGGGGTTTGGACCAGAGTCTCTGGCTGGGGCTGTTGGAATGCTGTTTACTGAGATGAGAGACAGAACGCTGTGGGAAGAACAGGTACTTTAGTGTTTAGTACTAACCCTAACCCTAACCCTTCTCTAGTGGATTCTAGTGGATCTTCTGGAGGATGGGTACAATGAGAAGGTGCCTGGATTGGGACGATGCTGTAGGAATCAGCAGCCTCAGTGCGTGGTTGTATGTGTGCATGAGGGCACCCTAGACCTGAAATAGTGTGTAAAGAACAGTAGCCTGGGATGGCAGGCAGGGACACAGCAACATTTCAGGAGCAGAGAAGGAAGAAAAGCTCACCACCCACAAAAGAATAGCCTCTGACCAAATTAAAGACTTTCAGGATTAAAAAAACAAAACAAAACAAAACAAAAAACAATATGGAGACTTAATGCTTCAGTGAATTAGGGGTGTGCATTTAAATGCATTTCTGGGCTGGAGAGATGGCTCATGATTAAGAGCACTGTCTACTCTTGCAGAAGACCCGGGTCTGATTCTCAGCATCCAGAAGGCAGCTAACAATTGTCCGTAACTCCAGTTCCAGGGGAATCCCACGCCCTCTTCTGACCTTTACAGGCATTGCACAACATGGGTGTACTTACATGCCGGCAATACACTCATACACATAAAGTAAAAATAAATAAAATAAAGTGCATTTCTCTGTTCCAGAATGATTTTAGAATATGTATTCAACATACCATTCTGGAGACAATGATTAGACTTAAAGAATAATATTCCAACTTGTTGAAAGGAAAAGATTCTTTACTATAGTCTGCCACTATATTGTCTATCCCATCTACAAATATTATGGAGTGCCTGTTCTGAGCAAGTGCTACAGAATCTGTAGGCCATTTGCTGAAGAACTGTAATGTTAGAGTGTTTGTTTCTGAGTGCCTAAATCAATATTAAATTATTTATTTTTGTTTTATGTGTTTGAGTGTTATGCCTGCATGTGTGTAAGTGTACCTGCATCATACAGTGCCTGTGGAGGACAGAAGAGGGTGTCAGATCTCTTGGAACTGGAGTTATGGACAATTGTTAGCTGCCATGTGGGTGCTGGGATTTGAACCTGGGTCTTCTGTAAGAATAGCTCTTAACCACTGAGCCATCTCTCTAGCCCCCTAAATTAGTATTTCTTTTTTTTTTGGTCTTTTTGAGACAGGGTCTCCCTGTAGCCCCAAGCTGTCCTGGAATTCACTCTGTAGACCAGGCTAGCCTTGAACTCACAAAGATCCGCCTGCCTCTGCCTCCCCAGTGCTAGGATTAAAGGCGTGTGCCACCACGCCCGGCCTAAATTAGTATTTCTAACTTCAGAAAAAAAAAGGGCCACTACCAGCAACCATGCATAACTCCAGTTCCAGGGGATCTAACGCCTTCCCTGACCTCTGCAGGCACTGCATGACATGGGTGTACTTAATGTGCATGCAGGCAATACACTCATGCTCATAAAATAAAAATAATAAAATATTTTTTTTAAAGGCTGCTAGTCAAGCATAGTGGCATTCACCTGTAATCTTCCTGCCTCAGCCTCCTGAGTGCTGGGATTATAGGTACTAGCTGCCATGGGCCACTTCCACTGTCCTTTACTCTGCATGAAGACCCACCATTTCAGTAGCAGGCACATGTTTTCCAGCTACTGTTGACCTGTGTGTCACTGAGCAGTTGGAAATAGTTAATTTTCATTTGATGCATCCTAGAATGTCTGCTTCTTGAGTGGAAAAGTGGTGTTGCCAACAGCCTTGGTGGAAATGAGGCTTTCATGTGGCCTGGTGACTCACAGGCACAGTGCCCAGGACCATATTACTTTGGGGGGGCAGTGAAAATATTTTAATTTCTTTTAAAATCAGAATATGACCTGGAGAAATGGCTCCCCATTAAGAGCACTCTCTGCTTTTTTTTTTTTTTCCTCTTTTATTTATTTTTTAAGGGATTCTACAATATAATAACACAGTTGTTTTCAGATAACATTGATGTTACTCAGTTTGCTATACAATTAGGTAATAGGTGCATTTTTTTTAAGTGAGCCAAATTACTAAGCATAAGCAATAAATGTAAGTAACATTCATGTAAAACCAATTGAGCACTCTCTGCTTTTGCAGAGGACCCAGGTTCAGTTCCCAGAACCTACATGATGGCTGACAACTATCAATAATTCCAGTTCAAGGGGGTCTGACGCCCTCTTCTGGCCTCCCCAGACATTGCACATACAGGTGCACTTATATGCATATAGGCAAGAGAGTCATACACATAAAATAAAAATTTTTTAAATTCAGAAGAATGAACTTTTAGGTCACAGAAAGGATTTGAATATTAATAAAGTTATCTTTACATCAGTGTTGTTATAAAGAACAGTTGATTATTTATTTATTATTTATTTATGAAAGTGCCATGGGGCTGGAGAGATAGCCTAGCGGTTAAGAGTGCCGACTACACCCACGTGGCGGCCGAGAACCGTCTGAAACTCCAATTCCAGGAGAACTCCAGTTCCAGGGGAATCCGACACCTTCTTCTGACCTCTGTGGCATTGCATGACACGGGTGCACAAACCTGCATGCAGACAGTACATTGATACACATAAATAAATAAAAAAAAATTAAGAGTGCCGACTGCTCTTGCAGAGGACCCGGTTTCGATCCCCAGCACCCACATGGCGGTTGATAACCGTCTGTAACTCCAATTCCAGGAGAACTCCAGTTCCAGTGGAATCCGACACCCTCTTGGACAGTACATTCATACACATAGGAAATAAATAAATAAGATAAATTTATTAAAAAAAAAAAGTGCCATGAAGGCAAAAGTACCAGAGATGAAAGCCAGAACAAAGCCTGAGTATGTGTGCCAGTTTGGGGGCTCCGTGTGGGACATGGTCTGTTCTGGGCTTGGGGTCTTCTCTCTGTCATCTACTTATCTGATGAGATTGATGGGTTCACAGTGTTGTGGCCATGGGCTCTAACCTACCTACCTTCCTATCTTCTCTCTCTCTTAGCAGAGCAAATGTAAATTTATTAAGGAAAATTGAGAAAGAGCTCCCAAGAGTGGGTGTGGTTCTGAAGGAGGAATATCCCCTAACTTACCTTTCTGTTCGTTGGGGATTGCTTGCTTGTGAGAACTCTGTGTGTGTGAAAAGTGCTATAGGAGAGTGAATCTGACATACACATTAGCACCTACACAGACATGCACACATATACACACACACTCACACATACACATACTCACTTGCACACACTCATACACACACACACACACACACACACACACACACACATACACGACTGAGGTCAGAACATAGACAAGGAAGAGAGTGCCTGGGTTTTGCTTCTGTCAAAATTTCTGGCAGGATCCCTTTTATCCCTGATCTAATTTATTAGGGAATATTAGAGAGACTTGGTTTAAAAGTTGTTTTTATCCTTCTCTTTATAATTTAGAATGTGCCTTTAGCAAACTATGAGGCTAGCAAGATTGGCTGAGTACACAGGGGCACCAAGCTGATGACCTGAGTTCTATCCCTGGAACCTGCAAATTCACATGGAGGAAGGAGAGAACCAGCTTCCACAATAAGCTGTCTTCTGCCCTCCACAAACAAGCACACACACAAAGCCCCCCAAAAAAACCAAAGTCGTTAAGAGTACTAGCTGAGTAGAGGACCCAGGTTCAACTCCCAGCACCCACAAGGCGGCTAATAACCATCTGTAACTCCAGTTCCAGAGCATCCAACACCCTCTTCTGATCTCCACAGGCATTGCACAATATGGGTACAGTTACATACATGCAGGTAAGTACACTCATACACATGAAAAAATGTTTGGAGCTTTGTTACAGTATTACCTGATTCTGTCTCTGAAATGAATATTTATTTATTTATTTATTTATTTATTTATTTATTTATTTATTTATTTTGAGATAGTGTCTCCTTATAGGCCCAGCTGGCGTGGAGCTCACTCTATAGACCAGGCTGGCCTTGAACCCCCAGAGATTCACCTGCCTCTGCCTCCCGAGTACTAGGATTAAAGGCGTGGGCCACCATGCCCAGCTTAAAGATGGTTCTTAGCTGCCATGTGGGTGCTGGGAATTGAACCCAGGTCCTTTGCAAGAGCAGTCAGTGCTCTTAACTGCTGAGCCATCTCTCCAGCCCCATGACCAGTCTTGAAAAGACAAAAGAGCTGGGTGTGCAGGTTCACCTTTGAAGTCTCAGCACTTGGGAGGCTGGGGCAGAAAGATTGCTACCAATTTGAGGCTATTCTGGTCTGTAGAGTGAGATTCTGTCCCAAACAAAACAACACAAAACAAAACACCACTGTCGGGGAACAAGTACAATGAAAAGATGTAAAAATAATTTTTTGGGGGGGGTCATAGACACACAATCCCTAGCTACTGAGGACAGATAGTGGGACAGAGTCTCAAATGCTAGAACAAAGGGTATATCAACTTAGAGGATAAGACTTCAGAGGTAGCAAAAGTTATTTTCAGGCAGCATTGACTATTTTTCTGCTTTTTAAAAAAATACCTAAAAAAATACCTTCTGCTCATACTTTTAATCCTAGTACTTGGGAGGCAGCGGTGGTGGAGCTCTGTGAGATCAAGGCCAGCCCAGTCTCCATAGCAGTTCCAGGCTAGCTGGGCTACTGGGAGACCCTGTCACAAACAAACAAACAAACAAAGGAAACCAAACTTTTGTTAGCCTGGTGTGGTGGTGCACACCTTTAATCCTAGAGCTTGGGAGGCATATGAGTTTGAGACCAGCCTGGTCTACATAGAGAATTCCAGGCCAGCTGGGGCTACAGGACTCCCCCTCTCCCCCCAAAAAGGAAAATATCTTCTGTACTGAGAACTCTCTCATTTATTATCTATAAGGCAGCATGGTGGCGTATCCATTCCCATGGCCTGCCTTCCTCTTCTGTTCTGAATGTTTGCAGTCCATCCCTCAAATGGGCCAAAGCAAAGCAGTAAGAGGCGCCTGCCTACAGTTCTGCCTTGAAGGTCAAATCCTAACAAAAGTATAACATTTAAAAACTAAATTAGAGCATTTATGATTGTTTAGGAAACAAGTTATATACTTTGACTTACCATGCCAAATGTGATTCTTTTCTGTATGTGTTCATATTTTTAAACTTAACCTATCTAGTAAAGAAAAGCAATTAATAGGCACATTCTTGTGAGGCTGGGCTTGTACACACAATAAATTTCATCCTCCACTGCTTACTTTTCAAATGACCTCTGTTACCCTTCCTTATTTGTGTCCTAGAAAACAGTTTTCTAGATGGGGCCTAAAATTATTTGAGATGCCATAAGTAAGGAACTACTACTGCATTGAAAATCTGATTAAAATGTAAACTTTTTTTTTTTGGTCTTTTTGAGACAGGGTTTTCCTATAGTCCCAGCTGTCCTGGAACTCTCTATGTAGACCAGGCTGTCCTTGAACTCACAGAGATCCGCCTGCCTCTGCCTCTGCCTCTGCCTCTGCCTCTGCCTCTGCCTCTGCCTCTGCCTCTGCCTCTGCCTCTGCCTCTGCCTCTGCCTCTGCCTCTGCCTCTGCCTCTGCCTCTGCCTCTGCCTCCAGAGTGCTGGGATTAAAGGCATGTGCCACCACGACCAGCTATAAACTTATTTTCCATAATTGAACACTAAAAATCAGTTTTAGAGTGCACCTTATTATTTGTCTTCTGATAACCTGTATCATTATCCATAAGCGTGTTCTGCTTGGTTTTGCATTATTTTAAAATTTTCATTTGTGGCGAGTATTTTCTGGACCTGCTCGTGACTCCTGATTCATGAACCTCACTTCTTGTTTCTAAAGCTGGCAACCGCATTGGCCAAAGCACCCTGCTGTTTGGGTCTAACAGTCCTTTCAGCTCCCTCAGCCTTATTTGAGATTCTAAACACATTTCTTTGTTTATAATGCTCTTCCAGGAATTTGTAAGTGTCTGGGTCCGAGATCCGAGGATTCAGAAGGAGGACTTTTGGCATTCTTATATTGACTATGAGATATGTATTCATGTAAGTATGAAAATAGAAAGCATAGAAAATTGTAGGAAGTATACATTTTATGTAATGTAATGATATATTTGAAACTGAATTTAAATGATTACAGCTAAGCTTTTGTCTCAAATGAAGTAGTCAGATGATTCTTGAGGTTGAAAAATTACTTATTCAAAGCCCTTATTTCCTTGTTTAAAATATTATTTTAGTGTTTATTGCCTTTATGAAGATGGGAGTACTTCTTAAATTCATAGTTAAAGAATATGGTATCATCAATGGTATTTCTTTGTGAGCTATTAAAGTTCTAGATAATACATTACCTGATAAATCTTAAGTTTTGAGGACATTTGGGAAAAGGGATATATAGATTAATTTTTTTATATTAATTTTAAGTTAGAATACAAAGTAATGAGTTTCATTATGGCATTTTACACATATGTATTTTTATACTTTATTCTAACGGTAGTATTTTATATTAGAAAATAGGAAATGATTAGGTACAATCTGCCTTAGTCTAGATTTTGAGTCATTAGCACAAGGGTTAAGCAGCTAGAATGATATACCCTGATTGGAAGTAACACTGCACCACAAACTCCTGGCAATTCGGAATGGGATGGAGCCTGCTGGGACCATCTCAGACAAGGGTCGGCAAACCTTTTCTATAAAGGGCCAGGTGGAAGCTGTCTGAGGCTTTGTGGCTCACGAGTGCCAGCTCTGCTGCAGTACCCATGGCTGCTGTGGTAGAGCGAGAGCAGCACAGACAACGCGTGGAAGAATGAGTGTGACTGAGTTCCAGGAAACTACTTGCAGAGGCAGGAGGCAGTCCGGATTGGGCCCATGGACTGTGGTTTACTATTGGTCTTGAAGACACTCACCCTTCTTATCTGGTAAATTCCAGACTCTGCTAGGTTCCCAGTTTACCTGGTAATGCATAGCAGAATTGAAGGAACTCAGTCACACTCCTTCTTTGTTAATAAATTACATGTTATGAATTCAGAAATCTCTCTCTCTGGTGTCACACTTGATAGAATGCCACAGAGATTATTTTGGATAGTATTCTGGTGTTTCTTTAGCATGTTAGTAAATTGGCAGCAAATGAATCTTGATTTGGTGGACAGCAGAGACAAGCAAATGGATTTTGAGTGATCCCAGAGTAATCTGATACCAAAGAGGCTTCTGCTTCAATAAAATGGGTAGTTGTGTGAAACTCCTATATAGACTCCGTTAGGGGCTGTACCCAGGAGCTCTGAGGGCACAGAAGCCGGGAATTAACTAAATTAAATGAACCTCAAGGGAAATACCAGATGACTCTGAAATGTCGATGTTTGCTTGGAGTTTTAAACTAGTAAATGATAGAGTTGGGTGATCCATCACATGTCTTCTCCTGACCCCATCCTGTCATTGAGGGACTCACAGATGGACCTTATTCTGGTATTGGTATCAGGTCGATGTTTGCTACTGACGTCCACAATGACTGTAAGTCCAGAAATTGGGGATTTAAATTGGTCCAACCTGTACTGGTGATTTCAGGAGTCCCTGGAGTGGCCTAGTACTTTCCAGGGAGAGGGCTCTTAGAGGATGCCTGCTCAGGCCTCGTTAGGGCTCCAATTCCAGTGTCACACAGCCTGCTTGCCTTAGTCTCCAAGGATGGCATTAGAGTGAGGCTGTGATGTGCTTTGAAGTCCTCTCCCAGAATGCCAGTGCCAGGACATCCTCTTGCTTGCTTTGTTTCTGTGTCAGCAGAGGGAGCTAGATGCAGTCCTGTGGCCGCTTTGGAGGTGAACCTCTTAATGTCTCTGCAACCAGGAACTATGCCCTATGCTTCATGGGGACAGCTTACAAATGAATGGTCACAATCACTTAGATTTTCCAAGAAAAACTGTTGATCTTATTCATTGGCAGAATAATTTTTAATTAAAAAATTTAATATTATTAAAAATCTTAGTGGAAAAAGTTTCTCATTCAACAAAGATTATGAAGTAGAATTTCATAAAAATAAATATAAAAATAGAGGTATTCTTGGTTTTGGGGGGGTGGGGTTGGGTTTGGGGATAGGACCTTACTCTGTAGCCTAGATTGCCTAGAATTCACTGTGTGTCCCAGTCTGGCTCAAAGTGGTAGCAACCCTCCTGCTCTAGTCTTTTGAGTGCTTGGATCATAGGTGTGATCCAAGCCAACAGGTCTGGCTGAGATGGCCTTATTTTTTTTTAAATCAGTAGACAGATGTTCGTGAACTTCGGGTTTTACTCACAGGAGAGTATTTGCTCATTCTGTGTTTACCCAAAGGACAGGCATTATGGCTTAGGTTAGGCCGGGGACTCTGGACCTGTTTTCTCCCAGGTCTGTCTCAGGGTTGCTACAAGGAAACAGTGAGTAACTAACAGCAGAGCCGGGTTGGCATCTGGGTCTCCTTGTCACCTGTGCCAACAGTCCTGGCCCCCTTGCTCTCCTGAGTCAAATCATAGATACCTTGCGTGTTTAGTGGGGTAGGAGAGTGCTGTTCTCTAGTTAGCAGTGATTTTAGGATTCCCATTGGTATGATCTGTAGGACAACAGTATTACAGAAATGCTGACCTCAGTGATGCTCTGTAAAGGGCTGTGGGAAGCTCTCGTCTACGAAGGCCATGGGGAGGTTGATCCAGGTGTCTTGCATTTTGGGATGTGTTTTACAAGTTTTTTGTTTCTTATTATGTTCTTTTGAGAAAAGGCCTTATTATGTAGCCCAGGCTGGCCTTGAGCTCTTGGTCCTCCTGCCCCAGGCCCCTGAATGCTGGGATTCCAGTGTAGGCCATCATGTCTGACCGAATTTATTTTTCAATGATTTATCCTTGGAAACAATGCCCATAGTTAGGAGAGTGAGGGCTCCTTCAGGATGCAGAGTGTGGCCTGCCCCCCACCCCCAATATCACTGCTTATTCACATACTCTGGCTTCTTCAGGGCTGAAACTGGTGAGCCGAATGTGTGATTTCACAGTGCTGACATAAATGGGAATACCTTTTTGATGGTTTACATCTACTTAGAGTGACTATTAATATGAGTTACACATATAAAGAAAGAGATTTTTTTTCCTTTGAGTAAGGCTTATGCTTTTCTGTTTTTCTACACAGACGAATAGCATGTGTTTTACAATGAAAACATCTTGTGTACGAAGAAGGTACAGAGAATTTGTATGGCTGAGGCAAAGACTGCAAAGCAATGCGTTGCTGGTGTAAGTGATTTAAAGAGTGCATTGAGACTTTATTATGACAGATTATAACCCTTAAGATGTGTAAGGTATGAGGTAGTTTGTGGGATTTCTCCTGATTGCAGAATATTGCTTCTACTTAGTTCTGTGGCTATTAAAGTTGATTTAAAATTGATCACTTGATTTCACCAACTTTTATGGATACTGACCATGAAAGGCTCCATAAATAAATAAATATATATATTTATTTTATTTTATTTTTCTTGGTGTTTTTTGAGACAAGGTCCTGCTGTAGCCCCAGCTGGCCTGGAACTAGCCCTGTAGACCAGGCTGTCCTTGAACTCACAGAGATCTGCCTGCCTCTGCCTCTTGAGTGCTGGGATTAAAGGCTACTCTTAGCCACCATATTGGTGCTGAGAATCGAACCCTCTGCAAGAGCAGTCAGCGCTCTTAACCACAGACCCATCTCTTAACCACTAACTGCTCTTAACCACTCTTTACCACTGACCCATCTCTCCAGCCCAGGCTCCAGAAATATTTAAAGACAGATTTTCCTTTAATATTATATAACAATTGCCATGTAGTAATTAATTCTATGCATAATTTCCCATCACTGAGGGATTTCTGTTCCTTGATTTGCTCGCTGATTTTTTTTTTTCTTTATTTCTCATAAGACAAGTGCCAGAACTTCCATCTAAAAATCTGTTTTTCAACATGAACAATCGCCAGCATGTTGATCAGCGTCGTCAGGGTTTGGAAGATTTCCTCCGAAAGTAAGTATGGAGACACTCCACAGCCAGGCCATAGATGTGAGCACAGGGGTGCTCTGTGTGAGAAATCACTTTTCATACTTACCTGGCAGGGGAGATACCATGATCACTAAGGTGGTTTTCCCAGGGAGAGGCTTATCCATTGCACTCCGGATGTGCTGACCCCTGCGATTTCCCCAAATGTGGGAAACTCGACTGCCTAATTTGTGGTAGTGGGGGACTGCGTTCGCACTCTCCCCTGAGGGGTGGGGGGGAAATCACTTTTCTTAAGTGGTAGGTCTGCTGCCAGCCAACCTCATGAGTTCATTTCCTGCATTAGAGCACCATCTTGTGGCTCAAAGTGTATGGTACATATGTGAACAGAGCCTTGTGGAAAGGAAACAATGGGTGATTTGCTCTTAAATGTAAAATAGATATGGTGCACTAGAATCTACACAGATAGGATTCCCCTTTGTCTTACTTACTCTCTGGAATATTAATATGTCCATCCCGTAGGAGGTTTGTCCCACATTGGTTTGCACACAGATTCTGAGTCCAGGCTGCTGTAGTTCAAATCCTGGCTCTGCTGCTTACTAGGTAGGGTTTAGGTATGTAAGTCTTTTCTCTCTTCTCTGCCTGTGTTTTTTCATCTATAAAATGGGGGCAATAGTGCTATCTCCCCATAAGGACTGAAAAGATTAAGTAGGTTAATGACTATAGCGCACACACTGCAGTATCTGGCAGTGTGATGTCTGGCTGTTGCCCACTATTATTTCAATGCATTCAGAGCTGAAATAGCTGTGAGCTTATTTTTCCATATTATAGATAAGGAAGTAGGTAGAATAGTGTATTAGAGGCAGGGCCCAGTCTACAGAATGTCCATTCTTTTTTTTTTGGTGTTTTCGAGACAGGGTCTCCCTGTAGCCCCAGCTGTCCTGGAACTCACTCTGTAGACCAGGCTGGCCTTGAACTCACAAAGATCCGCCTGCCTCTGCCTCCCGAGTGCTAGGATTAAAGGCGTGCGCCACCACGCCTGGCTGGATTCTTTTTCTAAAGGCTGTGGAATCTGAAATTGTCTCCTTTGAGTTCACTAAATAGGACCCGGAGCCGGCTTGGAATGCATACTGCTTTTCCCCATAAAGGCCCATGTATTAAGCATGCACATGAATATTAATATTTTCCATTAGATTGATATAGTGCCTTTCCTCTGATGGGGTCATTGGCGATGTGCAGAAATCTTGAGGCAGGAAAAAGACAAGAAGCCAGAGGAATCACTGAAAAGAGCTGGGATGAACTGGTTAGTGCAGCCAAATCCTCCAAAATATTCTAGTGGTGTTCTTGGAGGTGTCACAGCTGGACAGAACAAAGAGCTTGTTGAGTCTTTTCTGAACTTCCCTTTGGGGACTACTCTGAGTTTTAATTGTTGTCCCTGTGGTGCCCAGGTGGCTGATGGCTTCTCCCTGAAGATGTAGCTCAGGTTTGTAGAGTGGCATCTAGTCCAGATGCTGCCCCAGGGAAACTGCAGCCTGGCTACCACCAGGGAGGCCTGAGCAGGAGCAGAGTGATTCCGAAGCCTCGTTAGCAGGGGGCAACTATGTGGCTACTGCAGGCTAAAAGACAGCAAGTGTCTTTGCATTTATGTTACTAGATAAGTACTGGATCACTTTGCTGTTTATTTTTTTTCCTGGTCTTTTGAGACAGGGTCATGTAGCTTAGGTTGTTCATAAACTGGTATCTACCTAAGTCTGGCCTTGAGCTCCTGATCTCCTGTCCTAAGTGCTGAGATTACAGGTGTGTACTACCATGTCCAGTTTCTGGGGTTTTTTTGTTTTTTTTCCTTTTGACACAGGGTCTCCCTGAAGTCCCTGCTGTCCTGGAACTCACTGTGTAGACCAGGCTGGCCTTGAACTCACAGAGATCCACCTGCCTCTGCCTCCCAAATGCTGGGATTAAAGGCGTGTGCCAGCACACCCGGCTCAGTTTTTCTGTTTTTATTTCCTTCCCCCATGGTTTTTTTTTTTTTTTTTTTTTTTTTTTTTTTTTTTGGTCTTTTCGAGACAGGGTCTCCCTGTAGTCCCAGCTGTCCTGGAACTCACTCTGTAGACTAGGCTGGCCTTGAACTCACAAAGATCCGCCTGCCTCTGCCTCCCAAGTGTTAGGATTAAAGGCATGCGCCACCACGCCCAGCCCCCCCACTGTTTTAAACACAGTCTTCTCACAGTTGATCCAATAAAATCAAGGTCCTGGTGAGTGCCCTTTGGCATGGATTGTGCTGTGCAGATGGTTTTTGCACACTATGTCCTCTGGCTTTGTTCGTATGAGGGGCACGGCACAGTGGCGAGCATCCTGGTTCAACAGCCCGAGGAACTGGAGTCTAAGTCTCCCATCAGTCCTGGATCTTGATGGTGTCCTAGCTGTGGAAATGTCACTGGATTCTTTTGTATCCCTTAACTCTTTGTTGTCTGTAGCATGGGGTGGTATACCCCTGGCATCATTGTCATCCTTGTTGGGTGGTTGAGTTGTTTAGATAATTACTGCTCAGAAAGCACCTTGAAGACTGTGACAGCTGTATGCCAGGAATACAGGCCCATTGCACAGAATGATCAGAACTCTTATGCCCTAGAAGCTTCTGTTCTCCTGGGGAGCACTGTGTATACATCAGGTCTGTGGCTAGATTCATCAAAATTGGATCTGGATTGCCATCTGGCACTCAGATCATGGAGCAGGCAGGTAGCTCTCCTGTAATGTTATGAGAACATTTGTCTCTAGATGAATGAGCTTCACATTAAAAATGAAAGCAGGTAAAGGTGCCTGCTGCCAGGCCTGATGACCCGAGTTCTACCCCCAGAACTCACATGGTGAAAGAAGAAAACTGACTCCCGAAAATTGCCCTCCGACTTACATGTCACATGCAGCGGTGTACATGTATACTTCCCCCACAGTAAATAAATGTTTTTTTTTTTAATCTGGTGTTTCTCTGTGGTTTAAATCTGAAGGAAACAAGGTTTCTAAAACTACACAGTTGGCAATGGACCTGTTCCAACCACTGAGCATCTTGTTTCTTTGTCAGATTCTCATGCACAGCTCTCCTATTCAGATGTTCATGTCTTTACCCCAGAACCCTCTGTAATCAAAGCAATAAAATGTAAAATATGGAGCTAGAGAGCTGGTTCAGCAATTGGAAGCACTGGCTGCTCTTGCAGAGGATCCAGGTTCAATTCCTAGCACCCACATGGCAACTAAAGATGGACTATAACTCCAGTTCCAGGGGGTCTGATCCCCTCATCTGGCCTCCAAAGCTATCACATGCACAGATGTACTTACATACATGTAAGAAAACACTCAGACACATAAACTTGAAATAAATAAAAAATTTAAGGCCAGGTATAGTGGCACATGCCTTTAATCCTGGCACTCGGAGGCAGAGGCAGGCTGATCTCTGTGAGTTCAAGGCCAGCCTGGTCTACATAGTGAGTTCCAGGACAGCTGGAGCTATGGGGGACCCTGTCTCAAAAAGACCTCCCCCAGCTTTGTTTTGTTCCTAAATTTTATTCATGAATTCATACAAAATATCAGTGCATTTTAATTCTCCTCCTCCTCCTCCTCTTCATCCTGGTTAATCTGGAAGTAATATAATTAATAGCTCTCTTTGCCGTTAGCTACTACACATAACCAATCATGTAGATTATTCTTCTTCAAATACTTTTTGGTGAGATATTTCAGATACCTTTTGGAAAAGGCACCTCAGAAGTGACAGTGATCTTGCTCTTTCTCCTTTTGATCATGACAACCCCTCCACCAAGGTTTCCAGGTTTCCTGTTCACTTTGATTCTCTCCTGAAGGAACTGCTCGAAATCGGCTGAATCCATGATTCCATCTTCCTGTAGCCCCAGCTGGCCTGAAACTCACTTTGTAGACCAGGCTGGCCTTGAACTCACAGAGATCCACCTGCTTCTGCCTCTAGAGTGCTGGGATTAAAAGCATGTACCCCGCCTGGCAAAAATCTGATTTTCATGTAAATTTTGAAGTTCAATTAATTTTTTTGTTGTTGAGACAGGGTCTCCCTATAGCCCCAGCTGACCTGGAACTCACTCTGTAGACCAGGCTGGCCTTGAACTCACAGAGATCAGCCTGCCTCTGCCTCCTGAGTGCTAGGATTAATGGCGTGCCCCACCATGCCTGGCTTAAAGACGGGTCTTAGCCACCATGTGGGTGCTGGGAATCGAACTCGAGTCCTCTGCAAGAACAGTTGGTGCTCTTAACTGCGAACCATCTCTCCAGCCCCTGAAGTTCAAATTTTATAAAAGCAAAAATATCTTTGCATGTATGCATATGTCTATCATGCAAAGTATAATTTTAACATTAAGGTCACTTGTAAATAATATGTACTTAATATAAGTAAAACACATATTCAGGCAGATTTTCATATATGAATTAGAAACTTGTTTCTATAGTTGTCAAATGAGAATATATTATTTATTGAACACTTAATACATGCTTACCATTTAACAGGTTTTACAACAGTCTTAGGAATCAGGTATTATCTCAGCTGTGTAAGGCAATTCTAGGAAAGGGAAAGGTGCTGTGTTCCAGGATTGGCCAGTTTATGATCAGAATGCCTACTGTTAGCTGAATTTGTCACTGGTGACTGTGAGATTTTCAAATGTACTTATTTTTCCTTATGCCTGTAATCTTCCCTTTTATTCTTTCTCCTAATTATAAATTTTAAGCCCCCATAATAGTTATGGAAAAAGAAAGTTATCGACTAAGAATTATAAACTTTGTTGGTAAGTCTCCAGCTATGAATAGAATGAATAAAATTCCTATTAAATTTTTAGGTTTAGTGATATGAATGGGAGCTGACTTTCTGTCTTTACTGAATGCATCCATTAAAAAATATATATGTACTCAAGATTTAGACTTTATATTGTGGGGACACATACACACACACACACACACACACACACCCTTTTATTTTTGTTGTTCTTTTGAGACTGGCCTCACACAGTCAGTGTTGTGGAGGATGATCCTTTTGCCTCTTCCTCTCAAATGGTAGGATTATAAGTGTATGGCAACAATCTGGACTATGATTTTTTTATAAGTCTTTGTGTTCAATAGAGGGCACCACAGCATAGATCATGAATATTTTTCAATGAAAATTTGTAGGTTTAATTTTTTTCTTACGGTAAGAGGTAAATAGACTGAGTTAACTTTTCTCATTTTCAAACTAACCTTCAAGGCACTATGCAGGTGTGTGGAGAGAACTCTGCCATGTGTAGAGAGACTGTTGCATTGGTTTCAGTAGACCCAGTATATCCTTAGTTAGAATTAAATGATCTGGTGTAGTAGCCACATATTGTTCTCGACTGAACCACTATACAATACACTCTATAAAACCATGTTAAGGAAAACCAGACTTTCAACTGTGTCCAATTCAGAGGAAAAGCAGGTCTTGTTTTGTCTAATTTAAAGTTATTGTGGGGAAAGAATAACTTTTGACTTGCATCGTAAATATATTTTCAGAAATTCCTTTAAAATGATATAGGGTTGGCCTTTTAAAACTTCTATAGAGGCTTAAAAACAACATACGTTTATTTTATGGACTCTTTGAACAATGACATCTTATTGAGTGTTTTACAAAGTACGCTTTTTATTAGGTTTGAAGTTGATTTTGTACTATTAGATTTGCTTGTGGAAATGTGACACAAATATGGCTAAGGAAAAAATAGGATTTTCTGTTATGATGGTGGTAGGCACAACACACTGGTAGACGGTATAACAAATGTTCAGAATGAAGTATTCATGCCCTTTGGACTTGCCAAAAATTACATTTTTTTAAAACAGAAATTTTTTTTCAATATGTACTTTTTATTGTAAATTAAAATATTTAAAATTTTATTTTTTGAGATGGTCTCAAGCATTGCTCTGGCAAGCCTAGAATTCTTGATCCTCCTGCTTCAGACTCTTTAAGTGGCAGGATTATAGGCATGTACTACTACATCTGGCTCTAAAATTTCCATTAAAAAATTTTTAATGTAAACTATCTGACTGAAAATAAAAGCATGAATAAATTTTTTAGTCTTTTGCTTGTTTCAGTCTTATACCGTGGAGTCTGGAGGCATAAACTTAGTCATCAAGATAGGAGAGATTAAAAACACCAAGCCACACTTAGCAGGCAAATGTTTATGAACTCTGGGTCTATGTGAGTATTCAGATGCCCCCCCTCCATATCTCTGCCTCTCTCTCTCTCTCTCTCTCTCTCTCTCTCTCTCTCTCTCTCTCCCCCCTCCCTCCCTCCCTCCCTCCCTCCCTCCCTCTCCTTGTGTCCTCCAGGGGGCAGTATTCAACAGAAAACAGGGAAGCAAGGAGTCTAGTGTACAGTAAAATTGGAAATTGAATTACAGCTCAAGAAAAAGGACAGTAGCCTTGAGGTCTCGACCAACCTGGACTCGGATCACTTTTGTTTGCTGGACCCATGTGTTAGGTTACCAGCGAGTTAATAACAGCACGTGAGCAGTTCAAGGCTCAGCGGGATTGCTTTGGACATGAAATAAAGCTAAAATGAATTTGTGTCCAATATCATTGGCATTAGGACTCATTACTTTTGTGGTGTAATGCCTCAAACCATCTAAAATCAATTTTAAAGATTACCCATTATTTTATAAAGAAAATAAAACACATTTCCAACAGAAACAAAGCAGTGCTTACAATCCTAGGAGCAGTTACTTGTTCTGTGGCTGGCAGGAAACGAGCGACAGGAGGCCACAGGAAGGGTTCTGCTCAAACTCCACAGTGACTCCACGTTGGTATTAGTGGATTGTTATCAAATAACTCTTTCCTAATTTGAACTACTTAGGGTAAGAATGACAAACATTTGTAAATGTGGAAGATGAAAAGATTTACTACTTTGAGCTGGGCGTGGTGGGCGCATGCCTTTAATCCTGCACTGGGAGGCAGAGGCAGGCGGATCTTTGTGAGTTCAAGGCCAGCTGGTCGACAGAGTGGATTTCAGGACAGCTGGGGCTAAAAAAAAAAAAAAAAAAAAAAGATACCAAAAAAAAAAAAAAAAAAAAAAAAAAAGATTTACTACTTGGATACTTGTACTTGGTAAATGAATCTTTATCATGTGACATGGTCATCTTTGGGGAGAACGGAGGGCAGAGGACACAGAGGAAGGACTCGTCAGCTTTGCTTGAGGTCTTCTCTTGCAAAGCACAAACCACGTGTTTTTGTATTTAGCAACGAGTTTTTTTTCCTCTCCTCAAATTACATTCATAAGTCTGTAGAAGAAAGGTGGCTAGCCCTGACTTGGCATGGTTGTAGGCATCTGCCTTCCTCCAGAAATGACTGTTATGTAGAAGAAAAAGACAGTGTCATAATGACTTGGTATTTAACTAAATTGGTATTAATGGCCAGAAGAGAAATCTTTCTTTTTCCTAATTATTTGTTTAAATATGCAGGGTATATTGTAAGGTTCATTTGCTCTGAAGTATATGATCTGTTTTTCATAGATCTCCATATGAAAAAAAAAATCCCATGTCAGACGAAATTATACTTGGGTTGTATGTACTGTTTGAGTTTCACTTTCTGCATGTGGTCTTAGTGCCTGTTATATCATTGCTGAACTTCTGACTGAGACTAAATTATATGTCAAAAATCTTTTCGAAAAAGATGTGAGACCAGTTTCTGTTTAAGTGTAAGTGTATACTGTGACTTGATTTCCTATTCTAAGACATGCATCAGAAAAATAGTTATTGATGATATGAATTTGACCATGCTA
This sequence comes from Rhizomys pruinosus, assembly GCA_009823505.1. NCBI lineage: Eukaryota > Metazoa > Chordata > Mammalia > Rodentia > Spalacidae > Rhizomys > Rhizomys pruinosus. Next base: position 2,799,234 of record VZQC01008050.1, on the reverse strand, counting down.
GATTTTTACTACAAGGTTCATTTTCAGTTCTCGATTTAGTTCTGATACATTAGTGGAAATCTGTGATGTCTTTGTAAACTTTAATTTCTTATGCGGGAAGGACCAGAATGTTCTTAACATACGTGTCTAATCAAGTTCACTGAGTTGCTTGTTTTGGCAACAGAGATGCAGGACTGCTGAAGAAATTAGAGAAATTTCTAGTCAACATTAGGTATTTAAATGCCACTGTTCAAGTGAGCCCTTGCAAACACGTACATAGTATACTTGTAAAGTTTTAAAATGTAGAACATGCTGAGAAGTATATTGGCTTTTTCATTAATTTTTAATAGTAGAAAGTTTTGATGTTTCATGACAGCCTATCCAATAAAGACTGCTGCACTGACATGCTGCTGGCAGTAAATTTTTTTAAGCAGAATAAATTTCTATGACCATATAAGCAAAATATTTCCATAATTAATCCACATGGTCTTAACAGATGGTTAAATTGAAGAAATGTCCTTGAAGTTATTCTTTTAACAGATGTTCTTAACTATCAGATTCATGTTTTTACTCACCTAAATTTCCAAATAATTGAACAAAAGTTAACATATGCTTTCATCCCTTTAATGGGCAGAGCCCATCATCGATGCAAAGTTTATCACAGTGGAGGAATGAATGACTTCAGTGGCTCATTTCTAAGGGTTTTCTCTCTTCCACTCACTCACACTGTTCCTGCTCATTGATTCTTTTCTCTTTTTCACAGAGTCCTGCAGAATGCACTTCTGCTCTCCGACAGCAGCCTGCACCTCTTCCTGCAGAGCCATCTGAACTCTGAGGACATTGAGGCGTGCGTTTCTGGGCAGACCAAGTACTCAGTGGAAGAAGCCATTCACAAGTTTGCCTTGATGAACCGACGTTTTCCCGAAGAAGAAGAAGAAGAAGAAGAAGAAGGGAAAAAAGACAACGATGTGGATTATGATTCAGAGAGGTATTTCCTTGCACTTTAATGTGTCTATGTGTTTGTGTAACACATAGCGCCCACATTCTTGCACATACATACATACACACATTTTGCTCTTTTGTTGATGTAATACTAAGATAATGAAAAAATTAATTGACTGAGATTTTATTGAGCTGTGACAGCTCATCATAGTCGTCTTCACACACACCTCCACACTGAATTAATGAATGCACTAGAAATTCAATTATCTGCATTCTGATTATGTGACTTTCATTTAGTCAGACTTGAATTATTCGCGTTTAAATTATCTAGCTAAAAAAATATCCAACTGCACTCCAAATGGCTAATTAAAAGTCCAAATTTCCTGTCTCTCTTTGTGACTGGAGATAATTAAAGTTCTCCTCTGTTACTCAGGCTTTGAGTGTATTGTGAAAACCAATTTCCTCCTTTTATTATTTTCCCCCTCTCTTCTTTTCCAGTTCATCCTCTGGGCTTGGACTCAGCAGTGATGACAGCAGTTCACAGGGACGTAAACCAAGCGCAGCTCTGCAGGAGTCTTGAAAAGGAAGTCTAGTGCTGCCACCTTAGGAACAGCAAATTGTGTCCAGCCACGGAGAAGAAAGCTTGCTCACAATATATTCTTGCCTAATGCTCACTGTCACAATCTTAGGTAGTTAAACTCTTAAAAGTGGTGGGTTGTTTATTAGTAGTATGTATTTTTATGTTGTCTAATCTTAGCTAAGCCTCTGTATAAAGCTATAAGGTCTGTGAATGCCATACCATTCTTTATTGCCAGGTATTACTAGTAAACATGATCCTGCTAAAATGAAGGGATTTATATGTGTTATATATAAGAAGAAAATCCAGTTGGTCTTACTGAAGTTTAAAGAGCCAGGTGTATGGGTAGCACTCAAAGTCCAGACATCGTTCCTTTGAACCAGTGGGTATTTACTGTAAATGCTGTGTGCCAATGCTACCCACCGCTCTGTGGTGCTGAGTGACAGCACAGTAGCGGGTGGTCTCTCTGACCTGTGGTTTGTTCTGTGGACACGTCCCCAACACTGGCAAATACTTTGGCTTTGGGTGCCTGGCTGAAATATTTAAGAGTATTTAAGCTTTCCAGTATTCTGTTTCACATATAAATGGAAAAATATGTCTTATGAATAGAGACGTATTAAAATAATGTTTACATTTTAGGAATAAAAACAGAAGTAGTGCTAGGAATTTTGCTTAAATTTGCAATATGTAGATTTAGAAATGCATTTTCATCATTCAATATCAGCTTAAACATAGTTTCTGAGAATAGTTCATTCTTTTCATTATCATTGTGTAATTAGAATAGCAGTTTAGTGATTTATTTTCTGAGCAAATGTGCAATTTTTTTTTCCCACCAGGTAATCTTCATTATCAGTGGTGGCTCCTCACTATTTATTTTTAAAAGTTAATAAATTTAACTTTACCCATAAATATAACAATTTTGCAACAGATGACAACTCAGTGATTTCAGAATTCATTATTCATTCTTTTAGAAGCCCCCCTTTTAGGTATCTACCTGAAGATTGACTTAATTTTAATAAAATAAACTATTTTAGTGGCCCAAAGATAAGATGGCTTGGAAGAATTCCTTTGAACTTCCAGTTTCAGATGAGACCTCATTTTCCTGAAATACTTCTCCTAGTTTCTTCCTGGCTGAATGGTATCTAGCAGGAAGGTACTTTCACATAACTAGGACAACTTGTTGCTTTAATGGAACAGGACTCACAATCATTGGTAGCAAAGGCTGCTGCAAAAAGCAGCCACTTTATTTTAACAGGGAGTTTGAAAGTTATTCTATTAATAGAAAAAGCTACTGAAATAAACTTTGAAATGCTTCTTTCAAAAGCTAGGCAAAAGAGACAGAAAAATTAAACAGAATAATAATGGTTTATTTCTCCTTGTTTTGGTTTAGTCCAATATATTATTAAAATTTTGTAAATATTTTGATTTAATGTTCTTAGATCCTGTTACTTTATCATCTGATATTCATTATCTTAATACTGGAAGAAAAAGACTTAGCAGTTTCTTATTACCTTGCTGACACGTGAAGTTTGCCATCTGTGCCTTGCAGAGCGATCCCAGTCCCTCAGCAGTGTATATCAATGAATTCAAAACATTTCTGTTTCAGCACTTTGGAAAAGCATATATTGTGCTACCAATTGTCATAGTATTTTTGATGATGCAACGTTGCCATCAAAATTAAGTAATGCTTATTATTTGCTGTGTAAACTTCATGAGATCATTGTTTTCACATTAAACATGAAAAACCCCCAGCTTTGTTGGATCACTTATTTTATATATGATAATGTATTCAGATTTTTATTTAAATTCAGTGTTTTTGAATTATTGATTTCTTATGAAGAACTTTGCTAAAATTTGGTTTAATCTTTGCTTTAGTTGCATGTATTCATCCTGGCTTGGCAGTTTTGATATCTAAGCATTTGCTTCTTAAAAATGACTTCTTGGAGCTGAGGTATTTAGATGAACTGAACTTTAGTTTTCAATGAGCAGCTTGCTTTGTTTTTTTGTTTTTATTTCATTTTTTTTAAAGCTTTCTTTAGGTAAAGATTGCAATGATATATGTAACTAAACAGATGAGATGTTTAATACTAATTTTAATGTGAGTTAAGCTTTTAAGATTCCTAATTCTGGATACATTATGATTTATATTCAGCAAAACTCCATTATTCTGGCTAATTCTGAAAGGGTAGACTGTGCACCTCTAAAGCCAAGCTTATGTGTTTTATGTTGAGGTTCACTCTATATGTTGCCCAAAGATGTCAACAATGAAAGTCAACAACCTGTTACTTAAGGCTTCTGTGGAAGAAAGTGATTTTTATTTTAATTAAAACTTTCAGTTTAAAAATTTAAAAAAAAACTTTGTTTAAAAAAAAAATCACAAGGGAAAACCACAAAGGTTTGTCTGGAATCAATTGTCATTTCTTAAGATACTAAATATATATTGCCAGGGCTTTTCAAGCCTAGATCACATTTTATATAGTTAAATACAAACAAGTTATATGGAACAGAAAAGTAAAAGAATAAAATTTTTTTCATATGACATTAAGAATTTAAATAAATAAATTTAGCTTAGCCATGTTATACTGAATAATGGTAAAATGGATGTTTTGAACACAGCTTCTATATTTTTTGTTGTTTAGTCTTTAGTTAATGTATACAATAAGGTTTTCAGGATTTGATCATTTTTCTTATGAAAGATGTAAAATTTTAGGACAAAAATTAGGAATGCTTATTCCGATTCTAAAGTCTTCCCTCTTAATATTTAAATTAGCTAATATCCGATGAATACCATGTAGCAGCTTTTCAGCAGAGGAAACGATTTCTTTTATTTTTTATTTATTTTCTATTTTTTGGTCTTTTTGAGACAGGGTCTCCCTGTAGCCCCAGCTGTCCTGGAACTTGCTCTGTAGACCAGGCTGGTCTTGGCCTTGAACTTACAAAGATCCGCCTGCCTCTACCTCCCGAATGCTAGGATTAAAGGCGTGCGCCACCACGCCCGGCAGCAGAGGAAACTATTGCAATACAGGTTTGAGTTTCTGTTTTGGAATAGATTTTTCAGTTTGCTATATAAACATTTTCAAATATAAAATTCTGGGCGTGGTGGCTCACGCCTTTAATCCTAGCACTTGGGTGGCAGAGGCAGGTGGATCTTTGTGAGTTCAAGGCCAGCCTGGTCTACAGAGTAAGTTCCAGGACAGCTGGGGCTACAGGGAGAGCCTGTCTCGAAGAGACAAAAAAAAAGAAAAAGTCTGAGATTAGGTATTGAAACTTGACGTTCACTGAAAGCATATATATAATTTTCTTTGCAAGTAAACGTATTAAGAAATTAAGCCGCCGGGCGTGGTGGCGCACGCCTTTAATCCTAGCACTTGGGAGGCAGAGGCAGGCGGATCTTTGTGAGTTCAAGGCCAGCCTGGTCTACAGAGTGAGTTCCAGGACAGCTGGGGCTACAGGGAGACNGAAAAGCCATTTTTTAAATCAAGTGGCGTTCAAAAATGTATTAGGACGTAAACAATTCCTTTCTATTTCGACATATCTACGCAAGAATTTGGCTCTGGCTTCGCCAGATGTATCTCACAGCCGAGTCACTATTGTTCCTTTAAGTCAGACACAATTCTGTTCCTTTTTGCTGAGAACTTTTCTAGATTCTCGTTAGAACAGTGCATTGGGCACTAATTTACTTTAGCTGTGCAAACTCTGGTAGTTAATGATGTATCTCACAGCCGAGTCACTATTGTTCCTTTAAGTCAGACACAATTCTGTTCCTTTTTGCTGAGAACTTTTCTAGATTCTCGTTAGAACAGTGCATTGGGCACTAATTTACTTTAGCTGTGCAAACTCTGGTAGTTAATGACCCTTCAAAATTCCAAAGACAGAGAGAGAGAGAGACAGAGACAGAGACAGAGAGGAGAGAAAGCTGCAGAGAGAGAGAGAGAGAAATTTCTGTTGAATTCAAACTCTGGTCTAAAGACACTACGTAAATGGTTTACGCTAAAGTGGAAAAGACCCTTTCTCCCAGCATAGACTCATCCAGATCCCCAGGCCGCTTGCCCGCTAAGAAGCTGGGGCTGCTTAGCAGGTTCCTTACCTCCGGCCTTCTTTATAGCTCTGCCCCCCACCCCGGCGGGGCTCCCTGGTCCTGTGGGCGTCCCGCACACGCGCGCTCCCGCTCCCTCCCGCCGAGGCCCGGCTTTGCCCGAGGCGGCGTCTGGGTGGCAGGTAGCGAGCCTGCGGGCCTCAGTCGCGTAACCCATGGCAACCGCCCTGGTAACCCATAGCAACTGCGCTGCTGCAAGAAAAAAAGGGAGGGGGGGCGGGTTGAGAGCGGGAACAGCCACAAAGGGACAGGACGCTATGCGGCCGCGCCTGCCCACCTGCCCTGGGCCTCCCTGCGGTGGGGCAGTAAAGAGAAGGAAAGCAGTCCCGGGGAAGGAGGGCGCTGTGACCGGGTTCCACGCGCCGGGGGCTCTGCGAGGGTGGGGGCGCGCGTGGCCCGTGGCCAGGGAGGCGGCGCTCGGGCCTTTGTTCGGCATATGCCGTGGCCGGCTGCAGCCGATTCACTCGTGTAAACGTCCGTACGCAGCGCCTCGTGCAGTACTAACCCCACGACCTCCCCCTTCCCTCAAGCCTGGAACCTTCCAGGAGGGCTCACCGCGTGCCCTTTCTCATCAGCGCAGGGAGGGGACATTTGCGCCTCGTGGCCAGGCTGGGTCCCTGGAGGTGGGGGGGCGAGGCGCGTGCTAGCCTACCCACGGCCCCGGGTGAGCTGGCCGCGGGTGAAGGGGGAGCGCAGGGAGATACCGGGCTGGGACGCTGGGGGATGAGACTGTGGGGCGTGAATGGAGAGGTGCCGTCCAGGACTGGCTGTGCAGGGCCGCCGGCTGGCAGATGGGGGCGCTGTCGGCCCGGTGCGGCGGCCCTGGATCTGGCTGGCTGAGTCTGTAGGGGCGTTCAGGCTGTGGAAAGAGCCGGCTGCTCACTTAGGTTTCGTTATTTGCCCACAGCGTTTTCCGCTTGCTCTTGTGCTCGCCAGACTCCAGCCCGCGGTGGTACGGTTCAGGAGACTCAAGCAGAGCCGGTTCCTTTCTGTACTGGGTTTCTGTGTGCATCAGGCCACAAAGAAGTGCAGTGATAAGAAGAGAGAGGTGGAGCTAGGAACCTAGAGTTGACAGTTTCAGATTGAGTTCCAGGTAGCTGTGATTCCAAGCGCATTTTGACGTTTGTGAAACAAAAGGTTTGCCCTGGAGGATTTCGAGGTCCTGAGTCCTCGGTTTGTGAAACAAAAGGTTTGCCCTGGAGGATTTCGAGGTCCTGAGTCCTCGGTTCTACCCTCTGTTGGTGCACATCAGGTACAAACCTAAACAGCAAAACCTACAGGAGCTTGCTTTTCAGAAACCTACACAGGAACAATGCACTGTATAATTTTCCCTCTTTTTCGGCTATGTGGAGTCCTATCTTAATCCTTTTGTTACAAAAGGGTAACTTCAGCTGTATTTATGCTGCTACAGATCTTAGGAAATTCGGGTTATTTTCAGAGGCTTGCACTTTCTGGCATCTTCCTGGAGAGACTGTGTACAGAAAAGTCCGTGTGAGCTGTTAGAGACAGCGCACCACCTCAAGCATGGTGCTGTACTCGGAGCCCCTGCTTTCATTTATTTATTTATTTTTTTTTTGAACAAAAGCAATTACAGAAAAGTGCAAATTTAACGTGTGACATTTAACATTTTGCCGTGGCAGGCAGCCTCCACTTAAATGGGGCCTTTCTGTGGAACAACAGGAGCCAAAAGGCCTTGTGTCATGGAGTAATGTAAGACACAATCTGGGCTGCAAATGCACAATGAATTGGGAAGGATTTATGTAATTAATTGACCAGTCTTAACCTGTTATCGTGATGTAAGGAATTTGGAACTCATTAATTTGGGCTCTGACAGATTTCATATTAGAGCTGGCAAATATGGATTGAGCCTCTTATTCTTGTAGCAGCTGGAATTTCCATGACAGTGAGGATTAGTGAAGAAGACCTATTGCCAGAGTCAAACCGCCTCTTTGTAATCAGTAGCCCTCTCTGCATTAAAGGGATAATGGGGGGGGGGGGAGAAGGGAAAGGAAAAAAAAAAAAAGAAATGCATATTCCCTGGCATAGGTCTCGGAAGGGGCTGAGCTCACTTGCCACTATGTGTGTTGTGCACAAGCATTTACCCTTGAATGAAAATACTAATTTTCAATCATACAGTTAGGTGGTTCCTCAATACATTGACAGAAAAGATAGAAGAGTCTCTGAGGCAAGGTTGTTTGTTGTCAAAGTTATGAAGGAATGAAATGATGGAACCCCCTCCACGCACACAAGAGACTATGTGAAAAGGAGGTAGAAAAAAAAAAAAAGGAGGTAGAAGTCGTTCTAGGGCAAGTACCAGTTCTTGTAGAGCCTGTCCTTAAATGAGTGACTCAGACTCCTAAATGGGGACTGGCTTTCTCAGGAGCCACTTCCTGTCTCTTTTGTCAGAGCTCCTTAGCGGACCTTCAAAGCTCAGGACTCACTTAATGAGCCTTCAGTCCATAATCTAATCTGGATCCTCTTCACATTGTATGATGTTTAATGAATCGCCCACTTCGAAACTTCTAGTTTTTTTCTTCTAGGTTTTACAAAAACCCGGTAAAAGCCCATCTTTCATTTTTCACTCCTCTTGACAATCAGAAAGTTGCCAGGTTAGAAAAGTGTCCCTGAGATTAAATGAAATGTTTTTCCCTTTCGTGCACATTAGGCCTCCCTTATTGCTATGCTATGTGATAAGGTTAATACAACAACTGCCATAAGGATCATTAATACAGGAAGATAAGCAAAGTTGCACGTTTAAAACATTTTCAGGGATCATTTGCCTTCTTCTGCTGATAAGGAAGACTTTGGTAACAGATTCAGAGCTCAGGCACTGAATATTTAACTTTTTAGACAGAAAGCCCAATTGACCTTTCCTAATGCATTATTATTAAGTGCTCTTCAAAGTTGAGTATTGAAGGCTCTTGAAATATATTGTTCATTTCCTTTAAAAAAATCCCCACCAGACATAGCTTACATTTTAATAGAACACATATTGTTTAAGGCATCTTTGGAAAAACAGATTTGTACTCTTTTCCCCCTGCTTTTCCTGTTGCCTTGATTCCATCCAAGCTCCCAAGTAAAGGACTTTAGTTAGTGCTAATGGGATTTGGTCCATCAATGAAGTACTTGGTGAGAGATTTGTTTGTGATTATCTCGTTAGAAAGTGATTTCTTCAGCTTCGGCTCCACTGAAATGAACGCACACCGATAAACACTAGAAATTTGCATCAATATATTAATGTTATCCTTCACACTAAGAGCAAAAAGAGAGCTAGGAGTTGTTATTGGTGTTATTATTTCAGTGGGATGGCGATGAAGATAAACCGCTGATAGCAAGGCTTGGGCTACTGGTGTAAGCCATGAAAAGGGTGACAAATACTGATCTCTGCTTCCGTGTAGAGATTTCTATGTGTTTTTTTTTCTTTTTTTAAAAGAGTGCCATGTAACTTGGCAAAGTTATCCACTCTGGGCTGTGTACACTGTCTATGGAGATCAGGGGTCTGGCACAGTTGGATTCAAGCATAATTAGCCAGTGACACTGTAGACCTGGAAGTCTGGCTCTGCTGTTGGCTCGTTCACAAGGGCAGCTCCCAACCTCTCTGCACCTCAGTTTCCACATCAACAGAGCAAGGAAACTGGGTACAAGGTGTCCTACAGATGTTTCGTAGAGTGCCAGGTGTGAAGGATGCAAGAAAATGTTACTAAAATCCAAGTGGAGCGTGGGATGAAGGCTTCCACGGTTGACTGTGCTTCAGAAGCATCAGGACAAACAAGCTTAACATTAAACGTCTCCAGGAAATCCCAGTGCCTTTTGCATGCTGCTATTTCCTGAGGATCTGTGTGTCAGAAACAGGAGGGGAATGTATGCTTTTTTTTTTCTTGCTAAACTGATTTGAATTTCAAGAAAAGAATCTCAACTTCTTTGATCCTTTGAAACTACAGTAGCTTAGATTTCTCAGAAGAATTAAGAGGCTCTTGCATTCACTCTTGGCATGCTTGAGACCAGGGTTTGAAGAACAAGTTTATATCACTGAATTCAAGAAGGTCCCCTTCTGGGGCTGGAGAGATGGCCTAGCGGTTAAGAGCGCAGACTGCTCTTACAGAGGACCCGGGTTCGATCCCCAGCACCCACATGGCGGCCAAAAACCGTCTATAACTCCAATTCCAGGAGAACTCCAGTTCCAGGGGATTCTGAGACCCTCTTCTGACCTCCGCGGCATTGCACGACACGGGTGCACAGACCTACACGCAAAACAGTACATTCATACACATAAATAAATAAAATTAAATTAAAAAAAAAAAAAAAGAAGGTCCCCTTCCAAACCAGGTGTAGTGACACATACCTGTAATCCTGACATTCAGGAGGTGGAGGGAGAAGTTCAGGGTCACCCTTGGCTATATAGTGACTTCAAGGCCAGCCTGAGCTACTTGAGACCCTATCTCAAACTAAATGAATAAACAAACGTCCCCCACAAGACAAGGTTCTGTTGATGAGACAGGGAGTGTGGTTCTAAATTTAAAGTTATGAGTGACCTGGGTGACTTAGCTGGTTATTCTGAATTTGCTTTTTTCTTTATAACATGAAAATAACTACACATAAGAGCCAGTGTGAGGTGCAGGTGGAGTCTCCTTGAGATGTACAGTCTGGTCCCTTTGCTTGCAAAGGACTTTCCCAGGCCCCTCCCAACCCCCTGGGCTTGCTCAGTTCCTAGTAGTCATTCAGGACTCTGATTAAATGTTGTGGTACTCTGGTGCCAGGCTCTGACCACACCCACTGGAAGGCAGGTACCCCTTTTCTGTGTTTGCATGGCCCAGCCTCCCCCTCTCTCCATGTGTTTTCTTGCCAGTGCTCATGGCTCTGCCCTACATGCTTTTGTCATCCAACTGTTCCTCTCTTTAGGCAGAATCTGTTGCAAGATGGGGATCCCCCCTTCACATTGGACCTTTCCCCCTTCTACAGCACCAGCCACGGTTGATGCAGAGTATCTGTAGAGTCGGTGATGAATTACTGCCCTGTGGTAGCAAGAGGTCCACAGGCCCTTTGTGAAGCCCCTTCATGTGGTAGACCCAATGCAGCAGCAGAGCTCAGAGCCTGGTCCAAGGTACCTCCTTGGACTTGAGAAACTTCAGTCATCCCTATTGTAAACAAAACCTTCCGAGTACCTTTTCTAAGTCACAGTGGCTTGTCCCCATTTCTCCTCTGCAGAAACCATGGAAATGGTGAAGTCATTGTCCTTCATGAAGTCAGCATGGCAGAAAAAATAAAATGCAGCTAGGTATGGCGGGCACACACTTTTAACCCCAGCACTTGGGAAGCAGAGGGAGGAAGATCTTTGTGAGTTTGAGGCCAGTCTGACCTACCTGTACTGAGTTCCAGGCCAGCCGGTGCTACACAGTAAAAAGCTGAGACTGCTCTTCCCCTTGACCAAAGAGATCATTCACTGCAATATCTTGTTGGATTATTTCTTCTGGTCAGTTTGTTTCTGATTGGACACTGTGCTTAGTATAATGTGCTTGGCCATTAATAAAAAGGTAGGAAGCTGGGGCTGGAGAGATGGCCTAGCGGTTAAGAGCGCCGACTGCTCTTGCAGAGGACCCGGGTTCGATCCCCAGCACCCTCATGGCGGCTGAGAACCGTCTGTAACTCCAATTCCAGGAGAACTCCAGTTCCAGGGGAATTTGACACCCTCTTCTCCAGTTCCAGGGGAATCTGACACCCTCTTCTCCAGTTCCAGGGGAATCACCCTCTTCTGACCTCTGTGGCATTGCACAACACGGGTGCACAAACCTACATGCAGACAGTACATTCATACACAAAAATAAATAAATAAAATTAAAAAAAATATATAATTAAAAAAGAAAAGGTAGGAAGTTGAGGCCGGGCATGGTTGTACACACCTTTAATCCCAGCACTCGGGAGGCAGAGGCAGGTGGATCTCTGTGAATTCAAGGCTCTCAAAAAAAAAAAAGGTAGGAAGTTGAAATTATTTTAGGGGGTATTTTTGAGACAGGGTCTCTCTGTGGCCCCCTGATTGCTATGTTGACTAGGCTGGCCTTGAACTCACAGAGATCCGACTGCCTCTGCCTCTCAAGTCCTGGGGTTAAGGGCATGCACCACCATGACCAGCTAAGGAAGTTGAAATATTTAAAAAAAATTTCTATTTGAATTTTATGCAGATGAGTGTATTGCCTGCATGTATGTAAGTGTACTTATATCATGCAATGCTTACAGAGGTCAGAAGAGGGCGTTGGAACCCCTCAAATTGGAGTTTCGGATAGTTGTTAGCTGCCATGTGGGTGCCTGGAAGCAAACCCAGTTCCTCTGTAAGAGCGGTGAGTGCTCTTTTGACCACTGAGCCATCTCTCCAGCCCTGGAAGTTGAACTATTTGACTATGCAGACAGTTGAACATTTTCTCCATATATCTGCATAGAGACACACAGAAGTCTGGAATGGAGATGACTTTTGAAAAAGTAATTGAAAAGCAATTTAATGCTATACTAAGAACTAAAACCATAAAGCTGTGGAATCTTAACCTCCCCCAAGCTTTTTAAAAGCCTCTCCTCTCTCTGTGTTTCTTTTTCTATCTACACACACACACACACACGCATGCACGCCACAGCTTGTTTTCAAATTCTAGACAGGTGTGCTGGATAGCTTTAGTGTCAACTTGACACACCTGGGTTGAGGGAGCCTCAATTGGGGAATTTGGTCCATTGGATTGGCCTGTGGCCACATCTGTGGTGTATTGTCTTGATTGTTGAGCAGTGACAGTATAAGAAGGCAGGCTGGGCATGAGCGAGAGTAAGCCAGTAGAAAGCAAGCCGGTGAACATGGCCTGTGCTTCAGCTCCTGCCTCCAGGTTCCTGCCCTGAGTTCCTGTCTTGGGCTCCCTAAGTAATGAACTGTGACCCAGGAGATGTAAGCTGAATAAACCCTTTCCTCCCCAAGTTGGTGTCAGAGTGTTTTGTCACAGCAATGGAAAGACAAACTAGAACAACAGGTTTAGCCTTTCTCCATTCTGCTAGACCCACAGGCTGGCTCTTCTTTGCCACCTCCAGCTCCTTTTCTTGCTCCTCTCTCCATAGCTCTTGGGGTACATGTGACCTGACACTCTCCAATCCCCTGGCTTCCAACTCACACTAATTCTAACCTGGCCAACCATAACCTAGAACTGGTCTGAAGAGCAGGGGAAGAGGTGGTGAAGGTGGAGGAGGCTGGGGAGGGAGAGCAGGCTGGTAGGAGTGGCTGTCACAGTGCCTCAGTTACTCCATTTATGGTTTTGCTATAGGAATTTATGGTATTTTTTTTGGAGGGGGGTCTTTTTCGAGACAGGGTTTCCCTGTAGCCCCAGCTGGCCTGGAACTAACTCTGTAGACCAGGCTGGCCTTGATCTCACAAAGATCCGCCTGACTCTGCCTCCAAGTGCTAGGATTACAGCCGTGTGCCACCAAACCCGGCTAGTATTTTTGTGAATGAATAGTTTTCCTATAACTATATTAAACACTAGCATTTTAAGCTTACACATGACATATGTATAAGGGCTTTGACAGTGAGTTGTATTAGGAACAGTTTAATTAACTAAATATATATATTTGTTTTGAGACAGTGACTTCCTGTAGTCTCAGCTGGCTTGAAACTCACTATGTAGTCTAGGCTGGCCTCTATCTCACAGAGATCCACCTGACTCCTGAGTGCTGGGATTAAAGGTGTGTTCCACCTCTGAAATGGGTTTTTGAGACAGGTTACACTCTGTAGCCCACAGTGTTCTTCCTGACTCAGTCTCCCAAGTGTGTGTATTACAAGTGTGAACTACAATATCTCTTTAGGAACAGTTTAAAGTTATTGTGCTGGGCTTCATAGTGAGTTCCAGGCTGGCTTGGGCTACAGAGTGAGATTTTTGCCTCAAAAGACAAACACAAAAAACAACAACAGCAATAATTGCCAGAGGGATGGTCCAGTGGGTGAAAGCATTAGCAATACAAGCCTGACAACCCCAGTTCAACCCCAACACCCACATAAAAAGCTGAATATGTTGGGTCAGCGAGGCAGCTTGATGGATAAATTTGCCTCCAAGCCTGATAACCTGAGTTTGATCCTTTGAACCCATATGGTAGAAGGAGAGAACTGACTCTGGAATGTTGTACTGTGACCTCTATCTGCACATGGACGCACACACATTAAAATAAAATACAAATATATAGCTGGGTGTGGTGGCGCACGCCTTTAATCCTAGCACTTGGGAGGCAGAGGCAGGTGGATCTTTGTGAGTTCAAGGCCAGCCTGGTCTACATAGTGAGTTCCAGGACAGCTGGAGCTACAGGGAAACACTGTCTCGAAAAGACAAAAATAAAATAAAATACAAATATAATAATAGTAATAATAATAGTTGTGGTGGCACACACCTATAATCCCAGCACTTTTATGGTGAAATGGGAAGTAGGAGATGTGAAATCCCCAGAAAGTTTGCAGGCCAGCTAATCTGGCAGAAGGAAGAAGACAGACTCATCTCAACAGAGTGGAAGGTAAGAACTGACTCAAGGGGCTGGAGAGATGGCTCAGTGTTTAAGAGCACTGGCTGTTCTTGCAGAGGACCTGGGTTCAGTTCCCAGCGCCCATATGGTGGCTAACGACTGTCCATAAATCCAGTTCCAGGGAATCCAATGCTGTCTTCTGACCCATTTGGACTGCACAACATGTGTGCACTTGCATGCATGCAGGCAGTACACTCATACACACAAAATAAAATAAAAATAATAAAAAATAAAATAAGAACTGATTCAAAAGTTGTCCTCTGAGCCAGGCCCATTCCTTTAATCCCAGCACTCAGGCAGATCTCTGTGAATTCAAGGCCAGCCTGGTGTACATAGCAAGTTCCAGGTGAGTTGGGACTACAGGGAGACCCTGTCTCAAAAAAGACAAAAAAAAAGTTGTCCTCTGAACACACACACACTGTGCTGGATAGGTTTAGTGTCAACTTGACACACCTGGGTTGAGGGAGCCTCAATTGGGGAATTGGCTCCATTGGATTGGCCTGTGGCCACATCTGTGGAGTATTGTCTTGATGGTCGAGCAGTGTGGGAGGGCCCAGCCCACAATGAGTACTGCCACCCTGGGCAGGTTGTGGTGTACTGTATAAGAAGGTGGGCTGGGCATGAGCCACAGAAGCAAGCCAGTGAACAGCATTCCTCCATGGCTTGTGCTTCAGCTACTACCTCCAGGTTCCTGCCCTGAGTTCCTGCCTTGGGCTCCCTAAGTGATGAACTGTGACCCAGGAGATGTAAGCTGAATAAACCCTTTCCTTCCCAAGTTGGTGTCGGTCAGAGTGTTTTGTCACAGCAATGGAAGACAAACTAGAACACACACTAAGCTAGTTTTAGAAGAGACTAGATGTTTGTGGAGATTTAATTTAGCTTGAGCTCCAGAGTAACAAACAATAACCATTTGTGAACCAAATGTGACCACAGTGAACATTTACAGACTTCTAACATGCACAGAGTTGAAGGCATGTGTGAATACATTGGTTATTAGAGTAAAGGGGACTCATACAGAGTGGAAGTAAATGAGGAGCTCAAGTTTCCTGGAGAACACTGAAATTTTAAGAGACTCCAAGGGCAATGGCTCAAATGGTTGAGAAATCTTTTTCTCTTTCAGGCAGCTCTTCCAGGGCAGCTGGGCAAGTGTGGCTCCAGGAAGTCATTCAGGCACCCAGGCTGGTGGAATGGCTCTGGCAGCCATCTGCCATCTGCAGCATCACTTTCCACAATTAGTGCAGTGGGCAGGAGGAAAAGAGTACAACGGGGCAAAGACCTTTCAATTTATTTTTCCTTCTTTACATCTATCTATCTATCTATCTATCTATCTATCTATCTATCTATCTATCATCTATCCATCCATCATCTATCTATCATCTATCTATCATCTATGTATCTATGTATCTATGTATCTATGTATCTATCTATCTATCTATCTATCTATCTATCTATCTATCTATCTAATTGAGCCATCCATCTATCCATCATCTATCTATCTATCCATCCATCCATCCATCCATCTATCCATCCATTATCTATCTGTCATCTATATCTTCTATTTAGTGTGTGTGTGTGTGTGTGTGTGTATCTGTATGTGCTACAGTGGGTGGGGTCAGAGGGCTACCTGTGAGAGTTGGTTCTCTCCTTCCACCATGTAGGTTCTGGGAATTGAATTCAGGACTTCAGGCTTGGTGACAAATGCCTTTACCTGCTAAGCCATCTCACCAGCTCCTTAATTTATTTTTCAATAGAAATTTGAACTATGCACAAGTATGGGACTGATGAATCATATCTCTTCCAGCCCACATGTGCCCACCATTCACCTTTAGATGGTCAAACAATCACTTACATCCTCCAAAGATGCCACACTTTCCCTGCCCCCTCACTGAATTGCTTAAAATCAAGCTCTAGGCATCTTTTAAAAATATTTATATTTTTGTGTGAATGGATGTGCTGCCTGCATGTGTCTAAGTGCCCCCATGTGGTGGAGTTCTGAGGGGGTCAGAAGAGGGTATTGGATTTCCTAGAACTGGAGTTACAGATGGTTGTTAGCCATCATGTGGGTGCTGGGAGTTGAACTCAGGTCCTCTGCAAGAACAGTCAGTGCTGTTCCATCTTTCCAGCTGAACTGCTGAACCATTTTTCCAGCCCCCTGAAATATTTTATTTATTTTTTATATTTTCGTGCATGAGTGTATTGCCTGCATGTAAGTGTACCTGTATTCTGCAATGCCAGTGGAGGTTAAAAGAGGGCCTCAGATTCCACCAGAACTGGAGTTATGGATAGTTTTTAGCCACTATGTGGGTGCTTGAAATTGAACCCAGGTCCTCTGCAAGAGCAGCCACTTCTCTTAATTGCTGAGCCAGCTCTCCAGCCCACCCTAGGCATCTTTAAGCAGATGTAGAAGTTGTATTCACAACTATATTACTTAATAAGATCTCTGTCATGGTCACATCTAGCCAAAAGCTAGGCTGGGCAGCTGTATCCCTAAGAAGAGAATACTACCTAAAGGAACACAGAAAAGTGTGTGTGTGTGTGTGTGTGTGTGTGTATGTGTGTATCCATGTGGATGCACATGTATGTAGGTCAACCTTGGATATTTTGTGTGTATGTATGTGTGTGTACATGCCTGTGCACACATGGAGGATAGAAGAAGGTTCCAGGCATTCTTCTCTATCACCATCTATCCATTTTTTTGGAGGCAGTATCTCTTCCTAAACCTGGGGCTTGAACTTTCTCAGCTAAGCTGGAAGCCAGCAATTCCCTTCTGTCTCTGAGTGCTTCGGAGCTATGGTTCAAGTGTGGCAAGACACTCATCTGGTTTTCATGACTGTGGAGTGAACTTTTTTTTTTTTGGTCTTTTTGAGGCAGGGTCTCCCTGTAACCCCAGCTGGTCTGGAGCTCTCTATGTAGACCAGGCTGGACTTGTACTCCTAGAGATCCACCTGCCTCTGATTCCCCAGTGTGGGACTAAGGGTGTGTGCCACCATGCCCAACCTGTGGAGTAAACTTCTAACCACTGAGACATCTCTCTAGCCTTTTGTTTTTTAAGATAGGGTCTCTTGCTGGGACTTGGGGCTCACTAAATAGTCTGGCCATCCAATGAACTCTAGGATCTGTCTTGACTTCCTAGTGTTGGGATTACAGGCATGCTATTATATCTGTCTTTTTACATGGGTGCTGGGATTATAGGTCCTCTCGCTTGAGCCAGAAGCACTTAACAGCTGTTTTCTAACCTCAGGATCAATCAATCACAGGATTAGTGTGTGTGTGTGTGTGTGTGTGTGTGTACAAAGCTTTACAGTTGAAATTGAATTATTCATGGAAAGTCCAAGGCCATTCTTCTGCAGTAAAATCCAAATGGTGACACTGCTCCCTGAGGCCTCTGGAGAGGCTGCAGTGAGTCCTGTGGTCTGTGTTGTCAGCAAATGGCAAAATTTGCTGAACAGAAACAGAAGAGCCAAACCAAATGACTCAGGAGGCACCATGGAGGCATGCTCTTCTCTCACCTGTGTAAAATTCGTAAAATAAGGATACTCGAGAAGAGTCAGTGTGGGTAAGAGACATAGACAGCAGAGTTACTTCTGCTGTTGACATCCTGTCTTTCAGGTCTATACTTTATGCATTTTTGTGTGATCAAAAGACATGGTATTTAAAAAAAAAAAAGACATGGTATCTCAGAACTTAAAATGAACAAAAGAGCCGGGCATGGTGACACACACTTTTAATTCCAGCACTTGGGAGGCAGAGGCAGGCCGATCTCTGTCAGTACAAGTCCAGCTTGGTCTACATAGGGAGTTCCAGGACAGCTGGAGCTATAGGGAGACCCTGTCCCAAAAAGACAGAAAAAAAAAAAAATGAGTGTAGAATAGTTCAATGAATCAATTAATATGGAAAAGTCATTTACCGAGCATAGGTAGTCAAGCATTGTCCTGGGAGGGGGACACAATGGTAAGCGTGCAGTCCTGTTCCCAGGGGCTCACAGTCTGAGGAGCAGACATGGAAAAGCATCTGACATAGTACAGGATGGAATGAATGAGATCTTTCCTCTTGCTTTCTATCCATTCTCTTCCTGCACACCTGCTGGATGCCTTAGGGACCACCTGCTTCAGCTACCGCTCCTGTGGCTTGAGCCCAGCATATTCAACTTCCTTCCCACTGGAGGCTTGCAATTCAAGCCTGACCAATCAGAGAAGTGGTATTTTCTTAGCCTGTGATTGGTTCAGAAGTAGGAACATAACTCTATCAAAATCAGTGAATTTCTTGTTGGTGTTGAGGAAAATGATGTTAGGATAGGATGCAGATCTGGAGCTCTGGGTTGCCGTATCACCGTTGCCTGAAACTGGAGCCCAATCAAGGTGGTAGCACCAAGCACAGAAGCCTGTTGGTGTTTCCCTTGGCAAGCACTGCAGTAAGCACAGCACTCACTGGCTTGTTCACTTTGCATCTCATCTCTATGACATTAAACTGAGTGGGTAGAAGGATCTACTAATAATTAAAAAATTTTTTTTAATTTAATTTTATTTATTTCTGTATGTGTATGAATGTACTGTCTGCATGCAAGTCTGTGCACCCGTGCCGCGGAGGTCAGAAGAGGGTCTCGGATTCCTCTGGAACTGGAGTTCTCCTGGAACTGGAGTTTCAGACGGTTTTCGGCTGCCATGTGGGTGCTGGGGATCGAACCCGTGTCCTCTGCAAGAGAGGTTGGCGCTCTTAACCGCTAGGCCATCTCTCCAGCCCGGATCTATTAATAATTAATGGAAGTCTTGGGCTATAATTCAGTTCTTAATCACGCCTCCAAACATTTTCCTTACAGCTTCTTGAGGGGAAAACATCTGTAAGATGACCAATGTGTTGTCTTAGCATCTTTAAAAATATTATTTTTATTTTATGTGTATTGCCTGCAAATATGTAAATGCACCTACCTGTATTGTGCAATACCCAAGGAGATTAGAAGAGGGCGTTGGAGCCCCTGGAACTGGAGTTATGGATGGTTGTTAGCCACTATGTGGGTATTGGGAACCAAACCTGGGTCCTCTGCAAGAGCAGCCAGGGCTCTTAACCATTTCTCCAGCCCATCTCCTCAGCATCTTGACCAGTGCATTCACATAGAAAGTGCTCTCACATCTTTCTGGATTGCATGCATGTCTGTGGTGGTTCACAGGAAGAGGTTCAGGAGGAAGAGCAGAGCACTTATTCAGGTGTGGCCAAGATGACTTTGCAGTGTCAGCACAGAACACATAATATGCCTGGAGGAGAGAATGTGGGGTTGAGTCAACAGAGAGGTCAGAAATGCAAATGTCTCCTGCCCTCACTTTCCTTCTCCCCTCCCTTCCCCTCCCCTCCCCTCCCTCCTCCCCTCCCCTCCCTCCTCCCCTCCCCTCCCTCCTCCCCTCCCCTCCCCTCCTCCTCCCCTCCTCCCTCCCCTCCTCTCCTCTCCTTTCTTTTTTTCTTTTTCTTTTTCTGAGACAGGGTCTCCTTGTAGCTTCCAGCTGACCCTGGAACTCTCTGTGTAGATCACACCAGCCATCGTGCCTGGTATCCAAGAAATAATTTAGTGACTCTTGCTATGTAGGTATTTAGGTATAAAATATGCATTCATGGTGGGACTGGTGGCACACACTTTTAATCCCAACACTTGGGAGGCAGAGGCAGGTAGATCCCTTTGAGTTGTGAGTTCAAGGCCAGCCTGATCTCCAGGGTGAGTTCCCGGCCACCCTGGTCTACAGAGTGAGTTCCAGGCTAGCTGGGGCTACAGGGAGAACTTGTCTCAAAAGCACCCCCTCAAAAAGATAGGCATACATTACTAATAATAAATCACAAAGAAATTTGTTTTACAAATTCTTTGGTATATGTATTGTAAGGTTATGGCACGCTCCCCCCGAAATGAAAAGCCACAAGGTCTGAGTTCTTCGGAGCAAAGTTTAATTCAGAGTAGCCGGGGCTAGGCTTAGGGGAGAGGTAGAGCCAAACCCAGAATGGTGTCTGGCTTGGGAATTTAAGGGAGAAGGTGGGGATGGGATTCAGGGGGAGTGGGGGTGGGTCGGAGTCTGGAATCTGGCTTCCGAAGGGTGAGGGGCGAGGTGGAAGATTCCTGAGTAATCAGGGGTGGCCTGCTTTAGCATAACCAAAGGCCATGCCTGGTAGAGCAGGTTTTGGACCTCCGGTCTTAGGTGTCTCTGCATTCCAATGGGCTTCTGGAGCTCACACCCTGACATTCCAGCCTTTTGTTCCTATAGGAAAAAGGGCGAAGTTCTGACTTCTGTATCTGCTTCAGAGCTGGACAGGGGCGAAGTTCTGGGGGAACAGCTGTCAGGCTGGAGGGTTAGAGTCCAGTTTTTCATTTTGGCTGCTTGGGGTACTCTGCCCGGTGGGTTTGGTCCAGATCGATAGTGGCCAGTACTTAGTGGATGTTTTCTCTGCAACTGAAAGGACAAGCTGGTTGAGTCTTACATGAGTATACCAGTGCAGGGACTTCACAGTATAAACAGGGGGCTACAGGGTGCATTAGTAATTGGAGGGTCCCAGTCTAGGGAATGCAGAGGGAAAAAGGATGAGGAATTGGAAAAAGTTCTAGTACACAGAGCTCTAGAATGAGGGCCAGTTTTAATACATGGGGCTCCAGAATGAGAGCCATAACCATGAGAATATAAAAGGTGGTATTTTCTGGCATGACACATTAGATCTGTCATCTATCTCTGAGATATTTTCTAACATGACACAGTAGATCTCTCACCTATTTCTCTGATAATACTTCTTTAGATTACAGTCTCCTGTTGGGGTGTTTAAAACCACACAGTTAACTCAGATAAATGAAGTTTGTTTTGGTGTTAAGGTCAGTAGAGGTTCTGGTCCTTAATGGGTCACTCAGGCCTTGTGCCTGGCTCTCTTCACCAGTTCCATCTATGCGAGGACAAGGTCAGGCCTTGCTTGACCAGAGCTTCCCTTTGAAGCATGAGGAGTCTCTCCTCTATATGGACTTTCCTCCTTTGACTGGACACTGGCAGGATGAAGTCCCTTTAAGTGAATCTCCAAGACTTCCCTGGCTCGGGATGACTGGTGACTCGCTGCCACAGGACATGCACAAAGTTGCGGATGCAGGACCCTAGGACCCAAGTCGACCTCAGAGGGTGGGGGCCAAAATATTGTCCCATCAAATCCCTCTTGCCAAATCAGATTAGAGCTTTAAGTGTGGTTGCTAAACCTCCAAGAGGATTGTTTGAATTAATTTGGTACATTAATTACCATACAACTCCTAAGTAAAACTTGAACATTGACTTAAGCACTGTTAATAAATTCTTAATTGCTGTGGCAAAAATATTCTGACTAATAATAAAAGCTCATGGTAGGAGCCTGGTAGTGGCTGTAGCACAGGCTAGGAAAGGATGCTATTTACTGGCTTGTGTTGCTGGCTCATATTCAGCCTATTGTATACAATATAGAAATATCTGGCCAAGAATGGCATTGCCCACAATGGGCACAGGCCAGTCCAATTAAGGCAATTATTGAGGTTTCTCAGCTCAGGTGTATCAAGTTGACATTAAACCTATGCAGTAAGTCCTACAATTTGTTCTTTAAGGTCTATGAAGGTCATTTAAGTACTCAAAGTACAATGATTTAAACCATGCAAGGCAAAAGTTTCTAACAACATAGGCCATGAAACAAACCCAAGATAATAAAGGGGTTAAAAGTACCTTCTCAAATGAAGGCCATGTCACTTGTCCCCAGATTTTGAATTATAGCTTTGAAAAGGAAAAGGAAGGGGGGGAAATTGTCACATACCAGCATCAGACAGGAAATGCTTAGGACTCACCCAAATTGGTTACATTCGGACAGTCCATGTGGTCACTGGAAGTAAAACCTAATTTCTCTTAAAAATATTAAAAGTAACATGTGCAAAGTATAACAGATATATAAAACAATTTTAGTATGTATGGGTAACTCTATATATGTCTGTTTCACTTGAGGCTGTAACTAGGTATATAGTACCTGGTAGGTGGAACACAATTTCTTGTATATGCCATAATTACATTATAGAATTCTTAAAAGTGAACAGTACTTCATGCATACACACATAAATAAGGTTCTAATAAATACATTTGGCGATGACACTTTGTAAAGGTTGTGCTAAGCAAAGGCACATGCATTGTAATCATACAGATAGATCTTAATATGCTGTTTAACAATGTCATACACACATATTTATGCACACATTCCTTTAAGAGATTTTATCCTAGCAGTTGTATTGAACCATCATATGCATTGGAAAAAACACCTTTAGAAACATTATTTAAAAACATGCAGCTCTGATTAATTGTGCTGCCAAGGCTAAGATGACATCTTGCACCTTTGGTTTTAAAACTATGATCTTATTGAAATACTTTAACAAGTGATGGAAAACAGAATTATATATAATAATTAAAGAACTGACAATATCAAAGGTACTTAGGCTATTTCATTGGAGGGAAGGGATTGCAGGGGAAGCAATGTGTCACTGTCCAAGTACCAGAGTATGAATGAATCCACGGATTTTTTAAAAGTGTTCTCTGGTCAGAAGGACGGTGGCATAGCACAGGAGAGAAAAAAAAAAGTGTTAGTGAACCCGTAAGGGTCAAAAAATCAGGTCTTCAGACGTCTGGAAACAAGAAAAAACTGGAAGAGAAAAATTTTAGTTGTAATACCCGTGGAAAAATACTTTGGACAGAGAAAAAATAAAACCTTCAGATAAACAGTGTAGAAACCTAGGAACCCAGGTTCAAATCAGGCCTTTGAAAAAAAAAAAAAATTTAGAGGCATGCCAAAAGTAAACTTAATTTAATTTTACTATTTATTAAAGATGAAAGTGTATTTGCATACTAATGAGGTAGATTGTACTTATTTATTTTTATATACAATGAAATGTTGGCTAAATATTTGATACTTTGTGATATTAAGCATCTTCAACACTTAGAGTTGAATATTTTGATTAAAAAAATTTTTTTTAATTTATTTGTTTTCATATGTGTATGAATGTACTGTCTGCATGTAGGTTTGTGCACCCATGCCGTGCAATGCTGCGGAGGTCAGAAGAGGGTGTCAGGTTCCCCTGGAACTGGAGTCAAAGATGGTTCTCAGCTTCCATGTAGGTGCTGGGGATTGAACCCGGGTCCTCTGCAAGAGCAGTTGGCGCTCTCAACTGCTAGGCCATCTCTTCAGCCCCTATTTTGATTTTTATAATAGGGCTGAGAACACCACCTTGCATAAAATGGAGAACAAAATAGCAGAAGTATGTTTAGAGATACTTCAGAAATTTGGGGTATTTCAGTTTTAAAACATTTTTTAAATTTTATTTATTTATTTTTGGTCTTTTTGAGACAGGGTCTCCCTGTAGCCCCAGCTGTCCTGGAACTCGCTCTGTAGACCAGGCTGGCCTTGAACTCACAAAGATCTGCCTGCCTCTGCCTCCCAAGTGCTAGGATTAAAGGCGTGTGCCACCACACCCGGCAAATTTATTTTTTATGTGTATGAGTATACTGTTTGCATGTAGATTGGTGCGCCCGTGTCATGCAATGCCGTGGAGGTCAGAAGAGGGCGTCAGATTCCCCTGGAACTGGAGTTAAAGATGGTTCTTAGCCGCTATGTGGGCACTGGGAATCGAACCCGAGTCCTCTGCAAGAGCAGTGGGCACTCTTAACTGCTGAGCCATCTCTCCAGCCCTGGGAATTCAGTTTTAATCCTAAACCAAAATTTATTGAATGGCTTTTAAAAAAAATTTAAGCTATCAACTCAAACAACATTTTTTAAAAAAATAAACATTCTAATACAATACAATCCACATAGATAGTAATTGAGGAACTTATAATAATGAAGACCATCGGTAGGAAAATATTAGAGGTCTTTGTTTTAATTCAACCATGATGTTTCTGTAAGAGTAGAAACCTTGGTATGTGTAGTGAAAACTCTGCAGTTCAACATACGTAGTCTTGAAGCCCAGCTTAGGCTGGTGTTCACTGACTGGCCTTGAGAAGTTAATGGCATCAGGGTGCAAAGAGCATACACTGCGTTTTCAGAACCAAGGCTGTGACGAAGTCATGATATGCAACATAGGTAAGCCTTGCCAGAAACTCCTTGGATTGATTATGTGATTGATCTCGAATTAATCGTTGTCATTGTGCATTCAAGAGCCTTTTACTGCTGGTAACATTTTTCACAACCTCCACATTCAGGTATCCTACCCCATACCTGACCCGCAGTTTATGAAACTGTTCTAACTAATCCAGTTCTTTGGGTTAACAGACTCATCCCCATGATAACAGCCCGATTCACTCACTGGCTCATACTCTCATGACCTAATCATCTCTCTCTCTCTTTTAAAAAATTTTTTGACAGGGTCTCCCTAGTCCCAGCCTGCCTAGAACTCACTATGTAGACCAGGCTGGCCACGATCTCTTAGAGATCTACCTACCTCTGCATCCCATGTTTGGGGAGGGGGGATACATTCAAACCTTAGCAATGTGGTAGTGCTTATCATTCAGGGTCAATTGTGAGTTCCAGTCATGCTACTTATTAATTCTAAAAGTTTGACCAAATCTTTGAATTTAGAGGTCTCAAGCTTTTTACCTATAAAATGAGTATAATTGACCTATCTTCAGGCATGATTTTGAGAATGAACTGAATTACTGATTGCATATGGGTAATTATTACTGATTTATTACCATTATTACCAATTTATTACTGATTTTCAGTAGACAGAATAAATATTTAAGACCAAAATTTTTTTTTAATTTTTAAAATTTATTTCTGTATGTGTATGAATGTACTGTCTGCATACAAGTCTGTGCACCCGTGTCGTGCAATGCCGCGGAGGTCAGAAGAGGGTGGTGTCGGATTCCCCTGGAACTGGAGTTCTCCTGGAATTGGAGTTTCAGAAGGTTCTCGGCCACCATATGGGTGCTAGGGATCGAACCCGGGTCCTCTGTAAGAGCGGTCGGCTCTCTTAACTACTAGGCCATCTCTCCAGCCCCCAGACCAAAATTTTTATAACCATTATTATTTGAAAATAATTGATTTCAAGATAAAACTAAATACATGATGATTCTTGCATTTATTTGAATTTGAGCATTTGTATTTGTGAATTTGAATTGGACTTAAAAAAAAAAATCAGGCCTGTTTTTGTTTTGTTGTATGCCTGCTTTTTTGCCTAAGCTACTTATGCAAATGAATAACCTCAGAGACAATGTTTTAGTTCTCTGCCAACCAGGCTGGAGCTCTCCAGGAAGCCCTCCCCTCCCCCACCGGTCGCAGGGCATCTTTCACCCTTTGTAACCAGAAGCTTGCATTGTTTCTTGTCTTTCTAAAATTTTTTTCTGATTTTATTTATGCATTAAGTTTTGATGTTGGAGATTTTTAGTTAGATTTAGTTCTGGTGCCTGAAAGTTCAACATTTCTGAAGATTTTCCTCCCAAACCACAACTGCATTTGGCAGCAAAGAAGCGGAGGGATGAATGCAATTCCATGTTGCTTGGTTATAGATAGGGAGATGCTGGCAGAAATTTGCAAGCATTTGCATATATACAATTGTCTGTCTGATGTTTGCTTCTCTCCTCCTCTCCCCTCTGTTCTCTTTGTGCAGTGAATTACCAATACAAATACAGATAATGAAATTTCTGATCCTAGCCTGCAAAGCAGATGTGCATTTTGGAAGGTATCTGGGGAAAAATGAATAGGTTCTCTTGCTCTTGTTGCTTTATCCAGACAGGGCAACGAAGGGGAGAAAGTAATTACGAGGACTTGTCTTTGAAGGTAGCGTGAGTGGCACTGACAGGGTTTCTTTTCAGGGAATCTTGTAGAGATGCTATTTTCTGGTTAATAGCAATAGGTATGATTCCTGGAAATGGTTTATGGATTAAATGTGTGCTCAGCAGATGGGACACTGTTGGGAGAAAGCGGTAGAAGTCCTGTCCTTGTGGTTTCAGAACAGATTGGGTCTGAGGGTGGTGAAAATTGCCCCCAGCTTGAGGCATCCCCCTCCTGGGGCTCGCCTGAAGAGAGGAAAGCATCTTCTGTAAATCACTGTGCCTCCGGAAAAAGACAGTTCCTTAAGCAGAAGCATGACTGGTTTGGGCAACTAGATGTGATGGCTGTGCTTAGATGACAACAGCATCAACACCGTCTCTGATTTCGGAGAATGGATTAGCTGTTGGAAGGGTCCTTTAAGACCAGAGTTGGAAAACAAGCTTAATGGAATTCTTTTTAGGGTAGCAAACATTTTCTTCTACCTATATACTTGTGGTAGAGCTGAAGGTAATACTCTGGTAAGCACAAAACAAAAATTAAGGCTTTGCTTTCTGTTTTGTGGGGAGAGGGTTTAAGACAGGTTCTTGTTATGTAGCCCAGGCTGCCCTTGAACTTGTCATCCTCCTGGTTCAGCATCCCAAGTGCTGGGATACAGACCTATACACTGTGCCCAGCTTTAAACTCATGCTTCCTTTAAAAATATTTTATTCGTTATCTTTATTTTATATGTATGTGTGCTTTGCCTGCATATATGTAAGTGCACTTGTGTCATGCATTGCCCAGGGAGATCTGAAGAGGGTGTTGGATTCCCCTGGAACTGGAGTTTTGGATGGAAATCAAATTTGGGTCCTCTGTAAGAGCAGCCATTGTTCTTAACCACTGAGCTGTCTCTCCAGCCCCATGCTTTCTTTTTTATACCAATAATTAAAAAATTTTAAATTACTGTGTGTGTATATGGCGTGTGTGTGTGTGTGTGTGTGTGTGTGTGTGTGTGGTGTGGTGTGGTGTGGTGTGGTGTGGTGTGGTGTTGAATACTATGGTATGCATGTGGAAATTAAGGAAAACATTGTGGAGTTGGTTCTTTCCACCTTTACATGGGTCCCAGAGATTGAGAGATTGAACTCAGGTTACCAGGAATGCTGGGCAAGTCCCTTTACCTGCTGATCCATCTCACCAGCCCAATCCATGCTTTCTTTCTTTCTTTCTTTCTTTCTTTCTTTCTTTCTTTCTTTCTTTCTTTCTTTCTTTCTTTCTTTCTTTCTTTCTTTCTTTCTTTCTTTCTTTCTTTCTTTCCTCTCTCTCTTTTTTTTTTTTTTTTTTTGGTCTTTTTGAGACAAGGTCTCCTTGCAGCCTCAGCTGTCCTGGAACTCCCTAGATAGACCAGGCTGGTCTTGAACTCACAGAGATCTGACTGCCTCTGCCTCCTGAGGGCTGGGATTAAAGGCACGCTCGGCTCCATGCTTTCTTAAAGAAGTATACACACAAAGAAGTTTTAATTGTCATTGGACTATATAATTTATAGCATAATGTGATCATCTTTGATTCCAAAAAAATTCATGGTGACTCTTCTTTTAAAATCATTTTCTATGTTACCTATTGTGGACCTTTTATCATATATCATGTGGTAAACCCAAATTCTGTTTGTCTGAACAGGTTTCTAAACAACCTATTTGTGCTGACAGCTTGTAGGAAAAGAATAAATATTTGCTTTTTATTTCATGTAAATATTGCATGCTGTCAAACAAGACGGGTTTAAAGAGGCTAAGATTTTTATCTTTCATAGCTCGCTAAGGGACAGCTAATCTATAGCAGAAATCATTTTAAATATAGAACTGCTGTGTGAAAAATATAGACCTCCCACTGGTTGAGATAACATTAGTAGAAAAAAATTTAACTGAAAAAGGTTATGAAATGTTTATTTTGTCATACAGCTTAAAATATGTTGGGAATAGAATAAAAAGAGAGCAATGGTTTAGAGACTGTTCTAACAGCTATGACTCTATTGGAAATTGGTTTACTGGCATTATAACATTTTAAATAGACACATATGAAATGACGTAACTTAACACTTAGAACTAAGTAACATAACCAAACCAAACCAGCAAGAACATTATTTTGGAATGCAGAAATGAGTGCTATGGAGGAACACACAGGGCCTCCGTGAGTTCTCCGCTTCCTTTCAATTCTTTTGTGGCCTATCCTTTATGGTCCATCATGACACAGGGAAAGTTTTGAAGGTAGAGTTGCAGTTTTGTGGCAAAGAATGAAGGAGAGATCATTTCCCTTAAAAGTAAAAACAATGTCAGTCCAGTCATGCAATGTTGGACTACACACGGTGAGGGTTTAAGCTAGTATCTGAATTTCATTTGCAGATATAGCATGGACTGGTTTGAGCTGGAATATTCATCATGTGCCCTACTGCTTCTGTTTGGATTCATGCTGTCTGCCATCTTTAGGGGTTGTGGCCTGCCTTCCCTGGGGCTCATTTCCTGTTTCACTAAGCCTACAATGCAAAGCTACTGGGCATGTCAGCTGCCCTGCTACCTGACTGGCGTGACTGGCATTCCCCTTTCCATTGTACCATGAAGAATTAACTGTTGGGTACTGTCAACAGCCTTATATGACACACTTTATAACACAGAAGAATTTTAATAAGGCCTCCAAGGGGCCTGCTGCCTGCCATCTTTAGAGGGAAGGTTTGCTGCAGAGTATGTACATGGAAGCTCCCAGGAGAAGGCTGTTGCAAATGCCCCCACGGAGAGGAACCTGTGTCATCCCATTTTATTTTCTACCTGTCACCACAGCCCTCGCCTGATTCTGACAGGCTGCTCTTTCCTCTTGTAGCCAGTGCTGCTTAATGTCATTTTCTTGGTTGAACATCTTTATTTCTGACTTGTTACAAACCATTAACTAGTTTCCAGGTTTCAATGTCCTGGCTACTTTTGACTAGTAAGTCATTTGGCATAACAAGGTTTTCCTTTATCTTCTCGCTAAAGCAGATCTCTACAAGAAATGATCAATGTTGCAATTTTTATGAGTCCTAGCAGATAGGAAGTGCCTGTCATCAGATGCAAGGCATCTTTTCTGAAAGCATATTCTAGTTCAGATAATAGAACCTGACAGACACCCTATGTACTATTACAGTGTCTGAAGAAGGCTTCCAATAATTTAAGTGAAAAGCAGAAGATTTTACAAATATACTTGCTTATGATGGTTTCAAATAAACATAAAAATATTGTTTTTAATTTGATTTCCTAGGTGAAATGTTTCTACACATAAACTTCCTTGGGTATGTTTTGAAAAGCATTAAACAGCTGTCAGTCTCCATAAACACACTTTTAAGCTGTTAGTTGTATGTAGCATGACTAAAATGAAAACTGGCTGCTTTGGGCGCTGATGTTAAAAATAATCTATATAGACACAGAGCTTGTGACATACTGCTGAAGCATTAGAAAATGCAGGCTTTAGTTTTCTGTTTGCACAGGGTTACATATAAAAATTAATGGAACTGAAACTCAAATCCTTTTCTGAATTACTCTGTATTATTAAGGTTTTAAAAGTATACTCTTAGGCTGGGTGTGGTGGCGTACGCCTTTAATCCCAGCACTTGGGAGGCAGAGGCAGGTGGATCTCTGTGAGTTCAAGGCCAGCCTGGTCTACATATCGAGCTCCAGGACAGCTGGGACTAAAGGGAGACCCTGTCTCAAAAAGACAAAAAAAAAAGTATACTCTTTTAAATACCCAAATGCTATGAACATGTTTAATAATGAAACATCACATTATTTAAAACCTACATAGGAATATGTATTTATTATTTCCTAATGAATGTTCTAAGGAGGTTTCAAAAATCAGTTATTGACCTAGTGAGTCTACTAGCAGGACTCTTTCTCAGTGAAATAGGTCAGAAAATTCATAAGTGATTTTCAATGGCTAGGGCATTTTGTTGTTGAGATAGGGTTTTGCTGTGTAGCTCAGGCTAGCCTTGAAAGCCCAATCCTCCTGCTTCAGCCTCCTAAGTGCTGGGAATATGGGCTGGCATTATTTTTGCTTATGAAAAAAATTCTGAGAGTACTGAGCACTGGATTGGAAAGGGTATAAGTAAATGAGCCACTGTGTATTTTACAAGATGAACAGTATTCTTTTAAAAGTGAGCAGCAGGGCTGGAGAGATGGCCTAGCGGTTAAGAGCGCCGACCGCTCTTACAGAGGACCCGGGTTCGATCCCCAGCACCCACATGGCGGCTGAGAACCGTCTGAAACTCCAATTCCAGAACTCCAGTTCCAGGGGAATCCGAGACCCTCTTCTGACCTCCGCGGCATTGCACAACACGGGTGCACAGACTTGCATGCAGACAGTACATTCATACACATACAGAAATAAATAAAAATAATAAAAAAAATTAAAAAAAATAAATAAAAATAAATAAAAGTGAGCAGCAGAGGGATGTGCTGGTAAGCAAGCGTATCCTTGATATTCTGCTGAGTAGAAGAGCAAGCTGCAGCAATGGTCAGTGCCATACCACTTAAGAGAACAGAAGGAACTCTTGTTCCCCACCTCCTCTGTTCCTGCACAAACATGGGAAACACTCTGGAGACACAGCCCCTGGGGCAGACAACCTCTGGGTATGAAGACCAGAAGGAACAAGGAGGAAGAGCTGGTTTTTGTTTTATAACACCCATCCTGTTTGAATTTAGATTCTGTACTATTATGGACACTATGAATTAACAACCTGATTAAATAATTATTTTAAGAGGAAATTTCCATGTTATAGAAAGGATCAGATGAAAAGAGATAAATGCACAGGACATTTCTAACAAAGAAGTGCAGCTTCCTTGCAGCCAACTCTGACACTTTGAGCATTTGTGTCTCTTTAGGTATTTTAACAACCCCAAAGCATGGGTTCACATGCTGTCAGCTTCTAGTCTGTGTCATCTTAGGCAGCAGCCATGGTCCTCCATTGGTTTCCTGGTGCTGTATTTCAAGCCAGCTCATAAATTATTAATTGTACATGTGTAGGTCAGAGGCACACTGACCCTGACAATCATTCTATAATATTCTCTCTTTAGCACTCAAAGAGAAGAGAAGGGAGTAATCAATATGCAACATTAGAGGTACATTTCATATAGATACGGTGCGTGCACTGAAGAAAAAAAGAGTTGGATCTTTACAAAAACCTGTCAGCCTGGCATTAATCTTGTATTATGAATAATGTGGCTATCTATGAATCTTTAATATTTTTAAATGATGAAATCGTATGGTATGCTCTACCAAAGCAAATCTGATAATATGTGAGTTAGTTTGATCAATGAAGATGTTGATATACATGACTAAAATACCTTAAACCTAGCTCATGAAAGTGGAAAAACAACATCTCTAATTTGACCTCAGGGTAAACTTGGAGCCCAAAGAAATTGAATTCTACCATTGCCTATAATGCCTAGAAATTATTCTTTAAATAAGCCAATTGCTTAATAAAAATATTGTTTGGTTAAAACCATCATCCCATAAGACAATAAATCTCTGGTGAAATACAACTAGCAACCAATATGATACTGGTTTGTAGCCCATAATAAAAACCTCATTTGAAAACCAACAAACACCCAGATTTGTATTTTATATGATACACCAGTGCCTGTGAAAGATTATGAATCCAGTGGTTTGTTGAAATGCTGCTATGTTCATTTTTTCCATGAAGTAATCTTGGACCAATTTATTCCAGGTTTAATTTTTGATGAAAGTAAAGGCAGAGTGAGAACTTTGCTTATGAAATTTGCCTAATGAAGAAATTTTCATCAGTGCTTGTTGAACTGAAGATAAAAATATAGTTTGTTTCTACAGATTTGGGGAGAATTAACATGTATCTGATTGTTAATATTTGATTCTTGCTTAATTATTTATGATATCAAGGAATGAATCTGTCAAGTAAATAATGAAATGCGTACACGCGGCATATGTAATTAGGTTAGGTGCATAAATCCAAAGTGTTCGCTTTAGAGTTGTCAGTGCAAAATTTATTAATAATGAGAAATGTTAAGTGAAGAAAGTTCCTAACACATTCTACCTCATTAGTGGGGATCATGGCAATTGGTGGTCAAAGAAGAAGAAAGAGGAGGAGGAGGAGAGGAAGAAGAAAAGTGGTGGTTAGGCTTAATTTCCTTAGCTGTGCTTTAATGGTTTGAAGATCTTAGTGAATTGGAGCACACTTTAGTTCCTCCTGTTTAGAGATAAATAACCTGAACAAATGGCTTGTGGGTTTGAATGAATGCTGCAGATGGAAGAGGTCCTTGCTGAGAAAAAAATAGAGGCTCCAGGGCTTCTTTTTTATTTTTTTTAATTTTATTTATTTTTATGTGTATGAATGTACTGTCTGCATGTAGGTCTGTGCACCCATGTCGTGCAATGCCAAGGAGGTCAGAAGAGGGTGTCGGACTCCCCTGGAACTGGAGTTAAAGATGGTTCTCAGCTGCCATGTGGGTGCTGGGGACTGAACCCCGGTCCCCTGCAAGAGCAGTTGGCTCTCTTAACCACTAGGCCATCACTCCAGTCCCTCCAGGGCTTCTAAATCTAAACATTGATGGTAGGGGGATCCAAGTAATATTTGAGAATTAAAAACCTATTCTTTTGGCGTGGGGATACAGCTCAGTGGTTGAGCACTTACCCTGTATGTGCAAGGCCCTAGGTTCCATCCCAGCACCACAAAACAAAAGTAAACAAAACCTTTTCTTCTTATGACTGAAATGTCAGAATCTTACCTTAAGATTTGGCTTCATACCCACGTCGAGGGTGAGAAGGTGGTTAGCAATGCATTTTTACCCACACACTTCTGTTTAGTTTTCCTCATTCTTCATAGGTAGAACTAGATTGAGATCAAGAGCCTGCCAAGTATGCCCTTGAGCTCTGGGTTTGAAGAGATGCTGGAACCAGTGAGACTCCCAAGGCAGAGGAGACCCTCAAGAACCTGTAGGTAAGGAGAGCACGTAGAGGATGGATCCCTAGGTATGATGGGCTGGAGATTAGAGGACACACTCTGTCCCCAGGGGGCAATGTAAGTCCTGCCCTTGCAGAGATATGGCCAAGTAGGTGATATTACCTCAAGTTAAGGATATGATGTGATCAGCTGGTTAGAGTGAGTTCTGTTCTTAAAATTAACCATCAAAAGCATTGTCTGACATAGGACCAACAAGAAAACAAAGTAATGTGATCACACTCTGACATTAACTAGCACAACTTCCAGAAAGCTCCTCTAAACTCCGGGGTCCCATTTTCTTCCCTGGCTTTAATGGTTTCTGATTCACAGAGATGGGGTAATAGTACATCAGATTCCATGTAAGCAATTCATGGGGGTTTTGAAATCAAGGGGAGAGAGAGAGAGAGAGAGAGAGAGAGAGAGAGAGAGAGAGAGAGAGAGACTGACTCTACATGAACACTGTTACTTGACTCTTGTTATAGAAGCAGCTATACATTTGCTAAGTATTGCTGAGACCAAACACTAAGTAAGTAACAGTATTTAATGGCTCCATATGTGACAAATGAGAAAGGTTTGTTAGAAAAAGTCAGTCTGGAGCTGGAAGGATCGCAGTATTTAAACAGGTGAAGATGGAGTTCAAGGTCAGACTGGAGAATGTGGACATCCAACATAGTGTGACATGGGAGAGGACATGCTAGAGAATGTGGACATCCAACATAGTGTGACATGGGAGAGGACATGCTAGAGAATGTGGACATCCAACATAATGTGACATGGGAGAGGACATGCTAGAGAATGTGGACATCCAACATAGTGTGACATGGGAGAGGACATGCTAGAGAATGTGGACATCCAACATAGTGGGACATGGGGAGGACATGCTAGAGAATGTGGACATCCAACACAGTGTGACATGGGGGAGGAGATGCTAGATGATGTGGACATCCAAAATAGTGTGACATGGGAGAGGACATGCTAGAGAATGTGGACATCCAACATAGTGTGACATGGGGGAGGACATGCTAGAGAATGTGGACATCCAACATAGTGTGACATGAGAGAGGAGATGGGGTGCAGACAATATGGTTTGGGTGGTGGTAGACAAATAAGCTGGATTAGGCAAAGGCCGGGAGGATCTTAAAGGTTTCTCTTAGGAATTTGGGTTTCTTCCTTGGCAGTGAGAAACAATTGTTTGAAGTAGTCATGGCTTGCCTCCAAATGAATTAACAGAACAAATAGTGCCTGTTTTGTACACTTTTGCTCACTTCAATGAAAATGTGCAGGATTTTAATGAAACAACAAAATCTTTAAAAAAGTTATTTTGAGACATGGCCTTGCTATGTACCCTGACTCATTATGTAACCTTTAATGTGTAATTGGGCAAATTTCCACAATGGGCACTTTTCTGCCTGGTTTTTCTATGGTTACCAAGTGTGAGGTACACATCAACCAGCTGAGGAATGAGATGGCTTCTTAGGACAAGAAAGTATATTCCAGAACCCATTGTCAGATGTCTCTTCAAAAAGTCAGTGTTGGTCAGCACTGGTCACCTTGGGGAGGGTTGGTCCTGACAGATGCAGACAACTTGCATTGATCCCTGGCCAGAGGGAGAGGGGGAGGAATGGGCACAGTGAGCTGGCAGGACCCAGAAAGAAGGGCTCAAAGAAAGAAACTTTGCAGTCTTTGGGAGCATACCCCCTTCCTAGCTGGGTTACCCTGGGCTCCTTTCCAGGCTTAGCTAAACTGCAATTTCCAAGAGACCAATAATAGGTTGTGTGGCAAATACCATGTAGTTAAAGCAGGTGACAGTGCCTTGCTATATCCTTAGAAGATATGCAGTTATTTTAGTGCTGCTGTTGTTGCTGCTGGTGGTGTCCTTATTAGTAAGAATGACTTAACTTATGGGGCTGGAAAGATGGCTCAGTGGTTAAGAGCACCGACTGCTCTTGCAGAGGACCCGGGTTCGATTCCCAGCACCCACATGGCGGCTAAAAACCGTCTTTAACTCCAGTTCCAGGGGAATCCACCACCTTCTTCTGACCTCCGCAGCATTGCACAGCACGGGTGGACCTACCTACATTCAGACAGTACACTCATACACATAAAATAATAAATAAAATAAAAAAAGAGAATGACTTAACTTCCCCCCCCCCCCGTGGGGTTTGCCATAAGGAGGAGGGGACTTCTCGCTAAGAGGGGGGTCCTCTCTTTTCTATGGGCCAAAGAAGAAAGGCTCTTGTAAATACAGCTTTCCCTCCTGCATACACCTCCTGCCTCAGTTTCCTTTCTTGAGGCACTCAGCCAGGGCTGGGATTTAAGAGGTGGGTCCTGCAAATGCCACAGCGGCATCTTGGTGGCAGTAGGACCTGAGGTGGTGGGCACGTTTCCTGCCCTTGCTTGCTCAGAACCAGAGCTAGCCCCCCCCCCCCCCCCCCCCCGCGGCTCCGGGGGTGATGACCCTGGGCCTGGGCAGACTAGCCACCAGGATTCAAGGTTAGGTACCGAATCACTCACTGCTCTATTTAATGCTCTTTTCTCCTCATTCACGGTATTCATGGATGAGTCAAGAGTACCGGGTGACACTGCCGAGCGCTCTGGGTGGGCAACGTCCCGATTGGCAGCTTTGCCCACCGGCCTGGGGAGGAAGCGCCCGGGGCCGTTCATTATTCAGGGCCGGGCGCTCCGGCGCGGGTGGCGGCTCCCGGGGCCCGAGCACGCAGCCGGCGGCGGAACCGGGGCAGGCGGCCGAGACACGCCAGCCATTTGCATTCCCCGGCAGTCATTTTTATATGCGGAGGTAATGAAGTTGTCAGCGGCGTCCCGAGTGTGGCAGAGCCTGATATTCAAATCGCCTTGCATTTCGCCTCCCTCCCGCGCCGCCCTCGCCGCCCGAGAGTCCCGGGATCGCCCCGCCCCCGTCCGGTCCCATCCTGTCCTGCCAGGCCGCTTCCCGGCGTCTTTGTCTCGCTCTCTTCTCTCTCCTCCCTCGGCGTCTTTGTCTCGCTCTCTTCTCTCTCCTCCCTCCTTTTGTGTCTGGCGAGACTCAGCGCTAAAGAGCAGCCCTACTCCCAGGTCCAGGGAGCACCCGTGACCCCGCGACCCCGGGGATGCACACAGGCTCTGCTCTTCAGGCAGCCAGAAGTCCACCTTCACAATGAACACCACTCTGTCCTGGTCCACTTCCTCGGCAGCCCAGCCGTCTCTGACCTCCTTCAGCATCAACTCCAAGAAAGATGACCTAATCCTGGTGTTATCAGTAGGGCCTAAAGACCCTCCTCCTGTCTTTCTGAATGCCTATTTATGGGCATTTTTATGATTTAGCCACTCAGGCTGCTAAGAAAAGACTGGGGCAGCGTTGGTAAGAAAATGAGTGGATGGGTTGAAGAGGTGGCTCAGTGGTTAAAAGCACTGGCTACTTTTTTTTTTTTTGTATATGTATGAATGTACTGTCTACATGTAGGTCTGTGTACCCGTGTCGTGCAATGCAATGCCGCGGAGGTCAGAAGAGGGTTTCAGATTCCCTGGAAGGTCAGAAGAGGGTCTCAGATTCCCTGGAACTGGAGTTCTCCTGGAACAGGAGTTCTCCTGGAACTGGAGTTGGAGTTACAGACGGTTCTTAGCCGCCATGTGGGTGCTGGGGATCGAACCAGGGTCCTCTGCAAGTGCTCTTAACCGCTAGGCTATCTCTCCAGCCCCGAGCACTGGCTACTCTTGAAGAAGACCCAAGTTAAATTCTCAACACCCACATGGCGGCTAACAACCGTCTGTAACTCCAGTTCCAGGGGCTGCAATACCTTCTGACCTCTGAGGGCATTGCATGACAGGGGTGCACCTACCTACAAGTAGGCAATACACTCATGCACATAAAATAAGAAAACAATAAAATATTTTAAAAAGAAAGAAAGAAAATGGGTGGAAAGACAGGCACACTTGCATAGAGACAGACGGAAGCCTCTGCTATTCGTTTTCCCACGCTGTGATGGCTGGCTGCTCACCAGCATGTCCTGACCACCTGGGGCCTGTGGTGTGGTCAGGCCAAATCCCTCTGTGGACTGTAAAGGAGATGCAGTGTGTAAAGGATGCAAACTGACTCAGTAACCATTTTACAGTGCTGATTGGTTATTGAAGGATCATATTTTGGATATAGTGAGTGAAATAATACATAGTATTATCATCAATTAACTGTTTCTTTTTCTTTAAGCTATGTGGCTGTGAAGAACGTTTAAAGTTATGTATGTGGCTCACATTCTGTTTCTGTTGGAGGCTGAAGACCCAAGGACCTCTCTCTCTAGCTCTAATTATACCCACTCACTTTACTCTGTAGCTGGTTTGAACCTGGGTGGGGAGGCGGAGGTCCTTGGCATCAAAAGCCTAGGAGAAGAATTAGCAAGCACTTGGGTGGAAACCTCTGACAACAGGGAGCAGAGGCTGTGTCTTAATGTGGTAAGACTGTTCCTTTTTCCTTTGTTCACTGTGTAGGAACTCACAGTCCTGGCAGCCACACAACAATTCCATGCAGCCTTTCGTGTGTGAAGTAGGGCCTCTAGGAGTGTTTTGTGCCTTTTAGGAGATATTTGTTGCACACTAAACTTGCTGACACGCCATTTAGAAAAGTGAATACTGTGTATGCACTGTGACAACTATTTTGCGAGTATTTCTGGTGTGCATTGTTCCTCAACGTGCACAGGCAGTAGAGTAAGGGTTCCCGGAGTATGCATTGACACACGATGTGCTGCAAATGATCCAGCTTGGGGAGTCCCCAAGTGTGCACTGATTCCACATGCGGCCATGGCTCCTACCAGGCTTTTATGGTGCAGTTTGCCAATGATCCGTGCACTAAAGACTCCCGGAATACACATTGACAGGACAGAATGGAGTTGTTTGGGTCTATCGCGGCAATGATCCGGGGATAATGGCCATATCTTGAGATTGGAGCGCTCATGGTCCTAATGGCAGGACCAGAACTGCCCCAGTTAAGTCTCTCTGTGGCTCCCAGTGCAGGGTGCCTGGGTCGTTGACCTCCTGCATCCTGACACTGGCATCACCAATATTTGTTGGTGTTGTGACTGATGCAACTAAGCTAGCATTTATTTTGCACATTTTTTTAAAAAATTATTTTTTGTGACAGTGACCATGTTGCAGCCCATGTTCTAGGGGTTTTATTCTGGTTAATCATACACTGAAGAACTATGAAAAGTCATACGTAAAGGGGGAAAAGGGGTTTGGGAGAACATGCTTGGGAAATAGAATTACATTTGAGGGAGAATTAATATAAAATAAATAACCTTGATCCTGAGAAAACTTAGCTAAACCAAGATAAATGGAACAACGAGTGGGTAACGAGATGGTAGACACTAGGAATCACAAAATTTATATATTTAATAGTAAAATAACTCAATTGCATGAAATAAAGATAAAATCTTCCTTCCTCCCCTTTTTCTATATTATTCATTGTTATACCCACTATTAATTTTTTATATTCTAGTAATTTTTGGTGGTCTTTTTGAGACAGTGTCTCCCTGCAGCTCCAGCTGGCTTGGAACTAACTATGTAGACTAGGTTGGACTCAATCTCACAGAGATCCACCTGCCTCTGCCTCCTGAGTATTTCCTCTAGTAGTTTATTTTATTTTATTTTAATTTTTTTCATTAATTTTATTTATTTCTGTATGTGTACGAATGTACTGTCTGCATGCAAGTCTGTGCACCCGTGTCGTGCAATGCTGCGGAAGTCAGAAGAGGGTGTCAGATTCCCCTGGAACTGGAGTTCTCCTGGAATTGGAGTTTCAGACGGTTCTCAGCCGCCATGTGGTTGCTGGGGATCGAACCCCGGTCCTCTGCAAGAGCGGTCGGCGCTCTTAACTGCTAGGCCATCTCTCCAGCCCCATTTTATTTTTTATGTGTATGAATGTACTATCTGAATGTAGGTTTCTGCACCCGTGTTGTGCAATGCCGTGGAGGTCAGAAGAGGGTGTCAGATTCCCCTGGAACTGGAGTTAAAGACGGTTCTCAGCTGCCATGTGGGCTCTGGGGATCGAACCCGGGTCCTCTGCAAGAGCAATCGGCACTAGGCCATCTCTCCAGCCCCTCCTCTGGTAGTTTATACATATACAAATGTATGTTTCTATTCTTTGCTGACACAAATGAGTTAATGGCAAATATTATTCTTCAGTGTCTTGTACTTTCTATTAGCAATATACTGGACATCTCTCCTCAGCACATTTAGATTTGCTGCATCCTTTGTAGTGACTGCATGGAACTCCACGATGCGGATGAACAGTTTTTAAACCCATGCCATTTAATCATCATTGCAGTGAATATTCTCATACACTTGCATTTTTAGATGTGGACAAATACATTTATAGTATAAGTTTTCAGCAGTGGAAATGCTAAGACAAATAAAGGTACAATTAAATATTGATACATATTTCCAAGTTAATCATCTTGCACCCCAACTAATAGTGTGTGTCTATTTTCTCACTCTGGGTCAAAATCCTATTTTATCATATAGCACACTACCAATGGTATGTGATATGGAGTCTTCCACCAAATTTTCTGTTCAACTTTACAGTGAGAGCCCAGCCCTGAGATCTGTGATAAAAACGGCAAAGTGTGGAAGTCAGACTACAAATAGGAAGTTCTGTTTGTCAAGATAAAAAAATGACTGAATTACAAATCACTCTGAGATCAGTTGAATTTTGGCAGTAGCCTATCAATATGGGAGAATTAGAGTAATCACATTAATTCATCATTCAGCAGATATTTTTTGAGAAGTTATAAATAGTAAGAGTTCTCTTTACATGGGCTGGAGAGATGGCTCAGCATTTAGAAGCACTGGCTACTCTTGCAGAGGACCTGGTTCGGTTCCTAGCACCTACATGGTGACTAACTGCGGTAGGGTCAGTCCTGAAATTGAACAGACTGAAGAGGGTATGGCACAGGGTTTACTCCAGTAACATCCTGGGGACCACGTAAGAGGGTGCAGATCCATTTATTCTATGAAACAAGCAGCTTATATAGGTCTGGGCTGGGCAGCCTCTATATCATATGGCCCTACCTCCCAGCAACCAATCCTAAACCTTAATCACATACCATCGCAAGTCATCCCAGCCTGTGGGGCGTACAGGAAGGGGGTGCAGACAAATAAGTTGGCTCATGACACCAAGTGAGTGCTAGCATCAGGTGACAGGGTGTGCCCTGTACTATAGCATTGCCTAGTGTGCTAGGCATATTGTGCTTGCACATTCGCAAGATACACCTGAATGCAAGACTGGTGTCCCACAGCTAACAACCATCTGAAACTCCAGTTCCAGGAGATCTGACACCCTTTTCCGACCTTTGTGGGGACTGCATGGTACAGGTACACTTATATATATGTGGGGAAAACATACAAATAAAATAAAAATAAATTAAAAATGTAAAGGCTTTTCTTTTCATATTGTCAAAAGCTTTGCACTGTCCTTTGACTTCTGAGGCAGTCACTGGCAAGACTTTGCTTCCTATGAATGAAATACCAATTTTGGTTCAGTTAGGAATCTCCACATAGTGGAGTCCATGTACAGGTGATCTCGTTGGATGATATTTGGAAAATCATTTGTGTGAAACAGATGCTGGACTTCTCTTTACAGACTCAGTACAGCCCTCTGACTTCCTGCTTTCCTTTGTAAAGTTCAAGCTCAAGTTTCCAAAAAGACACAGGGCTAACAAAACATCTTTGTTCAATAACCTCCTTCATATTAGGTGAGCCACTTATTGTAAGAGGTGTTATGGGGCCAGAGAGATGGCTCAGTGGGTTAAGAGCACCGACTGTTCTTGCAGAGGACCCGGGTTCAATTCCCAGCACCCACTTGGTGGCTAAGAACCATCTTTAAGCCAGGCGTGGTGGCACATGCCTTTAATTCTAGCACTTGGGAGGCAGAGGCAGGCACATCTTTGTGAGTTCCAGGCCAGCCTGGTCTACAGAGTGAGTTCCAGGCCAGCTGGGGCTATAGGGAGACCTTGTCTTAAAAAGAAAAAAAAAAAAGACAAAAAAAAAAAAGACAAAAAAAAAAAGACAAAAAAAAAAAGACAAAAAAAAAGACAAAAAAAAAGACAAAAAAAAAAAAAAAGAGGTGTTACTATGGGGCTGGAGAGATGACTCAGTGGCTAAGAGCAGATACTGCTTTGGTGAAGGACCTGAGTTTGGTTCCCTGCACCCATGTCAGGCAGCTCACAATTGCCTATATCTGCAGCTCCATGGAATCTAGCACCTCTGGCTTCTAAGGGCACCTGCATTCACATGCACATACTAACATGTAGACATATACATATAATTAAAAAGAGGTGTTAATATGGCACATATTGGACTTATGGGTAGTCTGCTTGTATTTATTTTGTTTACTTCTAGATAAACTCAAACACAACTTGGAAAAATTTCGAGTCTAAAAATTGAGGGAATTATATACAATTCGTCTAGAAGTCAGCATGGACTTTCAATAAGTCTGGGTAAGATGGACCAAGTCATTGCCAGAACTTTGGGGCAAGGATCTACTCCCATATGGCTTTTTGGCCATTGTAAAACAGCACATCCTTAGAACAGTATGAAGTGGAACAGCTAGGAGAGTAGTGATACTGTGCCTAGGGCCAGGAAACATGAGAATCTCTATACCAGTGAAGAGCAGAAAATCTAAAACCCATTTGTACCATGTGGAAGCAGTGGTTGCTTGTCTCTAAATGGTAAAACAAGGCCCTAACTTTCTTTCACAGCCATTTTCTTTTTTTTTTTTTTCTTTTTTCTTTTTTTTTTTTTTTTGTCTTTTCGAGACAGGGTCTCCCTGTAGCCCCAGCTGTCCTGGAACTCACTCTGTAGACCAGGCTGGCCTTGAACTCACAAAGATCCGCCTGCCTCTGCCTCCCAAGTGCTAGGATTAAAGGCATGCACCACCACGCCCAGCCTCACAGCCATTTTCTAAGTCTCCTGACGTTACCACAAAGTTGTGTAGTAGATATTGCTGTAGCTCTGTTGTGACTGTGGAATTCAGTCCTCTTTTGGAGAGGCTTGGAAGAGAAGGAAGGTACAATTTTCAGAATTAGGTCTAAAAATGCTAATTTATGTGGGCTGATGAAACAGCTCAGTGGGTAAAGAACTTACCATACAAGCTTGATAACCTGAGGTTGGATTCCCAGAATTCAGGTAAAAGCTGGACATAGTAGCACCTGCACCTGCAATCACAATGTGCTCATCCTGGAGGATGGGAGGCTGAGACAGGAGAATCCTTAGCAGCAGGAGGCCCAGTAGCCTGGCAATGGCAGCAGTGAACAAGAGAGAGCCCGTCCCAAACAAGGTGGAAGGAGAGGACCTGCACCTGAGGCTGTCCTCTGGCCTCCACTTGTGTTTTTTAAATTTATTTATTTATTTATTTTTTATTTTTATTTCTGTATGTGTACGAATG
This sequence comes from Rhizomys pruinosus, assembly GCA_009823505.1. Taxonomy (NCBI): domain Eukaryota; kingdom Metazoa; phylum Chordata; class Mammalia; order Rodentia; family Spalacidae; genus Rhizomys; species Rhizomys pruinosus. The sequence continues at coordinate 2,756,936 of VZQC01008050.1, read as the reverse complement.
TACTGTCTGCATGCAAGTCTGTGCACCCGTGTCGTGCAATGCCGCGGAGGTCAGAAGAGGGTCTCGGATTCCCCTGGAACTAGAGTTTCAGACGGTTCTCGGCCGCCATGTGGGTGCTGGGGATCGAACCCGGGTCCTCTTCAAGAGTGGTCGGCGCTCTTAACCGCTAGGCCATCTCTCCAGCCCTCCACTTGTGTTTTATGCCATGCACACACCCACGCTTTCCACAGTCTTGCTCGGACACATGCATGTGCATACACACACTGATGTGTCTAGGGCATAGCAAAGTACGTGGGCTGTATCTAGGTGTTCAATAAGGACATTTTTGTTTTGTTTTGTTGAGACAGAGTTTATGTAGCTAAGGCTGACCTTAATCTTCTGGTTAAATTTTTTAAATATTTATTTTATGTGTATGAATGTTTTGCCTGCATGTATGTGTGTGCACCACATGGCATGCCTTGGTGCCTGAGGAGTGCAGAAGAGGGCTCTGGATCCCCTGGAATTGGAGTTATAGCTATGAGCTGCCGTGTGGGTGCAGGGAGGTGAACCTGGGTCCTCTGCAAGAACAGCCAGTGCTCTTGTTTTTTAAATTTACCTTTATTTTATGTGTATGGATGCTTTGTCTGCTTGCATGTAAATGTGCATGGAATGTTCGAGGAGGCAAGAAGAGGACATCAGATCCCCTAGAGCTGAAATTACTGATGGTTGTTATCTGCTGTGTGGATGCTGGGAATTGAACCTGGATCCTCTGCAGGAGCAGTCAGTGCTCTTAACTGCTGAGCCATCTCTCCAGCCCTGTTTAGTGTCTTAATACTTAAAGCCCAGAAGCTCTTAACATTGAGGTGGGAAGCAAGAATAGAAACCTGAAAAGGTCATTCCAGACTTATATAAAAAAAGATCATCAAGTTGTCAAGGTGAAGCATGAAAATTCCCAGGAGGAATCCATTTTCTTTTTTAGTCTTAGAAAGTGCATAACATCTTTGAAAAGTGAAATTCAAAGTCAACGGAAGATTTTAGTTCCTGTGAAGTCAGTCACCAAGGAAGAACTGGTTGCCAAAATTCATGCCAGGGAGTGGAGCAAAGATTTCAGAGTCTTATGTGGGAATTTTTTCTGGCACCAAAGGTAAGAGGTCTTGAGGATAAAACCTAGACAATAAGTTTCATTTCTTTTAGCAAGTGGTGATGAGACAGAGTCACAGAAAGCAATTCTGCATTGGGCAAAATAGTTTCAAGAAGCCAGATGAGTTTGGGGATAGTATCCTACTGTAATAACTTGTACAATAAAATGTTTTATGAATGAGTATGCTATTGCAATGGTTTTAGATGTGAGGTTTGCAGATTTGCTATCAAGGTTCTTATTAAGTTTTAAGTATACATTTTCCTGCCCCTGAAATCAGCAATAAAACATCCTTGGTTAATTCCTAAGCACTTCTGATTCTGAGAATCCCTGTGTTTAGGGATTGTGATTGATAGCTCTAAAGCTATTTGTTGATTCTTTTTTTCCTTTTTTTAAATTTTATTTATTTTTTATGTGTATGAATGTACTGTCTGTGTGTGGGTCTGTGCACCTGTGTTGTGCAATGCCGCGGAGGTCAGAAGAGGGTGTTGGATTCCCCTGGAACTGGAGTTCTCCTGGAATTGGAGTTACAGACAGTTCTAAGCCGCCATGTGGGTGCTGGGGTTCAAACTCGGGTCCTCCGCAAGAACAGTCGGCGCACTTAACCACTAGGCCATCTCTCCAGCCCCTTGTTTATTCTTTTTTAAAAAATATTTTATTTTAGGTCTTTTTTTTCCTTTGAGTGTATATTCATTTTATTTAGTATATTTAAAAATTATTGAAATTTTTGAGATTTTCATAAAATACAGTTTGATGGTATTTAGAGCCCCTCCCCTATCTGCGCCTCCTCCACTGCCCCCCAACTAATTTAATGTACTTTTATATGTGTGTATACATATATATGCATATATTATATATCATATAGCCTTTAGAGCCTGATTTGTGTCTCCCAAAATGTCCTTCAGTGTGGGTCCACCCACTGTGCTTCTCTGACACTGTTTCCCTGATCCCAGCAGCCATCAATTGTCAAACCTTCCTTAAGTCATGCTGGGAATTTTTACCCATTCTCCTATGGTTATGCTGGGATTTGTCTGCTTTGAGCTTCCTTGGGACTTGTGCGTGCTGTCACCGTTGCTGTGAGTTCATATGAGTAACTGACCAGCTGTCTGGGAAACTGTTTCCTTTGGCTCTTACAATCTTCCTGCCTCCTCTTCTGCCATGATCCTCTGAGCCTTGGAAGGCAGAAGTTTGAAATAGGTGTCCTAATTCCTAATCAGGGAGAAGCACTCTGTGGCCTCTTGCTCTCCAAACATTGGCCAATTGTGGATAAACAGTTCTGTGTTTATCATCATCTGCTGCGTAAGAAGACTTCTCTGATGAGAGTTGAGGGATGCACACATTCATTCTGTGTAGAGGTTGCAATGAAGATGTTTCACTTAGAGTTAAGTGTCTTATAGACACTTATTCTTTGTGTTTGACCAGTTCTGGAAGTCTGTAATCGTCTCCATCCCAACTACTCAGGTACTCTCTAGCAGCCTCAGTGTTTTGTTTTTTTTTTTTTTTTTGACAGGGTTTCCTGGTAGTCCTGTCTGACATGGAACTTGCTATGTAGACCAGGCTGGCTGGATTTCACAGAGATCTACCTGCCTCTGCCTCCACCTCCCAAGCACTGGGATTAGCTCAAAGAATTTTGGGGTCTTCAATCTCTCTCAGCTGCTTGATCTTGTATTTACCCTCGGCATCTACAATTTCCTGGGACCTTCCCAACTGCTGTGTACTCCATGCTGCAGCATCCTCTGGCAGCCCTGGTACATGAGCCCTGTACAGGAACTTCCACACCTTCTTCCTGCCATGAACCCAGAAGTTTCCAGCCCCCAGCAACCTTGCTCAAGCACTGATGATCATCCAGATCCTCAGTGAAGACATGTAGAAGCTTGTTTTCCCTCCCAGGAAGAGAACAGTATATATTTCTAACTGCTGGCTTATTCCTCCCCTTACTATGACAATAAAGTATGGAATTAAAAAAAAAAAAAAAGTGCACACTACTGTGGCTGGCTTGTTGGTTCTTTTAAATTGGAAATTCTATCTTGGAGGAAGTATGCATGGTTAAATATTTCTTTTTTTTAATTTTATTTATTTTTGTATGTGTATGAATGTACTGTCTGCATGTAGGTTTGTGCACCCAGGTCGTGCAATGCCGCGGAGGTCAGAAGAGGGTCTCAGATTCCCCTGGAACTGGAGTTCTCCTGGAATTGGAGTTACAGACGATTCTAAGCCTCCATGTGGGTGCTGGGGAATCAAACCTGGGTCCTCTGCAAGAGCAGTCGGTGCTCTTAACCACTAGGCTATCTCTCCAGCCCCTAAATATTTTTTTTTTTTTTTTTTGGTTTTTTTTTTCGAGACAGGGTCTTCCTGAGCCCCAGCTGTCCTGCGGAACTCACTTGTAGACCAGCGTCTGGCCTTGAACCACAAAGATCTGCCCTGCCTCTGCCCCCCAAGTGCCTAGGATTAAAAGAGGCGCAACCACGCCCGGGGCTCTCTAAAGTAGTATTTTCTTTTTAAAGATAGAAGCAGGGCTATGGACTTAACTCAGTGCACAGTGCTGACCTAGCATGTGTAAGGTTATGGCTTCAATCCCCAGCACTACGAAATTAAATAAATAAAGAAACCCACATTTTTCCAATAGAAGAGTATTCGACATTGATTTTTAGAAACTACATTTATATTTTTGTGTGTATATGTCTATGCTCATGCTATAACATGTATGGCATGTGAAGTGCAGAGACAGCTCTTAGGACCTGTTTTATTCCTTCTACTCTGTGGGTCCCAAGGAACACTTAGGTCTGTCAGGCTTGGTGGCACATGCTTTACCCACTGAGCCACCTCGCTGGCCCTGAGATCAAAGCAAAGATCAAAACCAACACCAAATCAAGTGATGGTGAAATATAAGAAGAAAGCCAGGCGTGGTGGTGCACGCCTTTAATCCTAGCACTTGGGAAGCAGAGGCAGGGGATTCTTTGTTGATTTCAAGGCCAGCCTGGTCTACAGAGTGCGTTACAGGACAGCTGCTGGGGACTACAGTTGCATGCTTTTAATCCTACACTTGGGAAGCAGAGGCAGTTGGATCTTTGTGAGTTTCAAGGCCAGCCTGGTCTTACAGAGTGAGTTCCAGGACAGCTGACGGCTACCGGGAGCCCCTGTCTCAAGAAAAAAGACCAAAAAAAAAAAAAAAAAAAAAAAGAAAAAAAAAAAAGAAAAAAGAAATATAAAGAAGAAAATACTTTATACACTCTGTTTAATATTAGTTATATTAACACTTTAAAATCATATTTGTGGGGCTGGAGAGATGGCCTAGCGGTTAAGAGTGCCGACCGCTCTTACAGAGGACCCGGGTTCGATCCCCAGCGCCCACATGGCGGCCGAGAGCCGTCTGAAACTCCAATTCCAGGAGAACTCCAGCTCCATGGGAGTCCGAGACCCTCTTCTGACCTCCACGGCATTGCACGACACGGGTGCACAAATCTGCATGCAGACAGTACATTGATACACATACAGAAATAAATAAAAAAAATAAAATAAAATCATATTTGTTGTAAATATTTCCCCAGATCATCATTTGCCATCTTTATTAAACTTATAGAAGTTTTACATTATTTATGAAATAACATTTATCAAGTTTTTCTCTTTTCATTTCTGTCCTTTGACTCATGCTAAGAAAGACCACCATTTCTCCCCAAGTAATAAAAGTCTTCATCTGTTTTTCCCTATTTCTTTTACTGTTCCAATTTTCACATTTAAATTGTTGATCCCACTGGAATTTAACTCAGTATAAAGAATGAGGCTGGGATCAGCTCTATTTATTTCTTCCAAATGGCTAGCTAGCTTTTTCAAGACCATTTCTTGAATAATTTATCTTAGTCCCACTGATATATAATTCTCCTTTGACTATGCGCTAAATGTCCGCACATACTTTTGGGCTCATGATAGCCATTTGATCAGTTTGCTTATTTCTGAGGTAGCACCGCACATTTGAATCTCTCTTTTCTCATTTTTAGAATTTCCCTGGCTATCCTTGAATGTTTGTTCCTTCAGAGGAGCTTGAGAATCATTTTTCAAATTTTCAGAAAAGATCTTGCTAGGGTTTTCATTAGAATCATTTAATTTTTGTAATTTAAATAAATCTGTAGATTAACATGGAAAGAACTGACTTCCTCTAGTTCTGAGTCTTATATGATAATAAAGCATGATTGCTTTGTTTCAGCCTCTCTCTCTCTCTCTCTCTCTCTCTCTCAACTACCTGTTTCTTTTGGAGAAGGGGGTTGAGACAGGTCTTATGTAGCCCAGGCTAACCTTAAATTTCATACGTAGTTGAGAATGCCCTTGAACTCCTGATTCTCTTGTCTCTACCTGACAAACAAATGCTGAGATTACATGTGTGTGTCACCACACCCAGCTCACCATCTGCCCCTACTCCCCAGTTTGTTTGTATGTAGTTTTCTTGGCTTACCATAGAGTTCTTAGGTATGAGCTCAAACAAGTTACCGTTAGCATAAGATGTAACCTGGGGGCTGGGTGTGGTGGTGCATGCCTTTAGTCCCAGCGCTTAGGAGGCAGAGGCAGGAGGATCTCTGTGAATTCAAGGCCAGACTGGTCTATATAGGGAGTTCCAGGCCAGCTGGGGCTACAGGGAGACCCTGTCTCAAAAAGACAAAAACAAACAAACAAACAAATAAATAAAGTGACGGGAGCTAGAATGCTGTTTTGAAATCTTCAATAGTAGGCAGTGTCTTAGAGACAAACCCACATGGACCTTTGATACAGCTTTCAAGTTGTATCAAAGGTCCTCTAAGTTTCTTATCCTCATCTGCGAAACAGAAACCTTGGGAGATTTCTAAGTACTGAATTAGTCAGTATTGGTGGGTCATCAGACATGGGAACTGCTTAAAGATCAAGGTAAGGTGTTTGTTACAAATTCCTTACAATGCTGAGTGTGAAACATTCAGTGAAATACTCCTGTGCTGTGACTCCGAGATCTCATCCAGTGGCTGGCTCTGAGTTCCTGTGCTGAAATGCTAGAGGCAGCTACAGCACAATGGGGGGCCTGGTTCCTTCTTACCCTGTTAATTAATGATCCACTTGGGGGTTGGGGTGGGACTTCAGAATGTTAATGGTTTAGAAAAATACATCCGAGGCACACAGACCATTTGGAGTACCCAGTTAAGAATGATTTGCCAAGCTTCAAGAAGACTTTCACAAAGATGGGCATTCAGCTCTGCTGATAGCTCCACATTCTTAATGGTGTAATCACCAACATAACCCATTCAGAATAATAGCCTTTTAATACAGACACAATTACTTTGGATAATAAAATAACACTTTAATTTGCTTGACACCAAGTTTGACCTATGTGGGTCATCTGATGGTGAGGTGAGAGGAAGGGGAGTCTCTGAGTTCTAAATACATTATAAAGCGATAACACATAATGTACTTCAGGCCCAAGATGCTTTAAATGGCTTGGTGGAAAAATAAAATTATAATCAGAGTAAGTTATTGTTTTGGCATTTACGAAGTACTTGGTAATTTCAGTATTCATTTCCTCAAGTTTCCTTAGGGAGACAAGCTAAACTTTCAAGTTTGTGCACTTGGATTAAATTTGTTCATTTTGAACACCTACTGTGTGAGAGGATATGGGTCTTGCATTTACTCAGTAGACTGTTAGTTACTGTATGAAAAATAACACTGTGTCCTGGAGAATGCAGGCTAAATTCACTGCTCTGCTAAGGTGATGTCCTTAGATCTGCCTTTTGGTTGTTGTAAACTATTTCTATTGTGTTTTTAATATAATTGTTTTCATTTTCTTAAGTGTCTTTAAATTCTATTGAGAAGTAGGTTTTAGATCTTGAATTAGAAGCTCCTTGCACGTGTGTCAGGGGATGAGGTGGCAGTTTCTATAGTCTCATGGATTACCGGCATGAGGACTCATTTTTTCATTTGGAAGGAGAAATACTGGAACTAGGTAATATCAAAAGCCTCATCCAATACTTGATTTCAAAGTACTATTTCCTCAGCCGGGCGTGGTGGCGCATGCCTGCTTTTAATTCTAGCACTTGGGAGGCAGAGGCAGAGGCAGGTGGATCTTTGTGAGTTCAAGGCCAGCCTGGTCTACAGAGCGAATTCTAGGACAGCTGGGGCTACAGGGAGACCTTGTCTCGAAAAGACCAAAAAAAAAAAAA